>BSBM01000467.1:2797500-3112500 GCA_027924585.1 Larix kaempferi
AAACATAAACTGCATATGGTTTCCTGGGAACGTCTTGCTTTGTTGTCGTCTTTTGGTGGATGGAATATTAAGAATCTAAGGTGGTTTAATACTGCTCTAAGTAAGAAGAGTTTGTGGTGGGGTCTGTTCGATGGTGGTCTGTGGAGTTCTATGCTCAAGGTGAAATACTTCAAAGATACTTCTATTATGATTTGGTTTAGATCCGAGGTGAAATCCATCAGGGGAGCCTCTATTATTTGGAATGGTTTCACAAGAATTTTTCATTGGATTAGTCGATGGGTTTCGTGGCTTGTAGGTAATAGTAGAAGTTTCTTGATTGGTACTGATCCTTTCATTGGTGATAATGGGAATTTTACTTTGTTTGTAGGCATTTCAGATTATCTGGCTGTGTTTGGGTTTGTTACTCTTGACCGGATTAGAAGAGCCTTGTGGCTAAGACACAATGGACGTTACTGGTTTCATTCAAGTGATTTAGGATTGGGGGAAAGTTGGGCAGAGGAATGGGATAAATACATTCAAGCTTTGAACAATGCTGGTGTCATATTAATTGAAGAAGAAGAGGATAAAATCGTTTGGAGTTGGAATAGGTCATCTGGAAAAATTACAGCTAAGGATGCATATAATTCTATTGTTGCTTCTTCGAGTCAACCTGATGAAAAGTGGTGGTTCAGTAAGTTTTGGAAGTGGAAGATACCACTGAAGCTAACATGCTTTTTTTTGGCTGAGTCTAGAGTATTGTTTATTGACATGGGATAATTTGATGCATAAGGGTTGGCAAGGTCTAGGTTTTTGTGTCCTATGTTAGCAGTATGAGGAGTCCGTGGAACATTTATTTATTGGTTGTGTTTTCAGAAGAAGGGCTTGGCAGGAAATATGTGATGATTTGAAGTGTTCATTTGTTTGGGGGTTTGGTAACTTGGATAACAGTTTCAATGTTTGGTATTAAAATAACAAGCAACATAAATTGTTACCTATTTTCTTTAGCTGGGTAGTCCGGAACACGAGGAATAAGGTGATATTTGATAATAAAACTTAAAATTTTCAGATGTGTAGTATGAAGTGTGTTGGGTTCTATAAAGAGTTTTTCATTGATGTTAAACACAAGCTTTCTATTGTGTCAAAGGATCCTTCTTACTACTTTTATTCTGCGATGAGTTTTTTTTGGCGGAGCCTTGACATAAGGTGTTTGCGGTTGTGGGATGTTACTTATGATTAATAAGGATCATTTCTTTAAGCTTTGGATGGGAGGAGGGCGGAGTACCAATACAAAAGCGAAGATGTTGGCCTTATGGGGCCTTCTTCAGGTGGTTTATTTGAATGGCATTGTTTCATTGCAGGTGTATGGGGACTCTAACTCTATCATCCAATGGGCCAAGGGAATGTATGACTTGCATGTCTTGCATTTGCACCACTGGAGCCGTCAGATCTAGTTTTTGATGATAACTTTCTATGAGCTATCCTTTGCTCACATTCACATGAATTATAATGCTGAAGCAGATATACTGTCGAAAAAAGCAGTGATGGTTCAGATGGTTACTTGTTTTATGAGGAATTTATGGATGAGAATAATGTTTCTGAAGGTGTTGTTGACTTGTTTAGTCAATTTTAAACGACGTATTTTTTACTATGGTATGATATGTTTTGGATTTGTTATTGACTGAAAGACTTTGACTATTCATAGTTTTAAAGTTTTTTGTGGAAGGTTGCTGGTCTTTTATTATTACCTTAGTAGGCCTGCTATATATTTTGCACCTTACTAAATATATTGTAGGAAGCTATGATGTATCACCTGTTTTGCAATTGTATGAGGTTTTTATTTTCTTTGATTTAATAAAATAGCAAGAAAATTTATTTTTTTTCTATTGAAAAAAACTAAATAAATAATAGATCACTTTGTCAAATCTAATAATATATATCTTATCTTCATAAATATTTGATGTAGACATTAGTTCTCACGGACTATCTTTTTCTATGTGCAAATAACATTGTTGCAAAACTCTGTACAACTTGTCAAACCGAATGAATAATATATTCCTTGCGTGTCAAACTTAACGATGTGTAGAATTTTTCAGGTCTTATCTTCATAAATTATCATTGCTTATGTTTTTATATATACTAATAAAATTGTTGCAAGATTGCATACAATTTGTCAAACCGAATCAATAATATTCCTAGTGTCATTCCGAATGAGTTGTATTTTTTTTAACGTATCTTGATAAATTTTGGATATATACATATAATCATAAAGTATCAATGACTATATGAAATAATAATAAAAAATATTACATTTGTCATTCTAAGTGCTTAGGTTTGCTTATATACTTTTTTTGGAATTATTGTATTGTTGTATAGAGTGGTTTTTCAATTAGGATATTATTAGATTTTAAAGTTTATTTTCTTTTTTAAATATGACAATTTTTATAATTTAGTTGTTAAAATGATATTGAATATAGTAATTATTGATGTCATTCTAAATGCTTAGGTTTGCTTATATACATTTTTTGGAATTATTGCATTGTTGTATAGAGTGGTTTTTCAATTAGGATATTATTAAATTTTAAAGTTTATTTTCTTTTTTAAAGATGACAATTTTTTATAATTTAGTTGTTAAAATGATATTGAAGATAGTCATTATTGGCAGTGAGTTGATTCATCATTGCTATTCAATGAAAACCATGTCACCTAAAATAACTTGTTAGTGGTTTGCAAAGGGGTAGGTTTCCACTCCTACTAAGTATTTATGGGTCTTGGGCTATTGACATGTTTCCTTGCGGTTGAGGAAGACAATCTCCTAACCAATAAGAAATAATTTTAGGTCTCATTCCAAGACCATAAAATTTAATTTTATAACCAATTACATCAAAATTAACCACTTTTTAATTATTAAATTTATTTCATTAATTTATTTTAAGTTTTAATTAATAATTATTAAAATCTCATATATCATTATCGCTATAAAAAGACATAAAGAAGATGATACAAGTCGAATTCATGACTCATAATGTAATTTTAGAGAACCAACAAATACATTTTCATATCAATTCAAAAACTCATACTTCTAATCTTTAACAAATTAGTTTCAATTTTGCCAATAACATTATATTTCTTAAATATAATAAGATTGTATATAATCATTATCCAATCACCATGAAATTGTGTTTTATTGTTTGTCTTATTACATTCATAATGATAAGAAATTGCATACACTTAGCTATTGAAAACACCTTCACCCATGCTTAGATGAGTTACTACAACATGTCTTGGGTAAAAGGCATGTAGAAATACCAATGACATAGGAAATGGATGGGTAGGGGGTTAATGTCATAACGATAAGAAATTGCATACATTTAGCTATTGAAAACACCTCCACCCATGCTTAGATGTGTTACTACAACATGTCTTGGGTAAAAGGCATAAAAACACTGATGACATAGGAAATGGATGGGCAAGGGGTTAATGTCATAATGATAAGAAATTGAATACATTTAGTTATTGAAAACACCTCCACCCATGCTTAGATGCATTACTACAACATGTCTTGGGTAAAAGGCATAGAAACACCAATCCCATGCTTAGATGCATTACTACAACATGTCTTGCGTAAAAGGCACAGAAACACCAATGATATAGAAAATGGATGGGTGGGGGGTTAATGGATTTGTGTCATCTTGTTTTAGAGAGAGGAATCTTGTTTTAGAGGAAGGAGTAGAAAAAGGAATGAGAGTAATTGAAAATCCCATAAATTTCTTAATCATAGAAATATTATCTTTACTGTGAAATCTAGATAAAAATGAAGTTCAAAAAATAAAAAATAAAAAATAAACAACCACTCTAAAATATCACTCAAAATTAAAAATAAAATAATCAATGATAAAATCTAAAACTAAGAACACAACAAAAATGAAGAATACATTTAGAAAAAAAAAAAAAAAATGATGTCTTTTAATTGTTGGGCATAATTGGACAAATGCCTTTATATGACCATTAAATAAATGTCATGTACCAAGTCAATTAAACTTTAACTATAGTTCATGGAAATTGTCAACGTGCATTATTTAAATATAACGTATGCCTTACTCTGTGTGTTAATTAAGCACCGACACAAAGCAAATCCGTGTGTTGAAAACTGCCACTTTCACTCTCTTGACATGAAATGCCATATTTATCCATATCTTTGACACCCACAAATGCTATATTTATCTATATCCTTGACACATACAAATGCCATATTTATCTATATCTTTAATACCCACATGTTACCAGTCCCTTTCATTTTGCCTTTAATTCCCTTTCTCTCCGTGGTGGGTAACTCTTAATGTATTATCATGTTTTAAAAAATAACATAATCTTGATATTATATTAGAAGCAGACCCCTGGATTGGATGAAATAGAGAGACGAATTTATAGGGACAAATGTATTTTATAGGTACAAAGGCCATCAGACTTCTCTTTCACTCTCATTAGAACTCTGAAGTATTTGCATGCACTCAACCTCCAAGGTGGCAAGTTTGCATTGCATCGATGCATGGGTTATATATATATATATATATATATATATATATATATATATATATATATCACAGAGAGTATGTGTATATACAAATTAATAAGTTGCAATGAAGTGATTATTGTTTTTTCTTAAGTTTATACAAAATATTTTTATAAGTTATATTTATTTTATTAGATAAAATAAATTAGTAACAATTTTGTATTAAAATATTTCATTGTGAATTTTTTTTAATATCAATTTTATTTTATTTTGGATTTATTTATTTATTTGTTTGTTTTTTTATTGTTTTTAATTTTAGAAAACTACAAGGTTAATACGTTTTCCAACAGTAAGGCAATAACATATGCATTTTAAATTAGTGAGTATGCAGCTTATTGAACATAGTGGAAAGCTTTGTAGAGTTTATAATTGGTTGTATGATAACTTTAATAAGTAATACTCTTCCAGTTAGCACTATGTTTGATAATAACGGTATGACATGTGGAGTTTAGTTATTTATGTTTTCAGACATTATTTATATGTTGAAATATGGGTCATACTATGCCTACATCCTCCTCACAACTTTTTGCTTCTTTTAAAGGTAACATATTTATCATCCTATGAGTCTATTGCACTAAGTGCTTTTTCAAAAGAATCACAATCAATGATGATGTGTTGTGTGGAATTACATGTAGAAAGCACAGGAATCAAAGTAAAGGATTTCTTCATTTAAACCCTGTTGTATTTCAACTTACCAATCCTTCTTTGTTAAGTTGGTTAGTGGGTGTCAATTAATTTTATACAAATATATAGTAGAACCATGTTTAAACTCATCATGCACTGATATTAGAAAAACCCGATATTGTAGCAGAGATTCAACTAGAGAGCAAGAGAGAGCGAAATTTAAAGCCCTACAACAAAGCCAAAATGTAATCAAGTACATGACAAAATTGTAATTAATGCATGTTTTCTATAGAGAATGGGAAGGACTAAGAACTTGCATTATTCTCTATGGTGAAGCATGCTTGGAAAGATGAACTAGAGAACAACCCAGACATTGAAAGACCTTTGACAAGGAATGCAATTTTCCCAAGGCTTACACACGAGCAATTCCTTTTCTTTTCAAATTGGCAATGCATGAAAGTAATTCAAATCCAATAAGAACTTAACAACATATCTACCTCAAGCCATTGTACAAGGTATGGACATAGCACTAAATGCACAAAGAAAAGATATAACAAATGTTAGTGACTCAACTAGAGAGAGACAAATACAAAGCCTTGAAACAACACCAAAAACATAATTAGATACATGACAAAATCACAAGCAACACAAAAGAAGGAATAGCCTCCATGTACTTATGCTATGGGGTGAAACAAACTTTGAAAGTTGAACCACATAAGAATCTAGCTATCCACAAATTAAAAACCCTGAATAAGGAACACAATTTGCCCAAATGCCTTAATAGAAGCAATATTTTCCACAAATGTGACAATTCCCAATAGTAAGCAAAGCCCATTGAGATACAGTACCTTCAAGAATGCCAAATGAATGGAGACCAAATGAAATTAGTGCGGAAACCCTAATTTCGTTTGCTGATTTAATAATTCGAACAATAATAAAGTCCTAGAAAAAATGCATTACACCCAAGAATGCCAAATGAATAGAGACTAAATGAAATTAGCAAAGAATCCCAAAATAAGTATGAGCGTTGTGGGAAATTATGCACAAAGGTGTGCAACCTCTCCCACGTTGGATGAAAGCCCTTGAGGTTGTTGACTAGGCCCAATATTTAGAAACATAAAGAAAATGTGATAACCCCAAAGTAGATCTTGCAAGGCTTTGTTAGTGAAATAAAACAAAATAAAAACAAAATAACTTAAATGGGGAAAGAGAACAAGAGGGTGAAAACCATAACAAAGAACCAATGCATGAGCCACTTTATATTGACCAATGGTCAAGCAAATACATGTAATGTCACCTAGGAAGTGAAGGCTTCAAAGGGAAGCCAACAATATCCCTTAGGGAGGCCTATTCTGTCCACATTAAATGCTAGAAAGCTTAAAGAACCAATGGAGAGAAGCACTTGCCCCTTTGAGGAAGGAGGCAAGGGATCTTGGAGAATGCCAATGAGTGTGAAAGAGATTGGCTATGAGGAAGCTCCAATACAATTTCAACAGTATAAGATTGCTCTAGATTTCTCTTCTAAGACGCATGGCCATCGATTCCTTTTATAGGCCAAGAGGTACTGGGCAAGAAACAACTACATCCAAGTGTGAACCCCATCAACTCATGAACTAGCTTCAAGGCACACAATGGGGGCTATTGAATGCCAATCCATCATGTTGAGAAGACAAGTTTGAATTTTTGTTGGTGATGGGATTTTATGAGCCTTTAATGCACAGCTGGTGGTTGCGATCCCATCATTTTGACAATTGCACATATATCGAAGGGAAATCTGCGTAGGGGTTGTGCGGGCACATAATTGGTAGTATTGCAGTTGCGCACTTAATTCGAGGTTAGGCCACGCAGTCATGTCTTTTGATTGTTATTTGGCATTTATGGACTCATATTGCTTCTTGGATCTAATGAGGATGTCTTTAGTGGTCTTCATGCTATATGTTGATGAATCCTTACTTGTGAATTGCAAAAATGTCACATGTGTGTGAGATTTATGCATTAACAAATGCCCTGTGATGTATGCCGTTAGGAGGGTAATGTAGGGTCGATAATGCATCATCGTTTCTTTTGTGCTCTCTAGTGTTCTTGAAAGTTGTGAAGCATGTGTGGAAAAATAGGGTCCTCCCATGGGAGGATATTGCTGGTGAAGCTGGGACAAAGAAAATCTCATGCGGGGTCCTCCCATGCTCATGAAAATCTACCAAAGTGGCTACAAGATGAATAGACCAAGGGGTCAACTCAATATACTGCTGGCACATGGATGAAGGTAGATTCAATCCATGTGATATGAATTGAACCTGGAAGCGATGTTACAGTTGTTGAAGAAGCGGAACTGTTGATAACCATGATAATCCCATGGGAGTGGGGGACCAAAATACTAGTGAGGGTCTTGGATGGAGGACCTCACCGAACTGCGACTACCATGATTTATAAATGTGAACAATACTACCTTCGAAACATACAGATCTACCTGATGCGATAAATGTGTTTATGTCGAGCATAGGAGAGACCACTAAGTTAGGGAGAATTAAGGGCTCTCCCTACTTAGTTTGAGGCGGTCCCTCACAGTGATTGAAAGGGACCCCAAGGTACAACTACAACCCTCAGAATATGGTGATTTGGTGTCAACGATAGTTGAAGTATATGATGAGACAAGGGTCTTATCCTGAGAACCAAGATCATTTTGTAACCAACTGTTGGACTGATAGACCTGACACAAGACTAGCTGGTAAGCATGAGGCTCATGACTTCCATTGATTGATGTAAACTTGGGGAGTAATGGATGGTAACATTCTTCAAAATAAAGGTATAGGTTGTAATAGAGGGAGATAGACTACAGATGAAGGATTTTTGGGGGGACACAACACTGAGGGTGATGGTGATTGAAAAAACTCATAATGTTAGGGGTAGTGAGACTCAACGACATCGATCAAAGGCGACCAGGGGTTGATGCCAAAAGAATAGTGATGTTCCCACAGTTTTGAGTGGATTGGGGACATTTTGTACATAAAGAATAGCTAGTGGGGTTCGAACAATTTTGGGGGTGTTGGGGGACCAGTTTGATGATGGGTGGGATTCTCGGGGTTTTGGGTTAATCGGGGAATCAATTTGATGATGGGCGAAGTTCCCTCAGTTTTGAGTGAGTCGGGGAACTGTTTCCATAATGATGTGAGGGTTGGTTTGCAAACGTGAAGATGGGTGCCCCATGAATCAATTCCATGCAGATTGTTCCTATGGGAATAACTGAATAGAATTGGTTGCTTCAGAGGGTGGGGTCCCATAGGTGTCTTGGAGGGGGTGGTAGTACAAAAAAGATTACAGAGGGTATAGTGCTCATGGAGGTATGAGTGGTTAATGGGTGTCCTTGATCATAACATGTGTGGAGGAATTTGATGTCATCGATTGTTGAAGGTGGGGGAGTAAATGCACAACTACAAAATGATGAACTCTGGGTTGATTATCTTAAGGTGTATCGAATTCCTTGGACTTATGGGGGTCGACATCATGGGTGTCAAGTAATGAATGGGATGAAATGGTTCACAAACCCATGGAGGAAATATGCTACCCTCAGTAGTGATATTGATGACATATCAGTACTAGGGATGCAAAGGACCCTATGGTTATCGGTGGGAATATCTGGTAAATGAAATCCAAAGAGAGGGAAGGCATTTCCTATATTCCAGTTTCGAGATGATACATGTGATATAAGTCTGGTGCCATTGCGGAGGGGTGAAGTCTTGTTCTTATAATGGGAAAACAAGAGGTAGTTTATTCTCAGTCATTATCTTGCACACATGGTGCCAATACCCAAGTGTAATAAAGGAGGTGACAAAATGTATTGATGATGCAAAAATAATGATAAAAAAATTGTGCACCTATGGATTGCGCACAAAAATGACTGCAAAGGGAAGTTCCTGGAGAGATGTGTGGGTATAGCCATTGCAGAGGTCTTGAAGTGATGATTCTAGTGGTCCAAATGATTTTTCAAATATAGTTATGATTTCGTCGTGGTGAAGGTTTGAAGATTGGGTTAAATATCTATAAAAGGGGTGGGGCCCATTTTTTGAGGTAATTTGTACTTTATGCATCCTTTGTGATTTGGAGCTGCGTACATCGGTTCTGGATAATTCGAGCCTCCTTTTGTCAAGCAGCAAGATTCGGGTAGGCGTAAACATTATCCCAATGATTTCAGGCAGGTAAGTATTTAGGGATGGGAGTCTTTGGGGCTGTACGACCCCATTTAGTGTCCATAGGGGGACCAAGTGCGATTTCGGGTTTTCTCAAGCTGTCGGGTGGAAAAATATGAAATCACATGCGGTGCACCAAGCATGATTTTGGAAAATTGCACATGGTCAAATGCATGGGAAATCAACGATTTCCATGTACCGTGCGGTAAGAAATGTATTTTGTTCGTGCATTGGAGCGGTGCGACTATTTGTTGTCTAGTCATGTTGTAAGCGTGGCCAAAGAGAATGAGGAATGCATGACTAGGGTCATGCGGGGTACCTCGTTACAGTCGTGCCTAGCGTGACTTTGAATTTGGGAGATTGCGCTATCAGTGCAGGTTTTACAGACATAGTTGCGTTGGTTGAGGGTTGAAGTCCTTTTTTAGCAATATGGGATGCTAAGAGTAAGCCTAATGTGATGGTGTTTGTGTTTGTAGGTGTTTGTGAGTGGCTGAGATGGTTGACATTGTCAAGTGGTGAGAGCACCTCTATGATGATTTGGTGGGAGAGGTGGCCAGAGAATTGTTGGCCACCCAGATACTTTGGGATGCAGGGATCTTGAATTTATTCAAGTGCCTCTTGCTCCGCTCTATATGTTTTCTACTGTAGAGGATCATTGCGATGTGGGACCCTGACAGGGGGGTTTTTTGAGCAGGAGATAGGGACCTCAGCATCACAGAGCAGGATATTTAATTCCTGATAGGTCTGTCTCGACGTGGGGCTGTTGAGGAGATCCTGCTGTAGATGAGTGGGGACTAGAGTATTATTGTACTAGTGGACCGATATTGTGGTGGGGATGTTGAAGGGGTGAGTGCAGGATAGATCCTCATGAGTCACATTTAGAGCCATCCTATTTGGGTGGTAGCGACTGCCGTCCTGTGAGTGTTGGGGGTATATTCTCCACACATGATTACTAGGGGGCAGTTGGAGTTGGTTAAGAGGGTGATAGTGGGACACCGAGTAGCTTGGGGGTGCATGTTACTGAGGGGGTTGATGACACAACTAGCAGATGTCTAATGCGGGAGAGGTGAGAGGACCTTTCGATATGGCAGTGTGTTGTGGTGTTCGTACCTTTTAGAGCAATTTCCCACATTGAGACCACAGGTGGTGGTGCCTACGAGGGGGCCTCATGAGCCCCAAATGATGTATTGGGGGTGAGTGATGCCCCGAACTAGTGGGGGAGAGATAATCCATGTATTCACACCACACTATATTCATTTATGGGAGAAGAGGATCAACAATATGGAGAGATACCCCTGGAGTGGCATGGATTACCGGGGTGACATAGAGTTACCAGATCCGAATCACGGGTGGGACCACACATGTATGACATTTGTTTACGTATTTATGTGTTTATGTAGCTAATTTCTGTACATAGTTTTGGATTATGCACATATTTATCATGTATATGGGATATTGAATGTGGGATCTTATATTTGATGCAGATGTGGGATCAGTTAGATCCCCATGGGTCGCAGGACGTCGTCATGTGTGGGATGAGGGGGTGGGACCTGCATGGGGTACTGGTGTGGCTACTGGTGTAGTGGGTAGAGTTGCAGCAGGGGGTTCTCCTTCTAGGGGATCAATCTTAGGTGATCATGTTGAGGAGATCCTCACTGATATTGCGAGGTGACTTGGAGTGATGGTGGAGGGTGTGGATTACCGATATTTGGTCGAGCTAGACGATGATGAGTTGGACCCTACTCTTCAGTTACCAGTAGATCTTGGTGCTAGTTGGTATCAGTTGATTAGGAGGGTGGCCATAGTAGGTCACCATGTACAAGCTGCACGAGGTGGTCATGGTCCGGATCTTGGTGCTAAAGAGAGACCTCGTCAGATGCGTAGAGTGGACCCTAGGGGTCATCCTTGGGAGACTAGGGGAGTAGGAAAGGAGACATCAGAGGTAGTGCCACCTTTGGCTATTCTGGGGCCTAACCATCTAGAGCCTCAGAGGTAGATGAGAGTGCTTAGGCACTTTGGACTTTGTACAGGGCATTGAGCCCCATTTTTGTATAGAAGGAGCTTATGGGAGGCCGATTTTTTATGTATCGATCATAAGGTGTTTGATTCTTTTTGTATATGGCCCATGAAGCCACATTTTGTACATGGCACACATGATTATATGGGAAATGTGTGTGTATATATATATATATATACCATTTGTGCAGCACATGTATGGTATCTTGTATGTAGGTAATGTATGTGATGATGATGTCTACATGTATGTTTTGAAATGCTCTATGTGTAGTTGTAGGTACTTGCACATGATTTGTATGATGTGTAACACACATATATACATGCTTTGTTTTGTGTCTGCAGGGTTAGATAGATGTTTGGTGCATCAAATTCCATTTCAACACCGCATTAGTGACGTGGTCTACCAGTGAATTAGTTCTCCTTGGGATATGCGTGAATGTGATGGTTTCAAACTGTCACACTAGGAGGTGTAATCGCAAAAACTTATGAAAGAGGAGCGGGTTAAGGACCCTGAAGAAATTATTGAGCTGAGAAGCAACTAATTGGGAATCTAGGTGTACATCCATATGGTGTATGCCGAGGTGGACATCATAACTTAAAATACCAATGACGTCATTGTATTATGCTTGGTTGTTGGTAAGTGCCCCCAAACATACTCCTCCGATGTGGTAGAGACTGTGGGAGGGGGTATAAATGGACCAAGAAGTTGATGCGAGATTCTTTGACCACCGACTTGCTTCGTCTGTGAAGTTGATATAGTCATCTGCTCATGAGGTCATCTGAATAAAGAAAAGATGGTCTTATTTTCAATCAAGGGGATAAAAAATACTAAATATAAAATGAGACACTGCATAAACAAGACAATGTAAAGGGAAAAGGATGGTTTTTCCCTTCTAGGAACCTTTAAATGTTGGAACCTAATGTGGTACCAAGGTGGTATCATACTTGTTAGAAATTGGTGAGTATCCAACATTTGAAAGGATATCCCCAAGTGTTGTCTAAACACTCGGCATTGGTTGCGGAGGATCCAAATCTTTGTCAGAAGATGATGAATCATCACTAGTGAGTAAACCAACCAAATATGATGGGATCGGGTAGAGGGGGAACAACTTCCTTAGTGGGTAAACCTCGTGGGAGTGTGAAAAGGTAGGAGATTTGATCTTATAGCCTCATTATCTCGGGGCGGGCTTCTTGTTCGGTGCGTAAAATGGGACACTGGAATGAAAAGTGAGAAGTGTCACCACATGATTGGAATGGGCGTGATACCCTGGCATGAAGAGGTGGCTATGTCGAAGGTGGGTTGGCGTGAGCAAGAGTGGATCTGATGGCCTCAGAGGGGATCATATGTGTATGATTCCCACAGGATGAGAATCCATCATGTGGTACTATTGTCGTAAGATCCATTGGTGGGGGGTCTTGCGGCATCGTAGGCTCAATAGTGGGAACTGTTGTTATGGCTAGTTTTGAGATAAGCACAATCGGTGTTGTCATCAAGGTAGTGACCAAATTTATGGAAGTTGTTTCTTGGGGTTGAGGTGAAGAATTCTCGACCAAAGGTTGGGTGAGGATAATGGTCACCAAAGCGTCGCCGAATCGAGGGAGGTCGAGACAATGCTGTGTGTAATTCCCAAACTGGGAACAAATCGAACATGTGTGATTGGTACATAGGGATTTGGACTTAGGTGTCGAGCTGGGAGAATAAGAGGTGCCCCCTACCACCATAGGTGGAACATGTGTCAGACTGACAGGGGTATTGAGTAAATTCCTGAGCTCCGATAGGGTGGGGCATAGGTTGGTCATGTGGCCTTATTTCCCACATAGGGCACATGGAGGAGTTACCCTTAGTGCAGGATCAGTGGTGGTCATTACTGGGGATTTTAACCATTATTGGTTGATGCCCCCTGATTTAGGATTAGCGACCCCCGATGATGATTCAGGAGCAGGGTTAGGTGTGAGGGGGGATTTCAACTTAGGTCGCCTCATGCCCCCATTGGTGGGTTTAGGAACAACCGGTGTTGGTTTAGTTGCGGATGTCGTAGGTTCGACTTGTGATATAGATGGTGTGATTGGACTAGAAGGCACAACAATCGACACACGTACAAAATCATAATGGGATATGGGATTTGAATCCATCTTTGGGTATGGTGGCATAATTTACCACACCGATATACCCAAAGTGATTCCAGGTAGAGTCAACTGAGCAATAATTGGCATCCCTTGCACTCCAGTGGGGGTATTGATGGACTCAATGTTTTTTCAATGCCATGGCTTAGTGGAGGTGCTGATGACGATGCCGAGGGGGAGGTGGGCAAATTTTTAGTGGTGAAAATGGTGCACATAAGGCCATCGGTTGATGCAGGTATTTCGGGTAGCGGACCGAAATAAACCCCTAGCAAGTGAGAGTCCTTGTACACTCCAAGTCCAATATAAATGTAAGGGGGTTGACTTGTCCCAGCGACAGTGGGAAGGAAATTATCGGGATTTGCATTGGCATTAGGGTCATAGTAGTTGAGTTGGTCAAGGGTGACTACTTTCCCATTGAAGGGAAACATCATGATGCAGAAGACTAAGGAGGCGACCGCTTTCATGGCATACATGTAACTATGAACTAAGAGGATGTTGTAGTCAAGTTGTGCATCGAATACTTCAATATCGATCATGACCATATTTCCCCCCAATTTGATAGGTACATTTTGGTACAATACTCAAGGTTGGGATGGCCTCCCGTCATATGCACAGAGAGTGATAGACGAGGGGAATAACTCAAGTGATCCCAATCGATTCCAAACATTGGAGGACATGACGCATGTGGATGCGCCTTCATCGATGATACATCGATGAATCATAATGTTTTTTACTGTAACAGGGACTTGGAATGTGATTGAAAAGGGTAGCAGTAGTTCACCTTTGTCGAGATCAAAATTCATGAGGTGCTAGTCAGAGAGGTCGACAATGAAAATTGCATTAAGTAATACCTTACGCTGAGTTGGGAAAGATTGTAGCACCTCTAACATGGACATGGCTGCAGGAGACTAAGCCAAGTCATCCATAATATTGTAATTGTGGGAAGATTTCATATGGGGATTATTGGGGGTGCATCAAAGTGGTATCTTGGGGATCTGTGGGATCTGATCACCAGTTGGGAATGGTATCTGCAAATCCACTCCCCCTCGAGGGTATAGGTATGTATTCCACTTGGGGGGCTTCAGGCCTATCATAACCTTTGGCTCCAGTCTGAAGGTTAACATCCAGCATGTAGATGTTCTGGAAGGAGCCATTGCTATAGGGGTGGGGTTCCTACTACTGAATAACAACCCCTTGATTGGAAAAGGGTTGTTTTAATACAACAGTTCAGGGTTGTGTAGGGTCAGGGACCTTAGGGGGATTTACCACTATGTTCTTCTTGGATTCCACCAACTGTTCGAAATCAGGGACAAGAGGACATAGGTGAGTGTAGTGACCATATTCTCCACAAATGGAGAAGGATTAATTGGTCCTCAGGTTAGCATTCTTCTCTTGTTTTGAGGGGCTATTTTTCCCCACATTTTGGTTCTACTAGGGAGGGAGGTTTCCCCCTTGCCCCTACTGCTGGTTTTGTCTGTTATTTCCCTTATTATTCCCCTAATTTTGAGGATTCTAGGGATTGGTAGTGTTCAACTGCTCAAACTATTTAACTTGTTGAGAGAAAGAAGGCTGGACCAAATTAACCCCCAAATGCAACATGGGGGAGAACTAGGGGGACATGGAAACAGGTAGTAAGTATTATACCTTGATGTTGGGATACATGTGGTTTGTGATCCATAGAATGTGGATGCAGGAGTGGTTTCTTCCATTTATGATGGAGGTACCATCAATGCTTGGATTTCATTGGGATAAGGATGAATATAAGGTCCATACTATAACTGACCAAGTGGAGGAGTTGGTACAAGAGCAGGGGGTGCCACCATAGTAGGGATGGGTGGGTACTGCGGTGCCATATTAAATGGTGTAGGAGTAGGAGGAGGAACCTTTAATTGTTGGGAAATGGACCCTACAATCCCATTCGATGAGTGTGACGAACCTGCAGGTGTAGGATCCAACGACCAATGCCGAGGGGAATCAAGAAGTATGGTGTATAAATACCCAGATTATGCACAGATAAGATCGAAATGTTGGGCCTTTAGGATGGAATATTCCTCATTATGTGGTATGGATGTGGATACATATTTGGAAATGGATAGTTGGTGTGATTTGATGAACCAATCCAAAAAAAATGAGGGATGCATTTCGATTTTACACATTTGTCGGTGTCTACGCCACTCATGGATATGGTCCGCTATGTGTGTAGATGTGTTTTGTCAAAATTTCATGAGAATTTCGAGGCCAAGGTCATGGAGAATAGGAAGCTGGAAGTATGTTTGAAATGAGGTGGCCAATGTTGTAAAGATAGCATGGGTCGATCCTGGTAATTTCATATACCATTTGGCTGTTGTACCGGTTTGGGTTCGCTGAAAGAGGTGAAGCCTCATTGAGTCTTCCACTATGATGTTGGAGGAACACCATAAGTGAAAGGACATGACATGGTTGGCAGGGTCATATCCTTGTTTCCCTTCTAATTTAGGAATAACATAGGGGGTCCTGTCCGACATAGCTGGCTGTGTTGGATCATGCATGATAGGGCCATTGATAAGTTTGGCCAAATATGGGAGATTTAGGCTAGCCATGAAAAGTAAGTCGAGAGTAGGTCCTGCTATTGTATGCTGTGTGGGGTTTCCGTGAGGTAGAGACTGAGGTGGTGTTGAGAATAAGGAGTGACCTCTTACAAGAGAGGATGGATCAAAATGGTCCAAAGGATCTTTGAGGGGAGAAAACAAAGGATAACCTCTTTTGATAGAGGGAGATGGGGGAGGATTGCCTCTTCCACAAGAGTATGAAACAAAAGGGTCTACACTTTATCCAAGAGGAGAAAATGAATCAAGCAAGGAGCGGCCTCACCCTGATTATCCTATTAATGTGTCCTGGGAGTGGCCCCAACTAGAGTATCTCTCGCGTGAACCATGGGGAGAAAGTTGGTATACTGTTAATTTTTTGATAATTTCATTCAAACATTATCTAAGGATCCCACTAAGAGAATAACATTCACAACATAACAATCATAAACACAAGAGACATAGAGTTTCCTCGGGGAAAACCAAGAAGGTGAAAAACCCCTCAACTTCCTCATAGATAGAATAAGCCACAATAAAAGATCACAATGATCAAACCCAAGATAGATAACTCCAGCAGCTACTCCTCCTCCACTATTGCGCACTCCTCTCTCAACTAATGCGAGTTGGATGAGTGAGTGAATGAATAGAATGAGACACACTCACTCTCTATTTATAAACTGACTTGACCTGCCAATAAACTAACAGGGCCAACTTCCCAAGGAAGCCTAATAACCCATCCACATGACTCAACTAGGGCTGACCCCACACCGGTGGTCTAATAACCCATCAAATATAAGTTGCGACACTTGCAACACTTGCGACACTTGCGACACTTACAAATACAAATGACGACACTTCTGATTGGAGGAATAATACATCTCCATCATGAATATAATAAGGTACAAGTGTAATACATAGAAGAATATCTTCTGAAGTTACAAATACATCAACACTCCCTCTTAACTAGGAAGGTATTCTGTAGACACAGGTCATCAATACATATCGCCACAAGTCTTCAATTCTGGAGCTGGATCATCATCACTGCTGCTGTACTCATCATCTCGATCACTGGGCTATCTCTCAATTCTTCTCATCATAGGAAGTTCTACAGAGCCAACCCTTTTTCATGCTGGTTGTAGGCCTAGCCTCATGTAGGTCTTCATCATCTCTGGCCATCCTGTGGAATCCTCAGGACTAATTACGTGCGTCAGTAAAACCTCGAAAGAGCATCCCAGGACTTTTACGAGTCCACTGCTCAACCTATCAGATCTCCCAGGATCTTTTACATGCAACTACACAACCTGTCCATGACCACGGAGTATCATCCTGATACTCATGATCGTACTGATCATATCATCTCATTGTCCATGGAGCACAGCTCAGATGCACATCACACAACACTTACACCACCAACATGGGAGAACACATCTACCACCATTCGGGGAAGGCTCCAACCCTTACTTTTTCACCATGGGAGAACACATCTACATCGTGTGAAAAATGGCTTCAGCCCTTACATCTACACCATGGGAGAACACATCTACACCATGTGAGAATGGCTCCATCCCTTACATCTGCACCATGGGAGAACACATCTACACCATGTGAGAATGGTTCAGCAATTACATCATGACCATGGGAGAACACATCTACATCGTGTCGAAAAAGCTTCAACAATTACATCACGACCATGGGAGAACACATCTACACTGTGTCAAAAAATCTCGGCAATTACATCACAACCATGGGAGAACACATCTACATCGTGTTGGAAAATCTCGGCAATTACATCATGACCATGGGAGAACACATCTACACCATGTCGAAAAATCCCATGTGCATCTGCATCTTCCGGACTCATCGCACATGATCCAACTGATCATGCAATGCATCCACCTGATGCATATCATCACATATGATCATCCTGATCATCATCATAGCATCATCCTGATGCATATCATCTGGAGCATCATCCTGATGCTCAACACACATGATCATCTTAATCATCATCATAGCATCGTCCTGATGCATATAATCTGGAGCATTGTCCTGATGCTCAACACACATGATCATCCTGATCATCATGCATAGCAGTAACTGGAGCATCGTCCTGATGCTCATCATACAACGCTTACATCCACATCCATGGGAGGATCCTCCTACCACCATGCTTGGAATGGCTCCTACAAATGTGTCCCATCACTTCTTCCTCGAAGTATCTTCTATCTGAAGAAAACCAAGCCTCTCTCTGAAGTACTCGAACTTCACTCTGGCTAGTGGCTTGGTCAACACATCTGCAATCTGCTCATCTTTCGCAACATACAGGAGCTTCAATGCTCCTCTCTGCACTGTATCCCTGATATAGTGATATTTGATCTCAATGTGCTTCAACCTGTCATGGAACACCGGGTTCTCAGACAACTTCACACAACTCTGGTTGTTACAGAAGATACAAGTAGTATCCAACGGGAGATCAAATAACTCAGACAGTATCTTTCTCACCCATACTGCCTCACAACTAGCAGAACAAGCTGCAACATACTCTGCTTCGACTGTACTTAGTGCTACGCAGGATTTCTTCTTGCTAAACCATGAAATCACACCTGATCCCATACTGAAGCAGCACCCCGAAGTGCTCTTCCTATCTGTAGCACTGCTTGCCCAATCTAAATCAACATAACCTTCCAGGTTAAACTTTTGATTCGCATCATACTTGAGCCCATAATCAATTGTACCCTTCAGGTACCTCTGAATATGCTTTACAGCAATCAGGTGAACATGTGTAGGATATGTTAGAAAATGGCTCAAGGTGTTCACCGCAAAGCAAATATCTGGTCTCGTGTTCGTCAGGTACATCAAGGACCTAATCATCTGATGATACACTGTGACATCAATCGTCTCAGACGAAGCATCACTTAGTAGCTTTAGGTTCGATGCCATAGGTGTGGCCATGGCCTTGCAGTCCATCATCCTGAACCGCTTCAGGATCTGTACTGCATACTTCCCTTGTCCAAGGAAGATTCCATTTGCACTTTTCCACACCTCCATACCTAGAAAGTAATGCATCATGCCCAAGTCCTTCATCTCGAACTCGGCAGCAAGCTTCCTCTTTGGGTCGAAAATCAATCTATCCTCACTTGTCACAAACAAGTCATCCACATACAATAGAAGTATCATTGGATTGCCTTCCTCAACCTTGTAGTAAAGGTTGGAATCCGCTTTACTCTTGGTAAAGCCTAAACTAGACAGGAAGCTTTCTATCTTTCCGTACCATGTCCTAGGAGTTTGCTTCAAGCCATACAAGTATTTCTTCAATCTGCATACATATGACTCCCTGTCATGTGTCTCAAAACCAAGTGGCTACCCCACATACACTTGCTCTTCGACTACACCATTCAAGAAAGTTGTCTTGACATCCATCTGGTGTATCTTCCACTTCATCGCTGCAGCCAAGGCAAGTACTGTTCTGATGGAAGTGTATCTGGATACAGGAGCAAATGTTTCTTCATAATCTATCCCTCCTTCTAGGAGAAGCCATGAGCAACAAATCTTGCCTTGTATTTCTCTATGCTACCATCTGCAGCATGCTTGATCTTATAGATCCACTTGGAAGTCACAACATACTTCCCATCTAGTCTTGGGACTACATCCCAAACATCATTCTTCATGATCGACTGGTATTCCTTGATCATGGCATTCTTCCATTACTGCATCCCGGATCCTGGGAACTTCATATTCTTCAATAGATAGTTTTCTTTGAACTTTGTTGCTGGAACAAATGTTGTAGTCCTTCTTTTGTAGGTGATTGTACACAATCTTTCCTACAAGTCAAATTCATTTGCATGATTAGAAACTTATCATAGTTTACAGAACAAAGTATTATACATAAAGGAATATGCATACTGTCATGCAATTATCTTAGCCAATGCTTCAATACAACATTCATCCATATCCTGTATTCATACGGTAACTTTCTAGATGCCTTCCATCTCTACCATAACATTGTTGAGATTTTGCACTACTCCCAACATGTCAGCAAAGAGGTTTCAATCTAGATAAGTAGCAATGGAATGTTGTAAAGTGCCATAGGCCACTTACCCATCACATGCATATTAGTAGTATACTGTTCATTAATGCAATTATTCTAATATGCATAATACACAACCTAATTCTAGGAACATAAGTATATACATCATCAAACAATATTATTTAAACAATCAGATATACAAGAAATGACAATTCAAATACTTATCTTTGTTTGTTTGTTGGGTGGACTCCCTCTTAATCTTTGCTTCCTTGCAGGAGCTGCTGGAGTTCGACTCCGAAGTAGCTTCTTCTACTCCTTTCTGTTGTGGATTGTAAGGAGTGGTCAACTCCCTCTTAATACCTGAATCACTGCATAGTATCTTTGAAGTCTGTTGGAGTGAATTCTCCACCATTGTCGGATCTAAAGGTCTTGATCTTCTTTTCAGTGTGGTTTTCTATCAAGGCTTTGAATTCCTTGAATTTGCTGAATACTTTATCTTTGTTCTTCAAGAAACAAATCCAAGTCTTCCTAGAGAAATCATCAATGAAAGAAACATAATATACATACCCACGCAGAGAATTGGATGACATTGGACCACATACATCGGAGTGGATAATTTCCAAGATTCCTTATGTCTTGCTTTCACTGCTCGGAAATGCCTTCTTTGTGTTCTTTCCTTTTGCACATCCTTTGCAAACACCTTCATGCTTTGACTGGATTTCAGGAAGACCTTCTACTACTTTGCTTGCAATTGGTAGTGCCCTATAGTGCACCTGAGCAATCCTTCTATGCCAAAGTTCACTTGGCTCCATGGATTCATGTACCATGGCATGTTCAGGTTGTCCCTTCAATTTGTACAAGCCTCCCTTCTTGGTCTCCGATTACTACTTCATCATCAATGGTCTTACCTTTAGGCCACATGAGTACTTGGCCATCCAAAAATGCAACTCTCATCCCTTTTGCATCTAGAGATGATATGGATAGAAGATTCTTCTTGAGACCAGGTACATATAGAACATCTTGCATCTTTTTAGACTTACTAGAGTCTAACTTGTAGGAGGCTTCACCACTTCCTTTTATGGGGTATTGATAGTCATCCCCAAGTTTCACCTTATGAGGTGACTCTTGTTCGGATAGATCTATAAAGGATTCTTTGAATCCCGTCATATGTTTAGAAGCCCCACTATCAATAAGCCAATCATTACACCCATGTGTAACAGTACCTATAAGAGCAGAGATGAGAACATACTCTTCATCACTTGAAGAGTCTTCACTTTTTTCTCTAGCTTTCTTCTTGGGAGGTTCATCACCCTCTGCAGCATGAGCATGATATCTCTTGTTGTTTTTGTTCTTCTTGAAGTTGTTGTCGCTGTTCCTTTTGTTCTTGGGACAATTGAAGCAAAGTGTCCTTTTTCATTGCATGAGTAGCATCTCAGATCTTTCTTCTCTTTTGGATGGTAGTGAGAAGATTTCTTGTGATGAGATTGCTCCCTCTTGGGCTTACTTCTCTTGGTGTGAGCTATGAGGGCTTGGTATTCACTTCCCATATTTTCTTCTCGAGCTACAAGCCTAGCTTCTTCTTGTGAACATTCCTCCCATAGTCTACTGAAAGAGATCAACTTCTTTCTTGCATAAATACCTTGGATGAAGGAGTCCCATGACCTAGGTAGGCCATTCAATGTGGTCATGACAATTTCTGCATTCTCCACTACTTCATCCACTGCTTCAAGTTGTTCTTTGATTTGAGAGACCTTAGTGAAGTATGATTGGATGGTCTCTCCATTCTGGAACTTTACCCCTTTCAATTGATTTCGCATAGTCATCTTCCGATTTATATTCTTTCCTTCAAACAACTTGGTCAAGGAGTCAAACATCTCCTTAGGTGTCTTTAGAGAAGACACATGGGGTATGAGATGGTATTTTATAGAATCAACAATGATTCTCTTGGCTTTGACCAAGTTCTTCTTGTGTAAGACCTTAGCCTCATCTCCCTCTGGAACCGGAACCTCTTCTTTTATGTAGATTTCCAAATCATTCTCTTCTAGGATTAACCCAATCCTATACTTCCATGCTCGGAAGTTGTCAGCTCCTTCAAGCTTATCCTCAAGCTTGGTGTGGTGAGACATATTATTGAGAAACTCAAATGGAAATAAAAGATTTAGGTCTTACCACTTGATTTGCTGAAAACTGGATCTGAAGCTGGATTAGGGTTTGTCAGAGAAACCCTAAAAATTCAAACTTTTAATTCCAAACTTCTGAAAGGATGGAAAGATGCACCTTGCTGAGTTGATCAAGCTGGTATACTTCAATTTTGAAATCTGCAAAATTTGACCCCTCAAAATTTCCTTTGAAACTTCCAGATTTCCTGGACAAGATCCCAAACTAGGGTTTGATATTGCCCAGGGTTCTACCCAGCCAAAAAGTTCGATCTTGTGCTTTAAATTTTGATTTTTCTGAGAAGCTTCTAGCCGTGGTCACAAATTCCAAAAATTTCCACTTTTGCAGAAACCCTAATTTTCCACCCTTCCGATCAAAATCCTGAACTAGGGTTTGATCAAGCCCAACCTTCTGCCCAACCAAAAAGTTCGATCTTGGTATCTAAACTTCTATTTTCTTGAGGTGAATCTAGCCATGGTCTCAGATTCCAAAAATTCCAACTTTCTCCGAAACCCTAATTTCCCACAGCAATGATGGGCCAAAAGCTGAAAGTGCTCAGAATTGAATTCTGTCTCGACAGAAAGATGCGCCCTTCCAAGGAGAGTCAGCCTAGCCTCCTGCCTTTGATTATCTGAGGAGAGAAACCCAAATATTAAGAAGCCCTAGCTTCCGTAGCTACACAGTGTCTTCTTCTTAGCACGACTCTGATACCATGTTAATTTTTCGATAATTTCATTCAAACATTATCTAAGGATCCTACTAAGAGAATAACATGCACAGCATAACAATCATAAACACAAGAGACACAGAGTTTCCTCGGGGAAAACCAAGAAGGTGAAAAACCCCACAACTTCCTCAGAGATAGAATAAGCCACAATACAAGATCACAATGATCAAACCCAAGATCGATAACTCCAGCAGCTACTCCTCCTCCACTAGTGTGCACTCCTCTCTCAACTAATGCGAGTTGGATGAGTGAGTGAATGAATAGAATGAGACACACTCACTCTCTATTTATACACTGACTTGACCTGCCAATAAACTAATAGGGCCGACTTCCTAAGGAAGCCTAATAACCCATCCACATGACTCAACTAGGGCCGACCCCACACCGGTGGTCTAATAACCCATCAAATATAAGTTGAGACACGTGCAACACTTGTGACACTTACAAATACAAATGATGACACTTATGATTGGAGGAATAATACATCTCCCTCATGAATATAATAAGGTACAAGTGTAATACATAGAGGAATATCTTCCAAAGTTACAAATACATCAACATCTACACCCGTCGAGAGAAGGGGAAGGCCTTGTATTCTTCGGGACTGCCTTATGTGTTTGTTTTGTTCCTCAGTGGTGAAAGCTTAGTTTTAAGTGAGAGTGATGGTGAAAATAAACACAATTGAACAAATGAAAAATATGCCAACTAGAACAAATTCAATATGGTGCAAAAGTGAGTGATATGTACTATGTCAGTTTAGTGCAAGAGTCCTCACATGTAGGTTATTTTTAATTATGAGTTAGTGAACTTGTATTTAAAAAGAAAATAAGTGTAAATTATATAAAAGATGTAACATCCTTCCTCTCAAATGTAACTGGGCCTTACAAAAGCACAATTGATGGTGACAATGGGATCCACCCACCAATTGACTAGTGAATATAACAAAGAGTCAGTTATACCAGCGATGGGGATATGTTCCGAAAGGTCTGGAAACACTTCCCAACATAAATATTTGACTTCATGAGTCAATTGCACTCATAATTTATCCTTGGCGATGTCCTAAGTTTGGCCACTAGGATACCTTGCATCAAGTGTGGATAATTGGTTCTTCCTGGGCGGTATAGTGTCGCCTCCACAAAAATTTGAGTGGCTCTTTGGAGGGGGAAAGGAAACTATACCTTAGATTTTACCTCCTTGGGAATGATGCACTTCTTATCCAGGTTTTCAGTTTAACACTTATTGATAGCAAGATTTTGATAGTACCCTATAAGTCAACAATGCCATGTTTCAAAAACTTAATGAAACTAGATTGGTGGGAATCAATGGATTCCTATCCCAATCAATCCTACCTAAATAAAATGTTTTTTGTGACCTCTTGTGGAGGATTTTAGTTGGTTGGAAGTTTACAAATGTTTATTTTAAGGGTCTTAATTCACTTAATGAGTGTAAGGGAGGTATTTCACAATTCCCTTCCTTTCTGATTCACTAAGCTCACAAGAAGTGCAAGGTGAAGAGCATGCTTGGGGGGAAAGAGATTTTAGGTCCCTTAGTGTGTGCTAGTGATGCAAACACATGTGAGTGAGGAAAATTGATTGTTTCAATCAACTACAAGAGCATAAAGTAAATACCAATGGAGATTTAACTTTTTAACTCTAAAAGATGCTAATGGTGCTTGCAAACACAAAGTGCTAATGAAGTAAAGTGTGCAATGGAGGCATTTCACAATTCTCACCCCTTTCTAATTCACCAAGCTGATAAGAAGTGCGAGGTGAAGAGCATAATTGGGGATATTAGAGTCTTTAGGTCCTTGCTTGTTTGCAAAAAGGGGATTGTACACTACTTTAGCATAAAAAACATGCAAAGTAAACAAAGAACATGAGATGTATCGAATACTAGTGACAATAATGAGGCTCGTTGAAAGCCTCAAGGTTGGTTACCTAAATAGATTTCAAGAGAGAATAACTCTTTACTCCCTAATCTTAGTCTAGGTGGGCTAATTACTATAGAAAAATGTAACTATTGCAAGTTAATTACTTCTAGTTCATTAGTGAGCAGCCATTGGGGATGCAATATTGTGAAAATTTGATAAAAAGAAAATGAAATGAGATAGCAATGAACAAAAAGTAGAGACATGTGCACAGTAGCACGGTAAAAACACTCACTGGTGTGCAGTAGCGCAATTACAACGCGAAGAGGTAGCGCGACCAATGAAAGATGAACTACACAGGCAACAGTCTGTTAAAATGCATAGACAACGCGACTGTTGAATGTTTCAATGTGTAGACTGTGTGGCTAGGGCATCGATATCCATGCATCTATGTAAATAGTTTAACCAACCCAAATGAGTCTGAACTCCTGGGATGAAGGGTATGGACCTATTCACCTGCAAAGGACAATAAACCATAAATTAGCTATCTATTAATTAACAACCTAGTTAAAAATAAAATGGAAAAAAATAAGTGGAGTCGCCATAAATACTGTTGTGGGAAATTATCCACAAAGGTGTGCAGTCTCTCCCACGTTGGATGAAATCCCTTGAGTTTTTTGACTAGGCCCAGTATTTAGAAACATAAAACAAATGTGATAACACCAAAGTATATCCTGCAAGGATTTGTTAGTGAAATAAAAAAACAAAAAACAAAAATAACATAAAATGGGGAAAGAGAACAAGAGGGTGCAAGCCATAACAAAGAACCAATGCATGAACCAATTTAGATTTCCCAATGGTCAAGCAAATACATGTAATGTCACATAGGAGGTGAAGGATTCAAATGGAATCCAACAATATCCCTTAGGGAGGCCTATTTTGTCCACACTAAATGCTATAAATATTAAACAACCAATGGAGAGAAGCACTTTCCTCATTGTGGAAGGAGGAAAGGGAGCTTGGAGAATTCCAATGAGTGTGAAAGAGATGGGCTACAAGAAAGCTCCAATACAATTTCAGCAACATAACCATGTTCTAGATTTCTCTTCTAATATGCATGCCCATGGCTTCCTTTTATAGGCCAAGAGGTGGGAAAGAAACAACTAGATCCAAGTGTGAACCCCATTACCTCATGAACTAGATTCAAGGTACACAATGGGGGATATTGAATGCCAATACATCATGTTGAGAAGACAAGTTCGAATTTGTGTTGGTGATGGGATTTTATGAGCCTTTAATGCACAACTGGTGGTTGAGATCTTGTCATTTTGACAACTGCATGGATATCAAAGGGAAATTCGCACATGGGTCGCACATGCACATAACTGGTAATATGCACAGTTGTGCACTTAAACTGAGGTTAGGCCGCGCAGTCCTACTTTTGATTGTTCTTTGGCATTTATGGACTCCTATTGCTTCTTGGATCTAATGAGTATGTCTTTGGTGGGATGCATGCTATATGTTGATGACACCTTACTGTGTGAATTGCAAACTGTTGCATGTGTGCGAGATTTATGCGTTAATAATGAGCACAAGAACCTCTCCAACAATTAGGGAAATACATCACAAAGAGTTAATAATCATAGACTGCAACCTCAAACCAATGAATTTAACTACCACTATGAAGTTTAGAAACCAATAAAGACCAAGCGAAATCAATATCGAAGAACCTAATGCATACCAACAACAAAATATAGAGAAAAATTGATAAAAACATGAAGAGAAGGATATGGATAATGGAAGCAAAGATATGGAAACCCAACTTTTTTTTCCAATTCAAAATTTCCCAACAGTGATCAAAGCCCGTCGAAAGTGAAATGGCCCAAAGAATGCCAAATGAATAGAGACCAAATCAAATCAATATGAAATCCCAAAATTAGAATGAGCACAAGAAACTCTCTTCAACAACCATGGAAATACATCATAGAGAATGAGAGACTCACCCACTATAGCCCTATATCATTAAATAAAGCTACCATTTCAAGAGAACTAAATAAATAATGACCAAATAAAATAAGCATTGAAACCAAAAATGCATACTGGTAACCAAAAACAAAGAACAATTGGTCCAAACACCAAGCAAAGGATAGTGTTAAATTAATCTCTAGTCAATTATGCCTAGATGAAGCTATAAAAAATCCTATGAAACCTACATAAGGGAGCATTCACCCATCATGTGTTTAAAGATGGAAATCCCCCCAACATGGTTGTTGAGGTTTTACTATGTCAATTATGTGAATGTGAGCATCGACACAAAGAAAATCCATATGAGGAAAACCCTTCTTTATCTTATTTCTTGACATAACATGCCTTGCCACACCAACACATGTCATTTTTATCCATATCCCATCCCTTTCATTTTTCCTATATTTCCCCATTCTCTATACTTTGAATGGTGGATCACTGATAATGAATAAAACTTTAAGGATCCATAATTTTCCTAAAGTGTAGAAACCTTGGCGAAACTTACTATGTCTTAAATTTCCAACAATAAAATGTTGGGCAACCTTTTTCTAAAAAGATTTAAATTTCTGAGTTTATATGGTTTTTGGACAATTTTGGTGATTTTTATAGTAAAAAAAATTTAACCCATGGAATTTTGGCGAATTAATTTAGAAAAAATGGAAATTATCCCATGGGATAAATTTTGCCCCTAAAATTTTCATTGAATGAATTATTATGCTTGAAAAAATACATACACACATATCTCCATAAATAAGTCATGATATTATATTCGAATCACATAATGCTTGTAGGCCCCTTGGATTGAGTCAAATGGAGAACAAAATTTATATGGCCAAAGAACCCCCAACCATATGATTTATTTACTAATAATTCCCCAATTTGGTGAGCATCCATATGTTAAACACGCATTTCGTAAAATACCATTAGATGTAGGAATATGTGTGTCTTCAAATACTTGGGAATTTCTGTCTATTCATATTCCCCACAAAGTAATGTATGGAAAATCTTTAAATTCTTATAGTTCTTTTATATCAAATCAATTCTTTAAGAATTATTTCATTGACTCTCTACCTCATACATTTGGAATATTGTTGATCTTCTCAATCTCCTTCCACCATCGTTGTGCATATGGGCACTTAATTACCATATGTGAGATAGTTTTCTCATCTCTTACACACAAACAACAAACACCAAGACCATGCACATTCCATTTCTGCATTATTTTCCATGTCATACTTTATTTTTCAGAGTCGACCACAAAAGGATTCAACTTTTCTCGGATGCTTTCAATTTCCACACTTGCTTCCACCACCATATTGGCTCTTGGTTATCTAGAGAAACCAAAGAATCATATGTCGATCTCACAACATACACCTCCCAAAATTTGTTCCATACTCTTATTAGGTGGAACTTTTATGAATATATCCTAATTAAATGCCACTTTCTACACTAGAGTTTGATAGAGAGGCATAAAATATGTGTTTTTTTAAAGGATTTGGATATATACCATACAAATGATACATTAAGTCGAAGTGACCCTTCATTAGAAGTTTGGACATGTTTCTTCACTCAAGATTTTGGAGATTTCATGTAGTAAGACTTTGATAGTGCATTTGTAATTATCTTAGTGAATAAATAGGGAATTCCCCTTAGGGTTGGTGATTATTGGAGTAGGTTCCAAAGGAAATAAGTCATTGAATACCCATAGTAACATTTATTCCCCCAATAACTATTCCATAAAAGTCATCATTGGGTGTATAGTGTTCCATTGTAAGCGACACCTCATGCACCACATATTCATAGTGAATTTGCTTATTACATAGGATGTTAGTGGAAAAGCATTCAAAATTATCAAGGTGGAACCTTAATCACATGACTTGTTTCTTATGAAGAGAGTTAAGTTCATTGCTAGAATCAATCAACCATAACAACAAGGCTAATTTTGTTCTTAATGTATGCATAAAGACATGTTCAAGGTGTTAAGACTACCCAAGTAATTCATTGGAATGATGGAGATGAAGGGTCACCCTATTTCTAATGGTTTAAGGGGAATTTCCTCATGGCCCAAATTCATTATCTGGTTGTTCATGGAGACTATCATCTTTTAGTTTAGATTCAAAGTGAATAAAGTAACATAAATATTTAGTCATAAAATGTTTGTATAGATTTCATTTCTTCCCCTTAATCCATGCTTGAGGGTATTTATGCACTTATTCACAAAAAAAAGTGTGAGGTTGAGGGATTGCGACTTAGTCAGATTGGTGGTTAGGTCTTACTAAATCCAAGTACTTTTCAATTTATAAATTCAACATGATCATCTATTCTTGAAGTAATTTCAAACATTCTTACCTTGGTGTAGTTTTTTTAACCTAAAATGTATATGTATATCTTTTAAATTGATTCTATAAACTTTGAAATTTAACTCAAAACGTGAAACTTCTTAGTGTGATTTTGAATTATCATATTTTTATGGAAAAGTTCATTATTTGAAAATAATAAGTCTCTTCCTATTTACAACACTCTTTAACTTAGCACATTTGCAAACTCAACAAAGTACTCTATAAAGTTTTTAGAAATCCATTTGCCACCCAATGTATGTATTTCTCCATTTAAATGTTGTAAGAATTCATTTAATTTATCCACATAGTTGTAAGTCCGATATAGTGGTTCATGTTATCAAACTACTTTTACTAACATGATCATTAAATACATTGAGCCTTTTCATCATAATTCCCCAATACTATAACCTAATTTATTATTGATATTGACATCTTTTTTTCCAATCCATTCTTTCCTTGACTTAATTTATTAGCATATGATATTTTATATCAATTTTATTTTTTATTAATTCTTATATATAGATTTAAGGTTTATTTCCAATCTTAACGTTATATATGTTAATTGACCAATTTATATTTTCTTCCATTTATAAAATTATATTAATTTATTATCTTAATCTTTTCTCATTCTTGGAGCATTATTTATTAACTACTAGTTTTTAACATATTTTTTTTTTTTCAAAGACTTATTATTTTTAACATTCATTAGCTTTAGTTTCATTTGAATCATATGATGATGGGTGGAGTGTCCACAAAAATATTGGGGTATTTCTAAACTCCAACATAATTTGTATCTAGAAACTTTCTTACAAAGATATTAAAATGCCATATTTCTACTCCAACCAAGTATAAGAATCCATTTATGTGTCCCAAGAGCAAAGATTGTGTTGGATTTGCCAAGGTTCCTCACAAAATCTCACAATGGAGAAGACTATGCAAAACTAGATTGAGGTTGAAGATGGGTCTATCAGGATTGGATTGAAGTTGAAGATGGATCTATTAGGACTCCCATTGATAGAACTTACATTATTGAAGGAGAATATCTCAATAATTGAATGTAACGTACCCTCGTTACACATACACACAATTTACAAAGAATAAAACTATAAAAATAAAATTTTTCTTCATTACATCTCATATCAACTTCATAAGACTTGTTTACCTTGAAATAGGCACATCCACATTACACATATACATATCTACAAGGTAAACCCATGCAATTAAAACAGTTTCCTTTACGCATTTGCCATAAACATAATTCAAAACAAAGGTAGCCAGAAACATATTAGAGTTTAATTCTATCTTTTCCTAATTCTTGGTAAAGACTAACAATCCCATAGCTGGGTGAAGGATAATTTATAAGCAAACATTTGAAAGACATAGATCTAAATAGACAACTATTTCAATACATAAATACCATGAATTATTTCAAGAGATAAATACCATTCCAGGTAGTCAACACGAAATACAATTCTGATGCAAATAATATATCAAATTGAATTTCTTCAGGAATACAATTCCAGGCATTCCACAGGAAATTACGATTTCAGTCATCCAACAGGAAATATGGTTCCATTTAAAATAACATAACAAACAACAAAATCTTTAGGGAAACAACGTAAAACAACCTTCTAACAGGATTAACATAGCAATTCATGGCTTACCTTTAATTATACATTCATTCCACACATTGAACATATTAATCATAATTAAACACATGAATATTAGAATTCATACACAGATACTTATCTGAAATACATGTGAATGTGGCAACTGGATGCACGTGAGCCACGCTCCACCCAACCTTAGAACTTGTCCAGCCTATACTATTTCATCTCCCAAGTTCACCCCTGAGCCGAGATCTAGACATTAACCAAAGGTATCTTACCAATTTATCTCCAACTCACTCTCAGAGTCTCAGGTGGAAATAACAGAGGTAAAGGATATACATAGGGTTCAACAAACAACAGTTTGGTAACCAAATCCTTGTCAATTCCGCAATCAACCCACCTAAGTTCCTTCCCAAAACGTACAACGACACATTTCACTGTAAACGTTGGGAATCCCTCTGGGTCTCATGCTTCATTGCCAATTCACTGGTTAATTCGACCAAGGAATTCATAGCCAATTTGGGTTATCTCAGTATAACAATGTTCAAGTTCTCTCTTTGCATTTTGGGTTCGGGTTCCTTACATGAAATTTCTATTTTTACTCCGCAGACACTTCTCTTGCACTCAGCAGGCAATTCCCCGTGCTTTGTGTGCATTCTCCTCTATGTTCTCCTGGACTCACTTCTCACACACCCGCTCTCTCTGTGTGCATTTTTTCCTCCCCCTTCATGCATTCTCCAGCCTGGCTTCCCACCACCCAGCTCGTGGGTAGCATCATCCTTCCCCCACATCCTCCTGGGTCACTGAGGCATCCTCGTGTCCCCTCTGGGATCCCACGTGGCTCTCCCAAAGGAACACTTCCTCCATGCATAATTACGATTAGCCTCCTAATCTTCATCATTGAATAATAATTAACATTAAAACTAATCCCCCATTAAGAGTATGGTGAGGAATATGGGTTTTGGGTTTAACATAAGGTTTTAGAAGAAGGGCTTAGGGAACAAGGTACATAAGTCAACCTCACCCCCTCACAACCCTTGGTTAATATCTGGATCCCCTCTTCAGCGCATTGCTCCTCATGCAGCCAGCTGGTATTTTATTAAAATATAATATCTCGCTATGTACATACTTCATAGAAAATTGTTCAAAATACAATATCAGCTCTAACTTGGGCCAAGGGGTGTTACAATTCCCCTCCCCTTAGAGTCTTCATCGTCCTAGATGATTAACATTGTATCAAAATATATACAAAAATTAACTGCAGTAATGTTTTAATATATACACATTTTCAAAATAAATGTGGATACTCTTCCCGCATTAAATCTTCCAGTTCGCAAGTGGATTCCTTATGACTGTAATGGGTCCATTGGACCTTTACCTGTCCTACGAATCTGTTCCCGAGTATCCTGCTTTTGCGATCAAATATGCAGATTGGTTGAACCTGCATTTCCCCTTTTGGTTCCACCTGAAGAACAGACCAATCAAGCACATGATTAATATCATAAACATACTTTTTCATAAATGAAATATGAAACACATTATGTATTTTGATAGTGGGAGGTAGAGTTAGCTTGTAAGCTACTGATCCCACTCTGCTCAAGACTTCGAATGGACCACAAAATCTAGCGTCCAATTTATTGCATTTTCCCAACCGCAAGGAACTTTTCTTTCCTCTGACCTTCAGGAACACCATGTCCCCAACTTGTAATTCTATGTGTGTCCTTCTTTTATCTGCATAGCTCTTTTGATGATCTTGTGCCATTTTCAAATTCTGTTTTATATTTACCACTTTATTTTCAATATCCTGAAGCATTTCAGGACCAATGATCAACTTGTCTACAGGTTTATCCCAATTGATTGGAACATTACACTTTCTACCATATAAGGATTCAAATGGACTCATCTTCAAATATTCTTGATAACCATTATTATAAGCAAATTCCACCAAGTACAAGTACCCTTCCCATTTGCCTAGTCTGTCCATGACATACATCCCGAGCATGACTTCAATGACTTGATTTACACGCTCAGTCTGCCCATCAGTTTGGGGATGATAAGCTGTGCTTAAATTAAGCTTAGTCCCAAACTCTTTAAACAAACCTTTCCAAAAATTAGAAGTGAATTTCGGATCTCTATCCGACACAATGGATTTCGGAATACCATTTAACCTAGCAATTTATTTCATATAAATCTCAACGATTTTAGCTGCCTTGAAAGTTGATTGAACTGGAATAAAATGGGCTGATTTGGTTAACTTACCAAACACTACCATGATTGAATCATGCTGCCTCATGGTTCTCGACAAACTTGTAATAAAATCAATAGTTACAGTGTCCCATTTCAATTCAGGAATAGGCAATGGCTGAAGTAAACCAGCTGGGTATTGATGCTCTGCTTTGACCCTTTGACATTCTAAACAATGGGAAATGTAATTGGACACCTCCTTTTTCATGTTTGGCCAATAAAAATTCGTCTTTACAGCTGTAAGAGTTTTTTGATATCTGGGATGTCCTGCATAAGGTACATTATGCATTTCCCGCAATATTATGCTTTTCAACTCGTCATGATCAGGTACATAGATCCTATCCTAAAAATTAAGGATACCATTCTTAGCTACTGCAAAATTGTAGAACTTTAATGCTTCACTTCTTGCAATGATGTTGCTATTTGTAAATAATTCTTGTCATGTTTCGAAGCCTCAAGCAATATGATTTGTAATTCATAATTCCAAGTGCTGATGACTGAAACATGCATCAGTTGTCCCCTTCTGCTAAGTACATCAGCTACATGATTTTATTTTCCTTTAAAGTACTTGATCTCAAAATTGAACTCACTTAAGAATTCAACCCACCTAGCTTTCCGGGCATTAAGTTGAGGCTGATCAAATAAATACTTTAAACTGTTATGATAAATTCTTAACTCAAACTTATTTCCTAGAAGATAGTGTCTCCACATGTGAAGTGCATGAACAATGGCTGATAGTTCCAAGTCATGAGTAGCGTAGTTCTTCTCATGCTCCAACTTCCGTGATTCGTAGGAAATCACATGTCCTTCCTGCATTAGGACTCCACCCAGCCCCTCAAGTGATGCATCAGTACATACCATAAATTCTTTATCAGGATTAGAAATCTTCAATATAGGAGCACATGTAAGAAATTCCTTAAGACTTCTAAAACTATCTTCGCATTTCTGACTCCAGATGAAAGGTACACCTTTCTTTTGCAAAGATGTAATTGAATTGGTTATTCTCGAAAAATATTTTATAAACTTTCGGTAATAACCATCCAATCCCATGAATGATCTTACCTCAAAGACATTGCGAGGAGTAGGCCATTCCAAAATAGCCTTAATTTTAATTGGTTCCATAGATACACCTTCCTCAGAGATGATATGGCCCAAATATAACAATTGTTTCAGATAGAAGGTGCACTTGCTGATCTTGCCATACAATTGATTTTCTCTCAAGATTTGCGAAGTAATCCTAAGATGTTCGTCATGCTCCTTCTTGGTTTTGGAATAGATAAGTATATCATCCAAAAATACAATTATAAAATTATCCAAAAACTCTGTAAATACACCATTCATCAAACACATGAATGTAGCAGGAGCATTTGTTAAACCAAAAAGAAGCACTGTAAATTCGTAATGCCCATATCTGGTTTTGAATGTTGTTTTACATATGTCTTCATCCTTAATGCATATCTGGTGATATCCAGATCTCAAATCTATCTTATAAAATATTCTTGCAGCTCTTAACTGATAAAAAAGATCATCGATTCTAGGTAGAGGATACTTGTTTTTAATTATGGCTTTGTTTAGCTTCCTGTAGTCCACGCATAATCTGAGTGTGCGATCCTTCTTTATTACAAAAATAAATGGAGCACCCCAAGGTGATATACTAGGCCATATATACTGTTTCTTCAACAACTCCTCAAGTTGCATCTGCAATTCTTTTAACTGCAGAGTACCCATTCTGTATGGTTCTTTTGAAGCGGGAACAGTTCCAGGCACCAAATCGATTGTGAAATCGATATCCCTCTTGGGTGGAAACCCGGGAACTTCTTGAAATACATCAACAAATTCATTCAATACTGGATATTCTTCCAAACTTAATTCTTTTTCAGCAGACAATTCTTCTACCTGAATAGCATACAACTGACACCTTTTTTTGATACACTTCTTCATTTGCAAAACGGAAATCTGTATTAAAGATATAGGTCAGTGAATGCCTCTTATTTGTACATTAAGGTTGCCCTCATCATTCAAACATGCAATAATTTTATTGTGGCAATCCAACACAACAATTTTTTTCTCTAACCAATCCATACCGATTAGCAAATCATATGACCCAAGAGGAAGAATGTCCAAATCGGTATAGGTTTGCTTTCCATTCATTTCAAAACAACAACTTTTAACCATAGCAGTGATCTTCCTCTTCATACTAGTTTCCAATTGAACCATTCTGGACTTAGACAACTTATGAGTCATCAATTTACACCTTTCAACCAAGTTAGTATTAATATAGCTATAAGAAGCTCTATAATCAATTAAAATTGAAATAGGCACATAATTTAGTTTACCTTAAATCTCGATCATAGTATATTGATGATTAGCTTGGCGATTATCCAATGCTGCATAGATGCGAGGAACACGTCTTGCAACATTGCCAACAGTAGAAGCTTCTTGCATACTATATACACCGGTTCCCTTATTTCTTCTTTCAGGACATTTGTTTAAGAAATGGTCACCACCACATCCCCAACATTTACCTTGGTTTGGTTTCTTTTGTCCTGAAGAATTACCCATCTTGGATTATTCTTTCGGTATCGGTGGTTTAAAAGAAGAGTAGGTTTCCTTCTTTGTATCCAGATGCTTAAACCCCTTTCTTCTCTAATCTTGCTTCTCTTCCAGCTTACCTCTCCAAACCTTTTTCACTTCCTACTTATTCTGGCCTTGCTCATACAAGCACCTAGCCTTTCGGAAGCAATCCTTCAAGGTGCGAGGTTCGTCATAAGTCAATCTATCCTTATAAAACACAGGCAAGCCACTGATAAAACGTTGTAGCTTCACCTTTTCATCCTTGACAAACTCCACATATCCTAGTAGCTCCAAGAATTTATTTTCATAGTCCTCCATGGACATACTTCCCAATTTATGTTCAAATAATTCTTGTGTCTTTTTATCATAGTACTGTTGTGATAGATATTCTTTCTTGAAGAGTTTTTGGAATTTCCTCCAAGAAATTTGCTTCTCATCCAATTCTTCCACTAGTTTGAGTTGTTTCCACCATTTATAAGCCCTTCCTTGCAAATTATATATTGTAATTCGTGCTTCTTGGTTTTATGAGTAGTCATGTAAATGAAAATACTTGTTCATTTCCATAAGCCATAGCTCTGCATCATCACCATACTTCTCTCCATCAAAAGTCGGAGGTTTTAGTTTTCTGAGTTCGCCTTCTAGCATCACATCATGTTTTCTCTTTCTCTGCCTTCTAGGGTATCTAATCTGTTGGTTATTTTTATACCCATGAGAAATTTCATCGTTTCTATGATGTGAATGTGATTTCATTATGTTGTCTTCTCTTTCCTGAGAGAAGTGATACCAGTTCATGGATTCTTCACCTCTTTCCACATTGGAAGTGACCTGTTGCATATGATTTTGCAACTGATCCAAATTTTGCAGTAATTGTTGGTTAATTTGGTTATGTTTTTCCAAACTTTGCAAAATTATTTCATTTCCAAACTGCAAACCCCTCAAAGTTTGCACAACATCCCTAGTCCCATACCCACTTTGGAGACCAGTGGATTGGTTACGTTGTTCTTCACTGTCGATTCCTTCCCCAAAATTAGAGAATTTAGGATCCTCTTCCATCTCTTCAATTCTGTCTGCCTGTCTTTACTGACAGTTTGTAATTCCAATGACCGAATATTCCTGTATATTGCTAGAAATATGAATTTCACACGGATTATCAGTCTAAAAATTAATTACAACATATATTCGAATATCTCTTTAGGAGAATAATTTCAATTCCAGAGGCCCGAGAGTTGCAACCATCGCTCTGATACCAATTTGTAACGTACCCTCGTTACACATACACACAATTTACAAAGAATACAGCTATAAAAATAAAAAAATTCTTCATTACGTCTTATATCAGCTTCATAAGACTTGTTTACCTTGAAATAGGCACATCCACATTACACATATACATATCTACAAGGTAAACCCGTGCAATTAAAACAATTTCCTTTACTCATTGCCCATAAACATAATTCAAAACACAGGCAACTAGAAACATATCAGAGTTTAATTATATATTTTCCTAATTATCGATAAAGACTAACAATCCCATAGCTGGGTGAAGGATAATTTATAAGCAAACATTTGAAAGACACAGAGCTAAATAGACAACTATTTCAATATAGAAATACCATGAATTATTTCAACAGAGAAATACCATTCCAAAAATTCAACACGAAATACAATTCTAATGCAAGTAATATATCAAATTGAATTTCTTCAGGAATACAATTCCAGGCATTCCACAAGAAATTACGATTTCAGTCATCCAATAGGAAATATGGTTCCATTGCAAATAACATAAAAACCAACAACATCTTCAAGGCAACAACGTAAAACAACCTTCTAACAGGCTTAACATAGCAATTCATGGCTTACCTTTAATTATACATTCATTCCACACATTGAACATATTAAACATAATTAAACACATGAATATTAGAATTCATACACAGATACTTATCTGAAATACACGTGAATGTGGCGACTTGATACATGTGAGCCACACTCCACCCGACCTTAGAACTTGTATATCCTATACTATTTCAGCTCCCAAGTTCACCCCTAAGCTAAGATCCAGACATTAACCATAGGTATCTTACCAATTTCTCCCCAACTCACTCTTAGAGTCTCAGGTGGAAATAACAGAGGTAAAGGATATACACAGGGTTCAACAAACAACAGTTTGGTAAGCAAATCCTTGTCAATTTCGCAATCAACCCACCTGAGTTCCTTCCCGAAACGTACACCGACACATTTCACTGCAAACATTGGGAATCCCTCTGGGTCTCATGCTTCATTTCCAATTCACTGATTAATTCGACCAAGGAATTCATAGCCAATTCGGGTTATCTCAGTATAACAATGTTAAGGTTCTCTCTCTGCATTTCCGGTCCGGGTTCCTTACAGGAAATCTCTATTTTTACTCTGGAGACACTTCTCTTGCACTCAACAGGCACTTCCCCATTATCTACGTGAATTCTCCTCTGTGTTCTCCTGGAATCACTTCTCACACACCCACTCTCTCTGCGTGCATTTTTTCCTCCCCCTTCTTGCATTCTCCAGCCTGGATTCCCACCACCCAGGCCGTGGGTAGCGTCGGCCTTCCCCCACGTCTGCCTGGATCACCGAGGCATCCTCGTGTCCCCTCTAGGATCCCACGTGGCTCTCCCAAAGGAACACGTCCTCCATGCATAATTACGATTAGCCTCCTAATCTTCATCATTGAATAATAATTAACATTAAAAATAATCCCCCATTAAGAGTATGGTGAGGAATATGGGTTTTGGGTTTAACATAAGGTTTTAGAAGAAGGGCTTAGGGAACAAGGTACATAAGTAAACCTCACCCCCTCACAACCCTTGGTTAGTATCTGGATCCCCTCTTCAGCGTATGGCTCCTCACGCAGCCAGCTGGTATTTTATTAAAATATAATATCTCGCCATGTACATACTTCATAGCAAATTGTTCAAAATACAATATCAGCTCTAACCTAGGCCAAGGGGTGTTATATTGAACGAATGAAGATGGAATTTTTTTAAGATCAAAGACTAGGACATATGACATGGTAGCTCGAATTCCAAATGAATATTGAATTATCATTGCGACTAATGCTAGGACAAGCTAGTCCTATTTTAATCACTCAAAATGGTAGCCATTAATATGTTCCATTAAAGAACATTATTATTAACAATGAGCCAAATCCACTTCGCAGTTGCTAAGAAAAAATATTTATTATTATTTTTCAAATATGAAAATTAGCTTATAAATCAAAGCTATTTTTTCACATCATCTATCTCTACCACTAAAAAAAGAATTATACAATTTCAAAATCCATACAATTACTTTTTTATTTAATACAATTTTTACTTTAACATTATAATTTTGTATGGAATAATGTAGGGAATAATAAATCATAAATATACAAATATAACTAGATTATATCCAACTTAACTGTGATCTATCAAATGAAAATCCCCTGAAGTGCAAATCTTTTGGAGTGCAAAAAAATGAAGAAATATTTAAAATGAATTTAGTGTAGTCTTTTTAACAAAATGGCTATGGATATGTTTATATTAGTAAAAAATAATGGATTTACTTGATCCATATAGAGTACAAACCATATCAAATTTATTCAGTCCTATATACTCTCCAAAATTTATACAAAGCTAGATATCTGCAAAATGAACTAGGGTTTTTTTCCCTTATAACATGATTATGATTGGGATGTGATCCTTTATTGCTTGCATTAGGATGGGGAGAGGCATAATAAGCGGCCCCTTTTCCTTTTTGCATGTAGTGGCAGTTCAACATCGAGTGACAATTGAATGGGGGTAATGCCCCATCCACCCCCCCCCTTTGACACTCTTTTTAGGTGACGAGGGTGGTTGGGTCCATCCTCCCCCAACCTCATTAATTTTTTTTTATCAATGTGTATCTTAGGGGCTTGTTCATGAGAGAAAATATAAGGTGGAATTTCCCCCTCCCTCCCAAACACTTGTAGATATCCCTCATTCATAAGAAATCCCACATATTCCATTTGTTCATCCCAAGAGTTATTGATTTGAAGGGAATGGATGAAGTTATCCCTTTCAAATTTATTGATTATAGGCTTGGCTTGTTTGATGATTCTAGTGATTAGGGGTGAGGAAAGGCCTCCCTTGTTGCATAAGGTGTTTATAATTAGGAACAAGTTTCTTGTATTGACTATGATCCTCACTATTATGTTTTGAGAGATCATCTTAAGACCTTGGAATGTTTGATAAGGTCTCAACCTGATTGTTTGTCACATTAATTATCTCTATACATATTTAGACTTGTTTTCTACTAGGGTTAATGATGACCCCCCTACCCCAATACCTACAACCCTTGGAATCTAGGGTAGTTGTATTTATTTGGATATAAATTCATAAAAATTATCCTTTACTCAATGGATTTTTTGTTTGTTCATAGTTAGGATGAATTGTTCCTATGGTAAATAAGGATAAAATGGAAACTTAATAAATGATAAATTATCCTACTAACATCAACTTAAACCAATTTGGCTTGTTAGATGTGTTAATTCCTATTGATGACAAAGGGAAACTAATTCTAGGAATTCAACCACATTCACTCAAACACATAAGCACACACACAAGGGATATACACCCCTTGAGGTATGAACCTAGGTTCTTTGTGATGGCACCTTGTCCCAACCACCAAGCCACAATGCACATTAAACAAATTAGGTTTATTTTTCAAAAGTAATAGAAAGACATGCCATTTTTCTTGTTATACAAATTGATGGCCAATGCAATTCAAAGTAGAAATTATATGGTTATACTTAATTTTTTTATGTTTGTTACAATTTTGGTTTTCTTATTTGGGTTTTTTACCCTCACGCTAAGTACCTTGTTGTTAGTTATGGATTCATAAAATTTGGGAAAGAATGCTCAATTTCCCTTTGGCTTATTAGAATAAGAATATTTTTTTCACTATCGATAACACTTTGGATAAGGTGTTTTTTTTAAGTCCAGAAATATAAAGGAAGTGTAATGTTATTATTACCTACTTTTTCAATGACCTAGACCCGAGAAAATATTTTCTGAATAAAATTCTATTAGAATGCAAGAATCACAGTTGAACACAACTTTTGGATTATGAAAATATCATATTCCATGTAGGTTATTATTTTATCCTAGGGACATGGTAGCATCTTTCCTAAAGGCAAAGGCCTCTTAGGTTAACAAGTGGCCAAATAGTAAACCCATGTGGTGGAAGGACTTGGAGTTGAGTCACCACTATATGATTTACAAGTTTTTCCCCAGTAGAGAGGGCATGCCATTCGATAACTTGAACCATATAACCCAACAACTAAATTCAAGGACAAATATTCCATTATCAACCATTCATCAAATTCTAAAGGAAAATTTACATTTTGTTTTACCAAAATCCATATACTAACTTCATTCCTTAAATGCATGATTTGTTTAGGGTGTTATACCTCAAATTGTCACATTTGGATTGACATGCTTCATCACAATGAGAAGCATGTGGTTTTATGTTCCCTAAGAATGTTGATTCCCAATATTCTATGGTCCACTCACTCCCTAGCCATCTTTGGGAGATTTTCCTACCTTTTGGGGTCTGTTGTAGTCAAGTGGATTGCATAGTTACCAAAGATACATGTTATAGAATAAGAAAGCAAATAGATAGATATGAACAAAAGATAAGTAATGGTGGTAGAGCCAACAAGTATTTCTATTACTCAGAATAAGTACATAAGTGCGTTACAATGTCTTAGTTCTTCTCATGTATCCAGATCTCCAGCCTATATATATGGTTTATAGACAGTTACATAACGACCTCTCGGTTCACTAACCGACTCGACATGTAATGACCAACACAACGGTTCGACATGTTCTACGAAGTGGTCGAACGGAGGACCTAGTCGAGTAGATGACTTACGCTGCTCCAACATCACCCCCACAAACAAAACCTTTCTTCATTCGAATAAATAGGGAGATGGAGTTGAAATGGAGTTTAAATGACAAAATTGTAACTAACTGAGTACTAAGAAAAAAATTGTCGTTACTATTGGGACTGAATGGTGCTAGCAGACAGTTGTTAATGGACACATACTTCGACAATGGCTTCAGTGGAAACTAAAAGCTAATGCTGGAAGTCTTCCCAGGAATGAAATGCATTCTGTATGTCGATAGTAAGGGTAGTAAGGCTAGACAGGTTCTCCATTTTGTCATGAACCGGTCGGTCTTGAATATTGATCATGTATTTCCCTAGGATGAGTGTTTTGTTGTCGGAAATGGAGAGCACTCGATGGAGTTGTGGCCTGATCTTGTCGACTTTTGACAGGATTACTCGAGCTTGTGTAATCCATTGATCCTCTTTCTTATCCAGTTTTTCTAGATTCATGTATTCCATATTGATTTTCTAGTATTTGAGCGAGATATTCATTGGTATTCTATCGTTGTTGTTGAAGATTGTTAATGGGATCTCAGGTTTTTTGCATTTAGACAAACACATTGCCGTAATGTGGATACTAGTTGTGCAATACTTCTGTAGTCGTAGCAGCTTCTTTGGCATATTGTGCTAACATTCTATGTGCTTCTGTGAAGGCCGTATATTGGTTTGTCATGATGATATATGTTTCTTCTGCTATTTCCTATTTTTCTTTAGCCAAATGTTCTTGGAGAGTCGACACAACACTTTCAAATAATGCATATGCTTTGTCGAGTGGGTTTTCAGTGTTTGTCATCGATGAGAGAGGTATTACTTATTGGGATAAGTTTTCACACTTAGCCAAAAATGAGGATCATTCTGTTTGAAGTGTTTCAATTTGCTCTTTGTTTTCATATCTTCTCTTCCTGTGCTCTTGGTCAATAGCATCAGTGAGTATATCTAGTTCTTATTCTTTTGCTTGTTGGGGGTCAAAAGTGGCAATCAGACTGAATTGATCTAAATGGACAGTGAACAAAGGGTTTTGTTGGAGGTGTTGCAGATGCTGCTACTATTTTTGCTTTTCCTTTTCTTTCCTCTTCTTTTCTTTCCTTTGTTTCTTATTTTTCCTTTCTACCTCTTTTTCTTATTTTCTTTTCAAGTTCTGTCTGCTTCTCTGCTGCTCTTCTGGTGCTACAGGAGTGAGGTCGACAGTAGGAGGAGATGGTATATTCTCTGTTGTATCAAATGGACTTGGGGAGACGACTTCAGGCTATTCAGTCGGTGGCAGGGAAGCAGTCGGTGGTGGCGAAGCGGTCGGTGGTGAAGAAGCAGTTGGTGGTGAAGATGGTCGAACAGTCATGTTGAGTTCTGTCGAAGGACTATCATTCGAGGTCAGATTTTCCTACAACATGGCATTTCCTGATTATTTTTGGAGGTGGTTTAGGAAGTCGGTTCAGACACTTCATGTGTTGGAGAAAACTTCCTATGGCTTGGGGTGGACCACAACAGACAGCTGACTACCAGAAATTAACTCAATTCTCAATGCTATGCTATATAAATGACAATGCTAAGATAATGAAGAATATAACCAACCTTGATCCAAACGTTTGATGTAGATCCCTGTTGGAGCTTTCAATCCGTGCACTTGAACTTGCAAATTAGTCTTGACAACCAATATACAACAAGCACATATAATATATAAATGACATTAACATCATCAATTACAATGGTCCATGATATTATAAGTAAATGCAACCCAATGTAATATAAACAACATTCACAACATTACTGGACGAGAATATGAGTATTTCTATTAATAAATAACAAGAAGTACAATATGATACGACCTCTTGTCGGCAACCAATCTGAACCAAGATCTGGGTCTCTCCACTTGTGCGTCCACCACTTCAATCCTCCATGGAATGGAAAAATAAAACTATGATAGGAGTTTGGAAGGTGAACATAAGGGGTTCACAACTACAAGGGTCAATGAGTGGAGACTCAAGATAGGGAAAAAATCCACTAGAGTTCTCTTGCTCTCCTTTCTCCTCCCGTCCATAAGCCATATGTGCTCAATATATAGTCCTCCCAAAGGTAAGTGAAAGGACACATCTAGGTGTTTCGGGGAAAATGGAGGGCCAAAGGTCACCCAATGACCGCTTTTTAGGAGTAAAAAGTAATTAACTAGTGATTTTTACCATTTTACATGCTACCCACGGGCTATAGTGATGCAACTCGCGGGTATGCCCACTGTAGTGATGCAACTAGCGTACACCGGAAAAAATATTGAAAATAGTGTGTCTGGAGGATATAAAGTGGATCTGAGTCAGTAAAATCGATCCTACAGGCCAAAGAGTGTTGATGCTCACAAGGTGGAAAATTACGTTGTAACAGATGCCCCCTAATGTGTGAGGTCAGAGACTGATGCTACGATGGCCAAAATACATTATGAATCTCAGAAGTGGAGTGATGGAGACACAAGTGGAAGGAGCAACTCACTCGTCATAATCCAATAGTATCCCTGAGTACATGTCGGTAGTACAACAATTTGATACAATGGCCATGAATAGGCAGTACATAGTGATCACAGCCATGATCTCTCTACAGTAAGATATGGTCTCTTGCTGAAAAGGAAACAACTGGTGCAAACTGGAGTTACAAACTGCTGATGTCTGAGAGGTGATATCTCAGATGTAAAGTCATAATCATAAGTAGCATACTGAATGCCACTATCACATGGGGTCTTCTACACAAGTCTTTGACGGTGCAAGTCCCATCAAGTGAATAAAGGAGTTGAGGTTGAACCTAATGTGACATCGTCTGATTACTGGTCAATGATGCATACTGTTAACAAACGCGAGATAACCCACCAATAGTGAAAATGGGAATCAAGGCACAGAGCACAATCATCAGAGTGCGAATAGATGTGTTGAAGTCGAACACTAAGATGAATCCATTGATCAGGGGACATTGATGTATTCCCAAAACTGTCGATGGCGAGAGAACCTACCACTAATGACTGCAAGCCTCAAGGTACTCAACCGAACTCTAAGCCTCAAGTTCTGGAATAAATGGGTTGAAGTCGACAGAACGAGACTCGCTGGAAGGAGGGCATTAAGGCATCCCCCATCAACTAGCACGAGGTACTAGCTACGCTGAAATATTTGGAAGAACTCAGGTGAAACGGAATGACTCAATAAGGATGGCCGACATGCAATAGTCAAGAGATTTGAGGAGTGGCCGACTCTGGTTTCAGGACTTCCTTTGAATAAGAGCATGAGCAAATGGATAGACTCAGGCATCATAGACTCAATATAAACTGTGCGAGGCAGAAGGCACCACAAAGGGCTCCATAATGACTGTAAGCTTAACCAATCGGTGGAGTAAACTGAGAAACAAGTACAACTCCTAAGGTCCAACTATAGTCCCAACTCATAATGTATGGAGTGGAATGAATGCTCTGTTCAAAGGAGACACAACAGCTACCAACAAAAAGTAGTAACCATAATCCCATCTGGCTTTTTGGAATATTTGTTTTTTTGGTCTTTTTCATATTTGGAAAATCTTGAAAAAGAATAAAATTGCTTATAGTACAACAAGTGAAGGAACGAGTATCAAATAGCGAGCAAACTAGTCCCAAGCAGTGGAACATACCTATGATCAATGCAAGGAAGCATGTGCAGGATGTGGACACTCGGGGGAATGTTCCCTCAGGGTAAAGGGTCATCAAGTTGCGAAAGATAAATTAAGGCTCTGCTTGGCTCGGAAGGTAAAGTGCTCAGGCACATGGATAATAAGTGAGTAAGCAGGAGCCAACACAAGGCTCAAGCGACAAGCAGGATAATGCAATGCAATCACAACTCGACATAAAAGGGGAGTCCTTTTTCGTAAAGTTAGTCTCCTCACCTGAAAAAGTGTAAAATAATGAGAGAAGAACTCTTCTAATCACGTATGACTAGAGTATACCTTTTTCGTAATTAATCCACAAAGGTCCGGAAAAGGGGTAAACTTATACCTAAGTGGATGTCGCTTCAAATCCTTTAAAGAGTCTGAAATGACAAGCATACTCGACAATCTTGTTTGATTTGAAAAATTCTAACAAGGGCTTAAAAAATGCTTTATAAAAATCTTTTTCGTAAAGGTTTAACGAGCTCGAAAAAGTAAACTCGTGACCTCCTTACTGTTTTTAATGATCTCAAAGGAGAGATGGAAGAATGCTTGTAATGGGAGCAGATGAGTGTTAGGGGCATGTGAGACTAGTTCCAAGTGCATGGAACAAAGATATGCATAATGAAAGGAACATGAGCAAGATAAGGACACTCATGGGGTGTCTGCGAATTCAGATGGCAAAAGGTTCAAATGCATCATAACAATGGGGAGGCCTAAACCTATATGCAAGGTTCCGAATATGCCTGCCATGACTGAAGCAAATGCCGAAAAGGACTAGTAAACAAGTATAAGTCCAGCTAAGAATCCTGTCTCCAAGAAACATAAGTACCAAGATCATCTCTAAAAATACGTAAAGAAAAATCTGATACAAGTCACTGCGGTAGAAACATTTTCAACTTCACTATTGTTAACCTTAGACAAGATGCAGGTAGAGCTAACCACTGAAGGTTCCATAGTACCAATACCTGAGGGATCAAAATGATCATCTTCAAAATGAAGAGAAAAGCTGAAGGATGTGAAGGAATCTGCAAAAGAAAATCCATCATCATGGGAGTTGGAAATTCTAGAAATAGAATCAAACTCTTCAGGAGCACTGATTTGCGGATCTATAAAAGAGCTCAAAGACTCATCAGACTTGAATGTCAAACCAGGGCTGTACGAGACTGTGATTGGATCCAAATCCAAATGGATGGCAGGTTGTATTATAGGCTCATCTCATTCAATAAGACTGAGGGTGGGAAGGGAATGAGATCTATGATATAAATCCTCCCAAGGCTCGTCATTACCATGCATGGACTCGATAAAATCTTCATCCGAAGGTAGAGTACCATCAAGGCATTCGTGTGAACAAGATGGGTTGACTCCCTGTGCGGACAACATAACAAGATCTTCCTCTACTATCCATGAAGAAGAGAGATCCGAATCTGCAATGGCTGGTTGAACATGATGAGCTAGCTTGACTACAGACAAGGGCATATCCATCCCAATGTGTGAAACGTCTCCAGATGGGGAACTCGTGGAAGGTAGATTCCACGGATCACTGAAATACGATGTCCGGAAAGGTACATGATTTAACAAGGAAGGAGCATCATTGGAGATGGTTCGTAGAAAGGATATTGGTGCAGGGAAGTCGAAAGATCCCATCAACGAAGGGTACATACCAACACCCATGTTCCCAGTTGCTAGCTGAGAATCTGTAACCTGTGGGACTACGGATCCTGCGGATACTGTGGGAGGAGGATTAACGAAATCCAGCTAATTGATGGTCACAATATTGACTTCGTGTGGAAAGCAAATAATTTTGAATACAGTAGACGTGACAAATTTCATAGCGTACATCCAATTCCAACCCATTAAAAGGTTGTAGTCGATGGGCACATCAACCACCTCAACTTCAATAGGCACAGGTTTACCTCCCAAGCAGACAACAAGGGACGGGATAATCCCATGCAGCTTAAATGACCGACCATAAAATGCAGTGAGCATGGTCCTAGACGTGAGTAGAGGAGGAGAGCCAAGAGCTTTCCAACAAGCTAAAGACATCACTGACACGGAAGCACCTTCGTCAACCACCGTTCTCTTGACAAAATTCTTAAGGCACTCCACATGGATTTGAAAAGCCACGTGGTAAGGTAAGCGAGGTTGAACATCAGTAGTGTCGAATTTGATAACATTGGGATTTCCCCCATCCTGAACTCCTAATGCACTCAAAAGGGCATGCCTTTGAGAAGGACACGCCTATAAAACTTCAAGAGCCGACATGGCACATGGATTTTGGCCCAAATCTTCTACAATGGAGTAGTTCTGGGCGGCTCGAGCATTGGGATTATGCGTAGAGCGCTTAAGAACACCTTTCGATATCCATGGCATAATAAAGGGCTTCTCGATATGCAAGGAATTATAAGGAGGAGGGGGAGGCTCACTCCCCATATTAGGTTGTGGTGCACCATAATCGCGTTGACGAGTAGCAACACTAACCTCCGATTGAACCATATTCATGCATCCATAACCACTAGTATTGGAAGAAGACGCGGCAGTCTCGCTAGGTCCATAACTAGTGGCGGGAGCATGCAAAGCCATGTTTTGATGATGAGGAAGGGGATCCTTCAACACAGCTGGGCTTTGTGCAAGATGCTTCAATGCTTCTTCGATTCGAGGACACAAGTGAGTAAGATGATCTTCCCCACCAAGCTTACAAGGAAATTTCACCTTATGCCTAGGTTTACGGTCCTCACCAGCATTTCCACCTTCCCGAGGAGGGTTGGCATTCTCCTTACGAGGGGTATTGCGATTACTATTATTGTTCCCATTGTTTCCACCCTTACGGTTGTTTCTCCCCTTCTTCTTACCACTAGGCTGCTGGTTACCCGATGGGTTTGTGATTTGCACAGTGTGTACATCGGACGATGGGGTGGAAGTGGATAAGGTGTGAACCTGTCCGGGAGTAGACTGGTTGAGCGATAAATTTTGCATTTGATTAGCCACCAAATCTACAGGGCGAGTACTTGCGGATCCTATAATTCCATTGGCATGCGGTCCAGGAACCGTCTTAGGCTCATGTCGTGTTCATGGTGTGTCAGGAATAATGTCATATAAAATTCCAGACTGAGAGTATAGTAAATCTAATTGCTGGACTTTAAAGATGGCTTGTTCCTCAGTCATAATGCCAGACATCGAAACATCCTTAGCAATATACGGGAGTAGATACTTGAGGAACCATTCCAACAGAAACTTTGGAGGAATGTTGGCTTTCACTAACCTCTTCCGTCGATGCCACTCTTGAACGTGGTCAGAAATATGTGTGGCCTTATTTTGACGGAAGGTAGACAAAAGTTCAGTACCAGTATCGTAACGAACCGACAACTGGAAATGATCTAAGAAAACCAAAGCGATCTCATTGAATCCCCTATAAGTGTTCCCAGGCAACTCAACATACCACTTCGTAGCTGCCCCCGTGAGGGTGCATTGAAATAGTCGCAATTGAATGGAATCGTGATTCAACGAGTTGGAAGAACACCAAAGGTGAAACATTGTGACATGATCACCTGGATCCTCACCACCTTTCCCCTCAAACTTAGGAATGTCCGAAGGAAGTTTGGTAGGAACCGGAGGCCAACTAGGGTCGTGACACAATGGATCATTCATGAGCTTCGAAAGATCCATAAGATTCAAACGTGCAAGGAACGGGAGTTGCGGCTAGAAAGCTTGATTATAAGATCCCATAAAAGGTTGATTGTAAGAACCTGAAGGATAAGAAGGACCAAATGCTTGACCATGAGCATTACACTACTGATTATATGGACCTGTCTGACCATAAGTGTGACCATGGCCATAGGGTTGATAACCTCCTCCGACCTGACCCATGTGAGAGTAAGCAGGTATATATGTGTTCTGAGCACCATATTGAGGTGGGTTGTACTGGTGGCCAGCACCGACTGTATTGTAGTAAAGGTTGCCACCATAAGTATGGGGCATATACGTACTATTCGTAGCGGGAACCGTGTTGTAATGACCATGATGGTAAGGTATGTTCTGAGAATATAAAATCACAATGTCTCCTAACGGCCAACTATCGATAAAAAACAGTAAATCAAAAGCACACACCTAGAGAAACTACAACCAAGAGCAAACAAAGAGAGTGGCTAAATGAGCTCTCGACACTAGAGCCGGTATGTCTCTCCTAGGAGAGGCTTGAGACTCCCAAACTACAGCCGGAGGTAACAAAATCAGTTATAGAGGTTCCCAGGCTTCACTGTGTGCAAAGGGTCGTAACCCTCGGCAACAAACAACTGTGTTGTCCAACCCCTATCTGACTCAGGACACAAACAGTATAACCACTGCAAGTACCCTGTGCGATACCTAGGTAAGGCAACTATGGTCACCACAGTATAACCAATGCTCAGGGGGACAGTCGCAGGTGGGATCCGTCGTATGGGCATGGTAGCTAAGCCCGAAACTCAAGAGGGTCAAATCCCCCAAGAGTCCCCAGATACGAACAAACCCTAGAAATATCTCCCATGTTCAGCCAGTATTAGAGGGATATCTCCACAACCAACATCCTGTGACCTCGTGCTTAACTCTGGTCTGAGTAGAGCTTCCTAAGAACACTGCTGTATACCATGGATTTCACCACTCCCTGGTCAGACACATAATGTTTCGTCTAGTAGTCTTGGATTGTTTACTCATAATGATCTATTCCAAGACTCTAAACCTATGCTAGTTGGTGTACCCTATAAATAAAATCGTTCTAATCAATTTTAGATTAAGCATTAATTTTAGTGGCTGTGGTTACTCAAAGGACATGGTCATGAAACTAGTGATGTATAAGACTCAATAGTATGCAAAATCATCAAACTCTAAACTCATCTATCCAATAAAAATAATGCCACTAATATGCAAAATCAATCCAACAGTTTCAAAAAAATGCAACTCTTTTATATTTTCAATGCACAAACAGAACCTAAATGAACATAGCAAGCACTCAATGCAAAATGCAGTACATGAAAGTAATTTTTTTTTGTATTTTCACTTCTAAGCAAAAGGAAAATGCAAAACTATTTTTTTGTATTTTTCAATATAATGAAATGAAAAATGTAAGCAAAATCTCACTATTCAGTTATAGAAATGCAAAGGAAATCACTCAGACAACCTAGCAGATCCTAAACAGTAAGACTCAGCCAATGGAATGAGCTTAAAAAATTAAAAATGGGTAAAAACCAATGTGGCTCAAAACCAAGAGAAAAGAGGAGTTCTGATCACGAACAAGGCTTGGAACAGTCAGGAACAGGGCCAAAGAAGACTCAGGAACACTTAGAATCAACCCAGCAACAACCAAAGGCCATAAACAAATCATCCCCGAAGTTGTACGCTACTGTCAAAGGAATACTTGCGGGTACTTGCGGGCTATAGTGCATATAGAGGCGGGTAGACGCGGGCAGAGCTAAGCTCACCCGTGGGTAGGGAAAAGCAAATGAGTAGAAAAAGAGTCCAATGGCTCAGAAAAGGGGTGTTTTCTATAGAGTATCCTAACAGCCAACCAATGACACAGAGACTCGACACACAACAACTCTAAATAAGGACTAATGCTAAAAAATCCCCAAAAATGGATGTTCTCCCCAGCGGAGTCGCCATTTTTGTGTTGGAGAAAACTTCCTATGGCTTGGGGTGGACCACAACAGACAGCTGACTACCATAAATTAGCTCAATTCTCAATGCTATGCTATATAAACGACAATGCTTAGATAATGAAGAATATAACCAACCTCGATCCAAACGTTTGATGTAAATCCCCGTTGGAGCTTTCAATCCGTGCACTTGAATTTGCAAATTAGTCTTGACAGCCAATATACAACAAGTGCATATAATATATAAACGACATTACCATCATCAATAGAAATGGTCCATGATATTATAAGTAAATGCAACCCAATGTAATATAAACAACATTCACAACATTACTGGACGCAAATATGAGTATTTCTATTAATAAATAACAAGAAGTACAATATGATACGACCTCTTGTCGGCAACCAATCTGAACCAAGATCTGGGTCTCTCCACTTGTGCCTCCACCACTTCAATCCTCCATGGAATGGCAAATTCAAACTATGATAGGAGTTTGGAAGGTGAACATAAGGGGTTCACAACTACAAGGATTAATGAGTGTAGACTCAAGATAGGGCAAAAATCCACTAGAGTTTTCTTGCTCTCCTTTCTCCTCCCGTCCATAAGCCATATGTGCTCAATATATAGTCCTCCTATAGGTAAGTGAAATGACACATCGAGGCGTTTCAGGGAAAATAGAGGGCCAAAGGTCACCCAATGACTGCTTTTTAGGAGTAAAAAGTAATTAACTAGTGATTTTTACCATTTTACATGCTACCCACGGGCTATAGTGATGCAACTCGCAGGTACGCCCACTGTAGTGATGCAGATAGCGTACACTAGAAAAAATAGGGAAAATAGTGTGTCTGAAGGATATAAAGTGGATCTGAGTCAGTAAAATGGATCCTGCAAGCCAAAGAGTGCTGATGATCACAAGGTGGAAAATTACGTTGTAACACTTCAATGGGAGTTTCTAGTGGCATGTTGGCAGTATCAGACTAGTTGGGGTATTCCAAAACTGAAGGGGTCAGTGTGGAACTGAAGTGGATTGGTTAATTGGTAAGTGTATAAAGGTGTGTTATAGGTCAAATATGCAGTTCTCCGTTCGTGATCACATTATGCTGTTGATCACACAAAAGGACACTAAGGATTGAAGAGTTTGATTGACCTGGATGACTTGTTGCTAGAAGTACACTCTTCAGCTGAAAATATTGCAGTTACTCCTGATTTTACCTCATGTACACCCCTCTTTGTATATCCAACCAGCATACACCTTGAGAAAATACTCTACTTTGCTCAAGGACAACCAGCGTACATCTCCCAAAATGTTGTAAACGCATGTTGTAAAGCATAGAAGTTGCTTACTGTATGCTACTCTTGTTGTATGGAACCCGTGTACATCTTAAGATGAAATCAAAAATATATTAATTTGACGAATTGGGATTAGTTGAAGTTGGTTCTACAACTTCCCCAACCTCCCAATCCAACCACCTCTCGAATCCAACTGCCTACCTTGTCCCATAAATACAAGGAGGATCCATGAGAGAGGGACCTAGAAGAAAGGCTTGAAGCATTGTTACGCTGGAGGAAAGTCCCAAGTCATTGTGAAGAGCAGGAGCCCAAGACTCGGTTGCAGAAACATCTCGACATGTCAGGTATATTGTACTAATTTCATGTTTCTTTGACAATAAAAAGGTCGAAATACCCTTACTGTCCCAAATCAGATATCTATTAGATTGTATGTCTATTTGGATTAATACTTGATTATATTTTATGTTAGATTGTTTTCTGATTTCATCATATGTTATATAGTCAAGATACGCTGAGGAAGGTATCCTTTGTATTGCAGGTTCATCAAGCGGGAGATCAAGTGAAATCTAGGACCAACCATCGGTTAAATTAGATATGTCTTTCGATATCCCGATCTCTGTCATTTGTAAGAACTAATTGTAATGCAAATAATGTATTTAACTGTCAACCCATCCCAGTTGGTAGCGTCCATCTCCTCACTATAAGGTAGAAATCCTGAACAACAGACTGGCGACTCCACTGGGGAGTAACCGTGTGTTTTTTCTGCTCTAGGAGACCTAGTTAGGTTTTCTTTCAGCCCATTTTTCAGTCTTTTTGATTGTCTGAGAGGTCTTGTAGGTCTTTGTTACCTATCCTTTGTGCTTGATTCATCTTAGTTGACTGTTTGCAAAGCCTGTTTGTGCCCTTCCGAGGCATGTACGCTAGTCTACCCTACTTACAGCAACGTTTGTTACCTGATGAACGTACCTCTTTGCACTGCACAGTAGCGTACCTCTCCTGATGTACGCTGGTTTCTACACTTCACAGTAGTGTATTTTCCTTTAGTGTCCAATTCGCTATTAGGGTTTGATTTCCAAGATTTTGGTTTCTTTTCCAGCCTTTTGCTTTGTTTCCTGCACTGACCCCTGAGACCTTCCATGTCTCTGTTGAGTCTTGTTTACCTCTCCAATCTCTTTTAGCTTTTTTGTGCTTGCTTGAGTCTTTGTTTAAGTGTCTTTGCCACTTACTAGCCCTTTTTGAAGTTCGTGCACTATTATCTTTCAGACATAGCTGCATACTTTCACCCTAGTTGTTGTTGCAGTCATACATACCTGCATTCTTAATGTTTGATGTCTATTTCAATGTTTAGCATGCTTTCACTTTGTCTTATCCTTTCCATTAGGGTTTGACTTCAAGTTTGAGTCCTTAGGGTTTCTTTCGAAAGGTTGCTTGGTTCAGATACTTGCTGATTGTCTTATCAGTTCAGTCCAAGTGAGTCAAATCTTTCTAAGTTTTCTTTCTGTTGAGTCCGTGTGTTGTTCAAGTCATTCTTGGTTCGCTTGCTTACTTTTTGCTTGGCTTAGTGTTTTCTTAGGGTTTTGATGCTTAGGAGCAACCTATTTAGGTCTTCCTTTCCGTCACAAGTGTCTCTTTTCCCTGCTTCTTTTTCACTTTGTTTCCAAGCCTCAAGTTTTTCGTTTTGCAAAAACTTGGTAAGTCAAGTCTTCATCGAGTCTCTTGATTCGTTTGCTTTGATCCATTTAGATGTTTGTCTTACACATGCTTTATATTTAGATCTTGCTTGCTTTTGTACAAAGTTCTCTTTCTTTTACATTTATCAGAAAAGACAAAAAATTGTTCAAATAACTTAGTAGTAAGGTCTTGCATTATTTTGAAGTAGCATAATTTGCTTTGAAATATTTAAAAAAAAATACAAAAAGACTTTGATTTAGGATTGCTTAGGTTTCAAGTTTTTGAAAGAATTATAAACGAAAAGAGAAAAGTTTTGTGAATTTGAAAGTGTGATTTTACAAGTACTTTACTTTCATAACAAACCATTCCACACACCGCACTACAACCCTTGAGTAACAAGTAGCCCTTAAAAAGAATTATTAATCAAATTTATTAGCAACATTTTTATTTTTAGGTATACACGACATCAACTAGCTTAGGGTAGAGTTTCGAGCTTAAATCAACTTAAACTGCTTGGAACTGGCTTCATTACTCAACAATCGTAGTATGATCATCTTTTAGGTAAACCCATCTATATCAAATAGTCATAGGAAACTCTACTTAAACTAGAGCTAAGCACGAGGCCGTGGGAGATTGGAATTGTTGAGGATATCCCCTCACTTTCCTCTCAACCATAAACCAGAGTTTACTCGCGTACGGGGGTCCTTTCAGACTTTGGTCTTTGTTACCCTGCCCATGCATTTTGACTAGGATGACGACTGTCCCCCTAGGTTATTTTGTATTGATGGTAGCCTTATGATCAGACCTCTAGGATTCTACACAGGTAGAGTGGGTGGTTATTCCCACTTCACCTCGGACAGATGTGAAGGTAATCCTCTGGCATTAATCTCGGGAAAGCGGTTTGGTGATTCAAGCGCTTGCACCCAGTGGACCTTCGAAGGACGCCACATAACTAACCGTCTATACTCTGTTAGTCTATTTTGGGCCCTAATCATCCCATACTTGTTTCCGAGAGTATTTGCCATCTGTTTTCCTAGTTTGATTACTTAGGAACTTTTTAGTGGTATGCTATTTGCTCCTTAGTTGTAGTGGCCACTAGGTTTTTACTTAGTTTTATTTTGTTATAGTTATGGAGGACCAACATCTTCGTCGGTCTCGGAGGTTGCAAAACCTTCCCCCACTCATAGTGGAGCCTCCACTGCCACCACGACGTAGGAGAACCAATTCCCGTGGTTTTTTTGAACTTATGGGAGACACATAGGTTCTTGGAGAACCACAACCTAGAACACCGAATTGACAAGTCTTTGATACTGTTGAGGTTGAGGACCTAACTGCTACAGAGTTTAATACTCCTTTCAAACCTCCTCTTACAGGACCCAACGATCCAATTCTGGTACCTGTTGGTTTCCAACAGCCTGAGTATAGTCCTTATTTGTTTACACCGGGTCATACTATGACTAACCCAGGAGACGAGCAGGGAGTTCCACAAACTCCCACAACTTCTATGCCTACAAGGATTCTAAATCCTTCGTTCACAAACACTGCCACCCTGAGTTCGTCGCAGACTGCTTTTGCCTCAACTCTGTTCTTTAGTTTCAGTCCTGGTACTCTAGGCATGCCAAGCTCACTAGCTTTGACATCCACCTCAGTTTCCACGCCGACTTTTGGACCTAACAATATCCCTTTGTCAGGGGTACCCATAGTGAATTTCACTCAGTCTTCTGCCACACAATAGTTACAGCGTGTAACTCAGAATATTTCTTATTCATCCATGGTCGGATCAATCCCTTCTTCATCTATCCCTGCTGGGGGTACGATGACGGCACCATCCACTACTACCATGCCGGGTTTCAACCCCCATGCAGGTTATAACGTTAATCCGTTGAATATACCTGTAGGGAGTATCCCTTTCTCTCTGTTTGCTGGAGGAGGGGGTAATATCATTAACCCGCAGTTCGATGCGGTTAACCCCAAGTCACAATGGACTAATGCCCAAGGATTTAATCCGCTTACCTTCGGATGGAACAATTTCAATCCTTTCATTTCACAACCGATGGCTGGGGGAAACCCCAACCAACAGTACACGAACCAAGCCATGGGTGGTTCCCAATACTAGGTTCTTGTTTACCAGATGCCATCAGCTCAACCACGTTTACCGTTTCTGGCAACTTTAAACTTGCCAGATCTTTCAAAGCTTACGAACGACCCCGTTCACCATGATGTTGCATGGCCACCCATTCCCACCAAATTGCCTTCAAACGTACCAAAGTTTGAAGGTAAGAATGGTGAGGACCCTGGTGACCATGTCACAAATTTTCATCTCTAGTGTTCCTCCAATTCGCTGAACAATGATTCCATAAGGTTGAGGCTCTTCCAAAGAACCTTGACAAGTGTTACAGCCAAGTGATACATTGAACTACATGCGGCTTCCTATAGCACCTTTCGAGATCCTTCCATTGTTTTCATGAACCACTTTCAACTTCCTGTCTGGTACGATGCCGGTACAGACCTTTTGTCGACCTTTCGGAAAAACAAGGCCACTCATCTGTCTGATCATATTCAGGAGTGGCGAAGGCGAAAGAGGCTCATCAAGGCCTACATCCCCCCAGCATTCTTATTAGAATGGTACCTTAAATCTCTTCTTCCTTATATTTATAAGGAAGTTGCCACTTCAGGGGTGTCCTCCGAAGAGGAAGCCATTTTGAGAACTCATCAGCTCGACTTAGTTTATGCTCAGTCTAGGCTGTTGTATGAGACTATTCCTGATGCGCCGAGATCTAATATAGACTTAGGTAAGCCTAAACCTGGGCCACATGCCAATGGCATTGTGGGTTTAGTCAACTCTGTAGCGTTTGATGCCTTAAAAAAGTAGGTTCACGCCTTGATAGTCAAACAATCTGCTGCAGAAGCAACTTCTATTGCATCCTCCCCTTCTACGACAGAATTTGTACAGCAGGTGCAGACAAACCAAAAGGGCTCTCGGCATCCCAAAAGAAAGGGAAAGAAAGGGGAGGGAAACCAACAAAATCCCAACAACAAGCAAAATGCCAAGGAGGGTAAAAAAGAGAAATGGAAGTCTAAGTTCCCTTGCAAACTGTGTCACGAGGACCACCTTACCCACCAATGCCCTCTAATGGAAGAAGCCCAGAAGCTGATCCGTGAGAAGAAATTCGTTGTCCTAAAAGACGCTTTTCCTCACGGACAAAGTTCAGCTTCTAGCAGCTCTAGTACTGGGGTCACCACTCATGCCACCTCAGCTGATCAGTCTTTTATCAACATGGTTAATTCAGAGGCTCTGTTGCAAACTCGAGCCAAGAATTATACCTTGAACCCGCAGCAGAAGGACATGCCTGAATCTTCCACTCCTCTTCACATACTAGTGCAGACACTGCCAAAGATACCGAAAGGTGTCTACAAACGGGTTGTGCATAACCCTAACGCGCGGGCTGCCCCCAACTACAATGTTGTGGAGGACTTATCCCAAACCCCCTGTGCCATGTCTACTTTGGAGGTACTGCAAAGTTTTCCATTGCAACGCAGTGCACTTCTGGCAGCGATTGGGTGTGTTGATTCGTCCAACATGCTTGCACGCTTTGATATGAAAGATATCAAGTACCAGTTTCCGTATCATGTTGCTCTACAGATAGAGGTCATCCATGGTCCTAAGACCATTGGACGAGCTGTTGTGGATGAGGGCGCATCTATGTGCGTAATGTCTATTTCTTGTTGGAGAGCCTTGGGTGAACCTGAGTTAGCTTCCTCGAACACGATACTTATTGCCTTTGATGGAAGATCTTTCCGTCCACACGAAGTCTTACCATCCTTCGATGTCAAACTTGCAGGAAAACTGGTATCAGTAGAGGTTAAATTTCTGGATGCTCCACTTGATTACAACTTGTTGTTGGGGAGGAGCTGGACATATGCCATGCAGGTGTTGTCAGTTGTCTTCTGGGTCATAATGTTTCCACACGAAGGAAAGATCGTCATAGTTGATCAGCTTTCCTTTACTCGGAAGAACAACCAAACTTCATCGGATTCATCTATTCCGTTGTTTGATCAATCTGGCCCAGTCATTGAGAGTTTAGGAGCAGGTCTCTATGGGTCATTACTAGGCACTTTTGACCTACCTTCCCCCACTTTGTGTATTAGTTCTGAAGAATGTTCATCTCCTGAGACTTCCATGGTCCGTTTAACGATAGATCCACGAATTCTCCCAACTGAATTAGAATCAGCTGTGCCTGTATCTGTTGCAGAGATAACCTACTTAGATTCACAACAAAATTCAATAGAACATATCATGACTCCGTTGGTCTCTGTTGAGTCAGATATGGACAGTGCTTCTGCATGGTCAGGAGAATCCACCCACTCTCCTGATTGTTTAGACTCAGTTTTTCCTTCTGAGGAAACATTCTTGGAAGCCATGATAGGCCTGGACTGCTCTCGAGAAGATATAAACCCCAGGTCCTATTTACTTCCCGTGCTAAACTTGATAGAGAGAGGCGATTTCTCTTCGAGACCCAGTGAGAATGTTGATTTGTCCTATTTCCCTTCCACTTCACAAGCTATTTTTCATGAAGGGAATAGGGAGAATACATCGAGAACCATCCCGATCAACATTTCCACTAAACCTGGGGTCACGAAAAATATTTTCATTGGAGCATACTGCTATCTTGATGAGATCATTCCATATACCAATCTTTTTAACGATTTCCATGACATCTTTGCACGGCCTCATGAAGAGATCCCAGGCATTGACCCTACTTGAAGAAGTACTATGCTTAGGCACTTGTGCTTTTTCATGTATTTTTAGCTGTACATTTTGTAGAATTAGATTTGTTTACTGTTGTAGTTACGTCTTATGCATCTTTTTCTTTTTGTGTTTCAGATGTCAAATGAACACTTTATAGGGTTTTCTGATGGCGTTAGCTGCCACACCCATCATTTGGCCGCTGCGTCTTGGGTTATTTACTCACCAATTGGTCAATTGGTGTCTTCAGGAGGGGCTTGTCTAGGTTCCACAACCAACAATGTGGCTGAATACAGTGCAGTCATAGAGCTACTCCGAGATGCTCTGTTTCATGGCATTTCACATTTGGAGGTACGACTCGACTCACAACTAGTTTTTTTTTTCAGTTACTGGGTGTTTATCAGGTTAGAGATCCTACTTTGCTACGTCAGTTTATGCACGTTAAGCTACTTGAGAGATAGTTTGATTATATCACATATCAGCATATTCCAAGGAACTTGAATGCATTAGCTGATTCATTTGCAAACTACGTTTTAGATTGGCATTTGCATCATTCATACACATACGCAATTCATGCATAAAACACAATAACACACATGTAGATAACCGATACTATATATATATCCGATACTGTATCAAAAAATAATATGAGTTTAGATCACAAGTTTGTCATAGAGTCATGTCATAAGATACAAAATTGGGCTCGATGGCCTAAAAAATATACATAGAATATCCTTCTCCTACGGAGAAGGTGGGGCCTCATCTGCCTTTGCTGCCTCTCGGTAGCATATGACCAGCCTAGCTACTTTCCGCAGTAACATAATCCAGGTTGGGGGCACACCAACCACATCCTCATGCATATCAACCGGCATCTGCTCACTATGATATGTAGGAATGTCATGAGTCAACCAACTCATCTTCCTCTCTATGGTCCCCAACGTGGAATCAGCTGCACCCACTTCCACTGGTCTCACGAAAGTATATGGGTGTACCTTAGGGCGCACTGGTCCAACATCTGCATTTGACACTTTGTTTCAGTACTTCGAAATCATCATAAAAACATAAAATTGAAAAAATTAAATAATTTTTCAAAAACATAAACATACCTATATCTCCCCAGGATGCTCTTGGAGGAAGTATCAGCTCAGGATCATGGTGGAATTCTAGGCCTGCATATGGAAACTGCTCAAGAGCTGGCACTTGTCGTTCCCACCAACCCCAGAAGTCATCCTCTTGGTAACAAAGGTTGCTCTCGCCACCACCCTGGCGGAGGAAGATCTCACCCCAATGGGCCAGCATTGGCTCGCAGGGGTTGAGAGGGGGCATTTCCATGCCCAAAATGATAGAAGGAACCCTCTCAAAGAAGAAGGTGCAAAGTATGCTCCCATACCCGAAATTCTTCATTCTCCCGGTCTTACACCCAAGAGTTGAAGCTTCATGTTCGCCACAAGACTCGAACACCAGTCATAAACATGCCCTTGCAAGCATTTAACACCTCTATGCATATAATGCCTCGAGTCAAGATGTTGAGAAGCACTTCCCCCCATTCAGTTAAGAACACTCAGAATAACTCGAAGAGGGAAGCTTGTAATAGTTGAGATGAGAACTTGACTACCACATTTCTCACTTCCTAGTTGGCAATAAGCATTGACATATTCTTGCACCGACAAGGCACCCAAATTGCGAGAAGACACTTTTAGATTCACCAACTCTCCTCTACGAGAGAGACCTGTGATAAAGTAAATGTCATATATGGTGAGCTCCAGTATCTCACCTCGGATATCAAACACCATGGCATTTGAGTCCCAGTATTGGACAAGTCTTTCAAGCAAGCGGATTTGTGCCCACATGTTGACCGTTCTATAGAATTTCAGTAATCCACATATTCTGAGCATATGAAGGGTTGTTGGATCTTGTAATGCTTCTCGATCCATGTCCTCATGCTCTCTTTCTCGCCATACCAACACCATCTTGCCAAACAATAGTCAATTTTCAGTCTTTTTTCAACTTTTAGCCTACTTTCAGGGTGTACATTGCTCTTTACACTACACAGGCACGTTTTAAACACTGCTCTTCCTCATGCATAGCAGCGTACATGCAGAGCATGATGTGAGCATTGCTTAAAAATGATTTTTGACCACAGAAATGGACAAAAAATACATGAAAATGCATGTTTGGGAGGAATGAACTTACTTGGTGGAAGCGGAAGGTCGATTGGTACTCTGGTTTGATCGCAACGAGTGGAAGAAGATGAAGGGTTTGCTCCAATTATTTCCCTAGAATTTTCAATTGTGATATTTTATTTTCTAATTTGAAACTAGTTATATAAAAGTGACTTTAATTTTTACCCACTTTTTGCAAAAAGTATATAGTTTCAGATTGTTCTTAAAGGGTCCTATTTAATCACTAATACCTACAAGTTTTGGTGAAGTAATTCTACCCTAGATATTTCAAATTTTCACTAGATTCTCAAATATTTGAACCAGTATGACTTAGTTTCTTTTGTATTGATCATTTATCATGTCATGAAGAAACTCTGTCGATAGTTACCAATACGATTGTTGAGATCCTATTCTTTGGTAGGTCATGAACTTATGATCCTAGAAGCTGTCTTTTAAGTCGTTTTAAGCTCTTGTTTTGACTATGAAAAAGTAAACAAGATTGCCGAGTAGAATTTCTCTCTTCAAGCTCATTTAAGGAATTGAAGGTCCATCCGCTTCGGTATAAGTTTAACCCTTTTCCGGACCTTTGTAGATTATTTACGAAAAAGGAATACTCTAGTCATACGTGGCTAGAAGAGTTCTCCTCTCATTGTTTTATACTTTTTTGGGAGAGGGGGCTAACTATATGAAAAAGGACTTTTGGAGCATCTCTTTAGGGTTTTCAGGCCCTCGAAACATGAAAACACCAAGCGAGCACTCACCTACTCGGGCTCGATGTGAAATCCACGAGAGGGTAAATAGAGGATTGTTTAAATTTTTCAGACTCTATAAACAGGAAAACACCGGCGAGCATTAACCTACTTGGAATCGATATTAAAATCCACGAGTAGGTGTATGGAGTTATTGTTTAAGTTTTTCAGACTCCTTAAAATTGAAAACACCGTTGAGCAAGAACAGATCTCGGCTCAATATTAAAATCCAGAGATCTTTACTATAGAGTATTCTTCTATCTCTTCTTCGAACTCTGTAAACAATTAAGAATGTCCTGAGTCTTCCTCCCATGGGCTCGTTAAACTCTTTACATGGTTGGACCTATTGAGTTTTATATCTTTATTGGACTCATTAAAACAACAAGAAGGACATTCTTTTACCAAAAGGAATAATGGATAAGAAGGGTATATTACATCTTTTTCAGTTTCAAAGGCAGTTTCAGTCAGTCATATCCTTGAACACAACACCTACTTGAGTCTTTCATGCCAGTTGGGTTTTAGTTTTTTCCTTAGGGTGAAACTGATCTCCTAGTTTGTACTCCCCCGGTTGGTTATTCTTCCAATCATATGGAGGGTCTGTTATGTCTCCTACATCGCAGACTTATATAATTTTCCCCTTCATGTTAAAAGCTGCCTAAGTCACTTTGTCTTGGGCTCACTGTTCAAGGATACAACTTGTGTTGGCCATTCTGCAGTTTACCTTGACTTCATGTGTCGGCCATCGTCGTGTTAGTTTGTTTCATCTTGTTACTCGTCCTACCCCACATCAGCTCATACCTATGAGTGTTCCTCGTGTTGGATGATGGAGGATGCATTAAGGCCTCCCTTCTAGTGGACTTCTTCCCATCGACCTCAGCTCATTATGCTCTGGGAACGAAGTTTAGAGTTTTGGTTAGTACCTTGGGGATCGCAGTCATCAGTGGAAGTTTCCCTCGCTGTTGAATAAATGGGAATACATCAATGTCTCTTATTCGACAGGTTCCTCAAGTGTTCAACTTCAAGTCCACTTATTCACACTTGTTTGGATCGTACTAGGTACCTTGGACCCCATTATCATTATCGATGGAATTCCTCGTGTTTGTTAACGATATACATCAATGACCGGTAATCAAACGATACCCCCCATGTTCGACTTCATCTCATTTATTCGAATGGTTAGGGTTTGTACCTTGGGTTGTTTTGGATGAAGACCTTGGGACTTTGATAGCATCACCATATTTATGTTATCGCCCAAGCTGTGCAAGACTGAGCCTCACTCATTTTGGCTCTTCATGAGAAATAGATCCAGCTTGTTGTTATGGATATGATCTCTCTTTTGACATGGATACACGCTTGTATTTCAGTGGCCATGCTCTATATATACATCTCCTAGTTATGTATCATAGATCATGTTACACATCTATATGATGTCAAGATTGTAATTGCTCACTGACCTTGATCGTTGTTTCAGGTGTTTTTGTGACTTGGTTCTACGGTTTCTTGCTCATCCTTTGACTTGGACTTATAATGTATTCCGGCCATCGTTTCACTTTGACCTCACACATTAGGGGGAATCTATTATAGGTCAAATCTGCACTTCTCCGTCCGTGATCACAATATGCTTTTGATCACACAAAAGGACACTAAGGATTGAAGAGTTTGATTGACCTGGATGACTTGTTGCTAGAAGTACACTCTTTAGCTAAAAATATTGCAGTTACTCCTGATTTTATCTCATGTACGCCCCTCTCTGTATAGCCAACTAGCATACACCTTGAGAAAATACTCTACTTTACTCAAGGACAACCAGCATACATATCCCAAAATGTTGTAAACGCATGTTGTAAAGCATATAAGTTGCTTACTGTACGCTACTCTTGTTGTATGGAACCCGCGTACATCTTAAGATGAAATCAAAAATATATTAATTTGACGAATTAGGATTAGTTGAAGTTGGTTCTGCAACTTCCCCAACCTCCCAATCCAACCACCTCTCGAATCCAACTGCCTACCTTGTCCCATAAATACAAGGAGGATCCATGAGAGAGGGACCTAGAAGAAAGGCTTGAAGCATTGTTACGCTGGAGGAAAGTCCCAAGTCATTGTGAAGAGTAGGATCCCAGGACTCGGTTGCAGAAACATCTCGACACGTCAGGTATATTGTACTAATTTCATGTTTCTTTGACAATAAAAAGATCGAAATACCCTTCCTGTCCCAAATCAGATATCTATTCGATTGTATGTCTATTTGGATCAATACTTGATTATATTTGATGTTAGATTGTTTTCTGATTTCATCATATGTTATATAGTCAAGATACGCTGAGGAAGGTATCCTTTGTATTGTAGGTTCATCAAGCGGGAGATCAAGTGAAAGCGAGGACCAACAGTCGGTTAAAGGTATGTCTTTCGATATCTCGATCTCTGTCATTTGTAAGAACTAATTGTAATGCAAATAATGGATTTACCTATCAACCCTGCCCAGTTGGTAGTGAACAACAAGGTGGATGTTTGTTGGGATGCAACCTCACTTGTAGGATCGGGGTTTTTTTCTATGATGGTTTCCGTATATCCGATAATGTTTGGATTAGAATTTGACGGTGGTGGCATTTGTTCGGATATATGAACATCTAGTGGAGGTAAGTCGGGTTGTGGGATGGGGTTGGTTACAATTTTTTTTTTTATAATGAGTCGTTTCCAGTCGGGGAGGATTGATGGTAGTTGGTTAATAAATTCTTGGAGGTTGAAATAAGTCTGTATTTTCGCTCTTAGAGGAGTGGGAAGTTGATGTACAAAGTTGGGGCTAAAGGCTGAGTTTGTAGAAGACGTGAGTGGGGGTGTGACAGCGGTCGAGGGAGCTGGCATGATGTCTTCTTCAATTACAGTAGTTGGGGAAGGAGGTGGTGGAATTTGTGTGAGGTAGACATGTGGCTTGTCCGCAAACTTAACTTTATTACTTGGTGTTTCCTCTTCCTGTTGTTGATATTCCTCTACAATGAATTTTGGTATCTTCTTTGGAACATAGATATTTTGTTTGGAGGCATCTTACAATACCTGAGTTGCGCAGTCAAACAATTCAACATTGTCTTCTTCTGTTGGTTCATGGAGGATAAGCTTCCACTTTCCTTTCCCTTGTGTTTTGTTCTTTCTATCTTGTTGTGCTCTGAATATCTCGTCGGCCACTCGACAGATGTTCTCTTTTGTTAAGGAATACTCTGGAAGTGGAGTATCCGACTGAGTACTATCATCAGACTGGTCGGATTCATTCAATGGCTCCTGATGAGGAGTCATCGTAATCCCTAAAGGATTGATGTCAACCACCTGCTCAGGCTTCAGTGTAAATGTGTTGACTTGGAGTCAGACTTCATAGTCTTCTTCTTTCATAGCATCTGTCAGGGGTTCGACCATTGGTTGGTCGACCAGTTTTGCTTGTGGTGGTGTTTGAATGACAGTATTGGACTGTCGGCTTAGTTCCTCAAATATCCTCTCGACTGTAGGGTAGAAGTAGAGCTCCTCTGCTGCTCCGGTTTCTCCTTCTAGATAACAAACCAATGTGTGGTCGAGTGCTAGCTGGATGTGAACAGTCGGTGGTAGACTTCGTCGAACATTTTGTGGGACTCTCCATCTAGCTATTTTCACTTTTAATGCTTGGAACCAGTTTTCAAACCAAATTTTGGATTTTGCCACACCAAGTCGACATCCGCCTTGTGAAAATGAACGGAAGTTCCACATCATTGGTCCCTTAATTGTGGTGAACTCTTTGTCGCCTGTTGGTCGAAGATGAGCCATGGAGATCCAAATGATAAGTGAAGAGTATCAGATCTTAGATCCCTCATCCTAGAATTTCTAGCAGATATGTTGGACAATTTCCACTAGGTGTTCGGCCCATCGGTAGACTTTTCCCTTTAATGCCACATTCTGCATGTCTTTGAGCATTTTGAGTTTGAGGTTGGTCCCTCGACTAGTACTCTTTAATGTGGCTGACACAACCCACACTGCTATTTTATGTGTGGCATAGATGATTTGGTTTACAACTAAACCTCTGTAGTTTTTACCTGCTGGGGTACCTATTAAATATTTAACCAAAGCATGGTTTGGTAGGATAGGTACGACATCCCCTTTCTTAGACAGTCTGGTGATCTGATTGATCAGGTTGCCATTGATTTCAACTGGTTTGTCGAATTGAAATTTTCCATTGTGATACCGGCTCACAATGAACTGAGCAATTACTTCTTTGAGGCCGACAAAGCTGTCGACCAAAGGTGCATTGATATAGTTCAATATAGTGCTTTTTCAGAGTTTCTGTGCTTCCTCCTGCCATCGACCGTCAAAATCCTTCCCCCATTGAAGGATATCTTTCCAGATTCTTTTCCATTGTTGTTCTACGACTTTCGCATTGCAGATGTTTTGGAGCCGAACTTTCAAAGGTGTGTTTGCTTCTTCCAATTGTCGGACTTTTGAAGCCGCGGATCTGGTGGTTGGTTGAATTCTTTTGGGAGCCATCTTGCTTGCAAGGTTTTCTAGTTCAGAAGTCTGGTTTGTGTTTTCGAAAGTTTTGACGCTCTTTTGTTCAAGCTCTTGACAGAATAACATCTAAGTCTCTTCCATTTCAGTATTTATAGCGAAATTTTGAGGCACGGGTGAATGCGTAGTAGATGGCTATATTAATTGCAAAATTGATGAGGGAAACAAATTTGAATGATAGTTGGTTGGGGATTCATATGCCGCATATCAACTTCTCTGCTCCTTATGTCGAGTTTGATGACTTGTATTTAAATTTTTTCGTTCGTCGGTGCTGTGTTGGTTGGATTCGTGTAGGCTCGGTCTAGCATCTTGTTCGACAGTTTCTTGTCGACTTGTTCCACTTTTTCTATAATTTTTGTGTTGACGGTCATGCTTCGGATGTTGTTGTCTAGTTTCTGATGATCTTCTACTTGTGTGGATTCTTTTATTTCCCTTTTCGGGGTTGTCTCTCTAGTCTCTTTTCACGATGAATCATTCAATATAATTGTCTCAGATGATGATTTATATTGATAATTTTTGTGAAAGTTAGTTATAACTAACTTCTTTCTTTCTCTCTTTTTTTTCATGCTCTTTAGAGTTTTAGTCGGGCGCCGTTAACAAGTTTTTGGAACACGCTCCCTTGTAGTGTTTTTATTCGAATTGCTCCATTAGCATGGATTTCTTCGATGACATAGGGACCCAGCCATGCAATGTGTAGCTTTTTAGGATTCCCTTTGATTCGACTATCATAAAGCAAGGCTAGATCGCCAATTGATATATTTTTGTTCTTTATGTTTCGATCATGCCAAGATTTATGTTACTGCTTTTGGATTTCTTGATGATGGATTTCTATATGTCGATGTTCTTTAAGTTTCGACAGTTGGGAGAATCTTTCTTTTCTCACCTGTTCGATATCAATATGTAGTATTTCTGCAATCACTGGTGCTTGTTGTCGAAAATGTAGGGTAATGACTACTTCTTGTCCATTACAAGTTTAAATGGATTCTGACATGTCAATATTTTGTATGTTGTTCTATACGCCCATAGTACTGCAGGTACCTTTTAGTCCCAGTCATACTTGTCGATATTGCACATTTTATTCGATCCTATAGTTAGTGTTTTATTGAATGCTTCTATTGAGCCATTAGACTGAGGGTGATATGTTGTGCTCCTTCTATGCTCGATAAAAAATTCTTTCGTTAATATGGAAATTGTTTTGTTGACGAAGTGGGTCCCTTGTTCGCTAATCAAGGTGAGTGGACATCCAAATCTTGTAATAATGTTCTCATCGATGAATTTGGTAGCTATCTCACTTGAGAAAGTCTCGACAGGTTCTACTTCTTCCCATTTAGTAACATACTCGACCGCAGTAATGATATATCTTGCTCCCGTTCGTCGACCAAGAGTCGGAAATGGACCTATGAAGTCGATTTCCCATATTTAAAAAGTTAGGCTTGGATTTAATGATATTAACGTCATTTCTGTACTTGGTAATGGTCGTCCAAGTCGCTGACATCTGTCGCATTTATTCAAAAATTCTCAACAATCTTTGTGGATTGTCGGCCACCATAATCTCGACTGCTAAATTTTTCTAGTTGTCCTGTCGGCTTGGAAATGTCCACCTGTTGGTAAATTATGTGATTCATTAATTATAATTTGTCTTTCATGGTCAATAACACATCATCGTAGTACATCATCTGATCCAAGCTTATAGAGAAATCCATTTATTATAGTATAGGGTGCAGCCTTCATTTCTAGAATTTTCTTTTTCTTTTCATGCATTCCTTCTGGAGCTTGTCCTTCTTCTAGGAACTGAGCAATCTCTGCTAATTCTGATGGAACAAATTCAATTCTAAATAAGTGAGCATCAGGTAAATCATCCTCAATTATAGTTGGTTCTTCTCCTGTGTCTATCCTCGACAAATGTTTGGGTTCAACATTTGCTTTACCTGGTCGAACTATAACTTCAAACTTGAATTCTTGGAATAACAGTAACCATCGACATATTCTTTTGTGGTGTAGGGGTTTATTAACTAAGTATTTTAGGGCCTGATGATCTGTATAGAACACAAAAGGATTGGTGAGTAGATAATGTCAGTATTTCTGGAGTGCAAATACCATTCCCAGTGCTTCTCTCTCAGTTGTCGAGTAGTTCCTTTCTTCCTTATTTAATTTTCTTCTACTGTAGGAGTTAGGGTAATCCATTCCATCATCTCCAGGTTGGGTGAGGATCATGTCGACTGCTATTCCAGAAGCATCAATATGTACATGAGCATTCCCATGACACCAAACACCTTATATGCTCTGATAAAGCCAAATTTTTAATATCCACCTTTCATTACTCATTTTAATTTATTAGAGATTAACCTTGGAAATTTAAAAGCTCAACACATGTTACAAGAATTGAACTTTGGGTTGGGAGTATAACACTCCTCTCAACCACCTAGATTAGACATAATTGAAAATATTTTATATATTCTTATATTGTGCTTAATTGTTAAGAACATGTATTTCTTTCTTATTTACTCATTATTTATTCTATTTTTAAGGTCACATGTTGCCAAGCCAGACATCAATTTGGTGTATGAGACCCCCTTATTTGCAGGCAAGAGACCCCCCTCTACGCAGTGATTTAATTTCTAAAGTCTACAGAGGTGTACATACCCTACCTCCCTTCGGATTTGAACCTATGACCTCCTAGGAAGAAACACATGTTCTTAACCATTAGACCCATTCAAGCTATACACAAATGTGTTTCTTCCTAAAAAGCTATAAATTCAAATTTGAAAAGAAGTAGGATTAAACATCTTTATAAATTTTAACAGTCAAAATTATTATTATTATTATTATTATATTTTATAACAAATTTTTAATGATTTATTTTTTAATTTTTTAGAAACTTATTTTTTATATTTCGAAAAGTTATAGTTGGATTTCTTAATAATTGATGAATGGATTGTCCACTAAAAATAGTATAATGTTTACATACTCTAATATAATTTATTTCAATATTTTTTATTAAAAAATAATTATTGTAAATAGTTCAATCATCTATTTTAAAAGTTTAAATAAATAAGTTAACTTAAGTTTATTTTGAAATATCTTATTAAAAAAATAATTATTGTAAATAATTTAATCAATTGATATATCTTGGAGTGTTAGATGAGTATTTAAATCTTTTGTCATATCGTTGATTATAGAAATGACTTTAACACTGAATTGGTGGATTGGAGGATCGAAGGGAGTGTGGGAAGGGTTTTGGAATTAATTGGAAAACCAGGCAGGAATATTGGTGATGGGTTGCAGCAGAACTTGGAGTCAAGTTGATTCTCTGAATCAACCCAGTACCAACCAAGTGTGAAATTCCACAGGTGGATATCACTTTAGCTTGAACAAACCTCACAATTTCACTCAAGAATTGCAGAGAAGAAGAGATATAAGATGATCAAAATTCACACATGAAACTCAAAGAATGTGGTAAACTATTGTTGTTACATTCATCGGGTGTAAGCTGGAAAAAATTGACAATACAATACTATGAATTCAATATCATCCAAGGTGATTTGAATTCTCCTCAAGGCATGGCTTGGACTGTATTGGAACCATCACCCAAATAGTGGTAGTGGCCACTGATAGTCAAATATTAGTCAACCTGATTCTAACTGATGCACATGAGCACAAATCTAGGGAAGGAGACTCCAAGGAGGGCGCAGACTAGCTGTCAGTGGTCAAGTAGAGCTACAGTTAGTTAATTGAGTAATCTGTCCTCAAATCAAGGAACTAATCCCCAAATCATGGAACTGATTGATAGATCTCCTAAATCAGTGGAAGAGGACGCAGTTGTACTCCAGTTATGGAAACAAGGGTGCATCAGTGGATAGGAGGGCTAATACTGAGCAGAAACAGGCTCCAGGGGGCTCAAAAATAAGGACTAGGTGCTGGGAGACTACCATACTGATGACTGGATGCATGTAGTATGCATGCAAATACAAATGATGATGGTGAGAATATTCCAACACCCCCCCGCAAGCCGGACTATGAGAAAACACAGGAATTGAAAAATAGTAGGGCCCTAGTAATTGAGACCAAAGGTCACCCCACACAACAATCTAAATAAAAATGTAAGGAAAGAGGGAAAACCCAGTGGGAAGAAATCCCCCCCTCAAGATAGACTGTAAAAAGCTAATCAACCATGTGCATCACTCACCCCAAGAAGGGATAAGTGAACTTCTTCACCGAGAAAGCATCTGTCAACAAGAAATGGATCTGTGTGAGAAAGTGAAAACCTTCCAATCTGAAAATCAGATCTGGTTCTTCTTGGATCAAGTGGATCTCCAATAAGATCACCAGGAGATCTAAGAGTTGTGGCAACCCATCTAGGAATAGGAGTTGAATCTTCAGGGGATAGATCTTTAGGTTCTTGGGGATCTAGATCTAGCATTCGCTCATCTCAACTTTTAGGTGCTAGATCTTCAAGTTCTTGTGGATTTGGATCTAGCATTCACTCTTCATCACTTTTAGAGTCAGAATATGAACTTTCTTGAGAGGAATATTCGCTCTCTTGCTCAACAAGCAGTGGTGGTGTGGTAGGAAAGCTGTCTTCATCAATAGGATGAGCATCATGCAGTGGCCATTCCTCAAACTGTACACTTCTCTCAAGAAATTTATGCATAGTGGATAGATCTAGAATTTTGTAGGACTTCGCACTGAGTGCATAACCAACAAGTATACATTCTCTACTCTGTGGCACCAAGGCTCTCCTTTTCTCTGTTGGAATCCTTTCCCAAGCTTTGGATCCAAATACTCTTAGATGAGATACATCAGGTTTGTATCCCATCCATGCTTCAAAAGGAGTTTTACCTTGTATTCCTTTGTGAGGAACTCTATTATGAAGGTAAGAAGCACAGTTAACAGCTTATGCCCAAATACTAGGATGAAATCCTTTAGACTCTAGCATGTAGGTTTCCATCTCTTTCAAGGTTTTGTTCTTTCGCTCTACAACACCATTTTGTTGTGGTGTGTAGGGAACAATGTGCTGCATCTCTATACCTTCATTTGCACAAAAGGATTGGAACTCACCCTTTACATACTCTCCTCCATTATTACTGCGAAGGACCTTGATCTTCCTGTTAGAGAACCTTTCTACAAAAGCTTTGAAGAACTTGAAGTATCCAAACACTTCAGATTTCAATTTGAGAAAGTACACCCATTGAATCTAGAATAGTCACCAATTAAAGTTAGGATATACCTTGCTTTGTTTAGAGACATATTAGGAAGTGGTCCTAAAACATCACTGTGAATCAGTTCAAGAGGTTGAGAGGCTCTCCTCGCCTTCCCTTTCTCAAACTTATGCTCTGGATGCTTTCCAATCAAGCAACCTTTACAGGTGCCTTTAGCAAATTTGATGTTGGGTAGTCCTTCAACCATTTTCTGATTGTGCATGTCTTTCAAGTACTTGTAGTTGAGGTTCCCAAATCTCTCATGCCAAAGTCTACTCTCTTCATTTGCATGTGTGAGAAGAGCACTCGGTTTTGAGTAAGGTAGGAAGTGAGAAAACTCTGAGTTTTGAATGACGATTAGCAACACCTTTTGCAATGATGTTTCCAGTTGAGATCTCTTCTATTTCGACTTCATTAGGAGTGAATATGACCTTCTTGGGTACTCCTGTATGAGTCATTTGGTAGACAGAAAGAAGATTTGTTGGAAGAGTAGGAACATAGAGTACATAACTGAAGTACCCATGCTCAATGTTGATCCTTCCAATCCCCTCAGAGGAGACTTCAGAATCATTTCCCATCAAGATTGAAGGACTAGCTGTAGATTCGAAATTAGAGAAGAGATTCTTGCAAGCATACATGTGCCTGGATGCTCTAGAATCAATGATGAAGGAGGAATATTTTGAAGCACCATCCATGAGTGCAAGGCACCTCTCTTTGTCCTCAGATATGGGGTCATCTTCCTTCCCTCTAGCACCTGCAGGTACTGGGAGGTTGTTCTTCTCAACTAGCTGGGCCATTAGATCTATTGTCTTCTTCATGCAGGCACTCTCAGGATGGAATCCTCTGTTATAGTAGGGACATTTGGACTTATAATTTTGATATTTCTTTCCTCTCTTAGAATTCGAAGCCCCTTCTGACTGATAGGGAGCCTCTCTTGGCTTCTTCTCATTCAACTTATTTTCTTTTCCTTTTTGCTTCCCTCTTCCATTTGCATTTTTCCCTTTTGTAGCTGCAAGAGATGAATCCATCCTTGGTTTGATCACTCCCATTTGCACTAGTTTATCCTGATCTTGTGAGAGAGGCTGGATGAATGCTGCAAGAACGGGAATTTTCCAATTTGGAATGGATAGCTTCGCTGATTGGAAGGTGGAGACAAAAAATGAGTAATTAGGACCCAATTTTGACAGAGTAGCAAGGATAAGCTTATTTTCTTCTTTCTCAAATCCATATGTCTTTATCTATGAAACCAAGTTTTTGAACCTTGTGAAGAACTCATTGATTGAGTCGAAACTACTGGGATCAGAGAGATAAGGTCATTTTCCAATTGGTGACCTTTCAAATCATCTTTCTTCCCAAACATAGTTTTGATCTTGGTCCAAACCTCCCTGGGAGTGTTGAGACCAATGACATGAAAGTGTATATCATCGGAAATACTGAGGAGTAGCAGTCCAACTGCTTCATCAAGTCTATCAAGATATTTGGATTTCTCAGTAGCACCAGTGGGTTTGACTACTGTCCCATTCAACACTCTGGAAAGGATTTTTCTCTTCCTGAAGATGTCCGTTTTGGCTTTCCATTCGAAATAGTTGAAGGAGGTGAGTTTGAGATCCATAGTAGCCACTGATTTCGAATCGGAAGATGGAATAAACCTGCAAAAAACAATGAAATTTGGCTGGAGGTTTGTTGCAGAATCTGAAGAACACTGCTTTAGGACAGTGAGAACTTTTATCCGGATCCTTCACACCCGACTACACCCCACTGGAATGCTCCAGTGATCTCAATGCAATGGAACTAGGATTTGTTGTGTAAATCTAGAGGCTTATGGTGCTCTACTGAAAAACAATTGTTCAATAAATTGCTGCAACTAGAATATCCGTAACAAGCTCTGATACAATGTGAAATTCCACAGGTGGAGATCACTTTAGCTTGAACAAACCTCGCAATTTCACTCAAGAGTTGAAGAGAAGAATAGATAGAAGATGATCAAAATTCACACATGAAACTCAAAGAATGTGGTAAACTGCTGTTGTTACATTCATCAGCTGTAAGATGGAAAAAAATTGGCAATACAATGCTATGAATTCGATATCATCCAAGGTGATTCAAATTCTCCTCAAGGCATGGCTTGGACTGCATTGGAACCATCACCCAAATAGTGGTAGTGGCCACCGATAGTCAAAGATCAGAAAACCTTAGTCTAACTGAGTCTAACTGATGCATGTGAGCAAAAATATAGGGAAGGAGACTCCAAGGAGGGCGCAGACTAGTTGTAAGTGGTTAAGTAGAGCTACTCTAGTCTCTGAAGCAGTCAATCTAAGAGCTACAATCAGTTAACTGAGTAATCAGTCCTCAAATCAAGGAACTGATCCCCAAATCATGGAACTGAATGATAGATCTCCTAGATCAGTGGAAGAGGGCACAGTTGTACTCCATTGATGGAAACAAGGGAGAATCAGTGGCTAGGATGGATAATATTGAGCAGAAATAGGCTCCAGGGACTCAAAAATAAGGACTAGGTCCTGGGAGACTACCATACTGATGACTGGATGCATGCAGTATGCATGCATGCAAGCAAATAAAAATGATGATGGTGAGAATATTCCAACACCAAGGATAAAAAAGTGGGAAAAATCAGTCATGCTGAACCCATTCCGATTACGCCTATCCTAGGGTATTAGTTTTTTCTTGTGGTATTTTACTTTAGGGTTTTTTTAGTGGTTTTTTTGTTTTTTATGGGGGCCTTTCCTATCTTGTTTGTTAATGTATCTTTAAGAATTTGTGCCTCGGGTCCCATCAAATATGTATCCTAGGTGTCCTGTTTTCAGGCACCTCGACCACTTTTGGACAGGTGGCGATCTTCGTGTGTTGGTGTAGGGATTCTCTGGTCATCTAGTAGGGGTTTTAGTGAAGGTTATTACGTGGGATGGCTTATCCAGTCTCATTTCCTTGGATCCGGTGAAGCATGGTGGTCATATTAATTCTATACAGTATGGGTCTAGTGGGTCGGGTAAGGCGGAACAACTTATGAACGAAGAGGGGGGTTTTGTTTATAAAAGAAGCCTATGTGGGGAGAAAGCACGAAGCCATAGAAAATATAAGGTGGTTAGGGAAAAGGAAGGATTTGACAAATTTTTCATTAACGAGTAGACTAACCTTGACATAGTGGAGATGTTGGCAAGTAGGGCTCTGGTGGGGCGGATTGAATTTGATTCAGGAAACCATAGTGAAATCCTGTATTGGGTTAATATTTTGGCCGGAACCTACCTCTTCAAAGAGGGTTCGATTGTTTTAAAATGGTAGCATATCTCCTTTGATCCATTGAGGGAGAAGCCTGTTCGTAGACACCTATGGATGTTAATTCCAGACCTACCCATCAATATTTGGATTGAAAATATATTAATTGGCTTGGAAAATACTGTGGGTTAGTTCATCAGGTTGGATAAGACCTCACTGTTCGGTGTGGATAGGCGAATGGCACGGGTAATGGTTGAATTTGATATGGCTAAAGGATTACCGGCGGAGGTGGAAGTAATTTTGGGCCTTCGTTCTTTTCGGAAATGTTTGGATTATTATAAAATCCCATTTAGGTGCTTTAACTGTAGAAAAATAGGTCACATTCTGACAAAGTTCCCTAATCTACTGCGGGAAGTTCCCTAATCTAATGTGGGAAGTGCGGTAAGATTTATCTTCTTGGGGCGCTGGTTCGGTATCACTGAGCTATAACAAGAATCGGATCAGACTTGCCAATCCTTGGTGCACGATTCCGGGTAAGTTATATCCATCATCTACTACGCCCTATAAATATGTTTCCAAAGATGAATTGGATTTTTACCATGATGCCGAAAAAACCCTAGATAAGCGTACACCTACAGGGGATGTTATTTTAAATTTGGGGGTCCTTACTTCACCTGTATTGACTCCTTTGGGAGATTCGACCTGCCCGGATTCTGATGTTAACATTAATGCTCATATTCAGTCTGAGGATTTCCCCTCTCAGGAATGCCTTGTTGTGCAGCCAATTTCGATTTCTAAGGGACATAGTGATTTGTTAGGGAATGTCACTGATAATAAGTTTTCTTCCCCTATTGAGAATGCTAGGGTTTTCTCATTAGATGAATGGTACATCCTAACTGATTGTGGACATAAACCAACTTCTCCAGGTGATTGTTTCACGCTGTTGAAAGTGTATTCTAAAAACCCTTCCTCGAACCCAAATGTTAAAACCATTCAGATTTTGCGCTTCCATAATGTAACCATCAGGAAAAATAAAAAGAAACTGAAGGATATTTCCTTGGATGCTGAAGTTCTTTGTTATAAACCTATATTTGCTAGAATATATGATTCTGATAAGGAGAATTTTAATATTCCTACTACTGGTTCCTCTAGGGCACTTAGAGCAATGAATCCCCGTGTGATTAGTGATTAATGTCTCTGTTGTCTTTAAATGCCAGGGGATTGGGGAAGGATTCTAGGGTTAGGGCCTTAACCAATTTATTTATTTCTACTAGCTCGGATCTTATCTTACTATAGGAAACTATGTGTGATGATTCATGTGCTGTGAATAAAATTAATAGTATTTTTCCTGGGTGGGAACTGTCGGCTGTAAGCTCTTCTGGTCTTTCAGGTGGTTTATTAGTGGGTTGGAATCCCTGTTTTTACAACTTTCGTGCTTTTAAGACAAATTGGGGAATTTACTTGATGGATGGAGTGGGGTTCTTAATAAGAAACTGTCTATATTGAATTGTTATGGACCCTATAAGGAGAGGGGTTATTTATGGGACCCCCTTAAGTCTTCTGTTGTACTGAGTATAGAAAACTTAATTATTGCAGGTGATCTTAATTTCACTAGGTCTACTTCAGAAATATGGGGACCTTGGGCTAGAATGGATGATTTGGCTGAATATTTATCTAAGTTGTTGCATTCATTTGATTTAGTGGATTTTATTCCATGTGTTCTTTCCCCTACTTGGACAAATGAAAGACTTGGTGGGGAAGGAATTCATAAAAGATTGGATAAGTTTTTGGTTAAAGCACCCTTTCTTCAGTCTTTTCAGCGTCACATGACTTGGGTGGGGGATGCAATTTTTTTTTATCATTGGCCCGTTTTATTACAATTTTATGACTCGAAAACTCTTTTGAAGTATCCTTTTAAATTTAAATGTTCGTGGTTAAATAATGAGGCTTTCTACTCTCTTATTCAAAATGATTGGCTTAATACTGATTTAGATGAAGACTTGAATCCAATGGATTCGTTTGTCCTCAAGCTTCAGAATCTCAAAGATATTGTTACTATATGGACTAAAACTCAGAATAAATTGGATCTATAGGAGTATAAGGAGTTGGAGGAGCAGATCCAGTTATTACATATGAGAAATTTTGATCAGTTTATGGATATAGAAGAATTTGCAAAATTAAAATTACTAGAGCAGAAAAGGGAAAATATTCTGAATCAAGAGGAGATGGACCAGAGACTCAAAAGCATTGTTGAGATATTGTAACTTCAAAGAATATTATATTTGTACTTTATTATTCTGGAGATGTTTCATTCCTCCTTGAAGATCTTATTATATATCCGGAGATGTTTATTCCTCCGTCGGAATGTGGTAACTTGGGTTATTAGACTTCCCTAGTGGGGGTCGGCCCTGTATGTGTTATGTGGGTCAAAGGGTTATTAGACCACCCTAGAGGGGTCGGCCTAGTCAGTTGTAGTGGGGTATTTAACCCATTGGTTAAATACGAGTCTACATGACTTGTGTAAAAGACAAGTCGGAGTAGTGTATAAATAGAGAAGGTGTATTCCTCATTTTACACACACACTCACTCACTTGAGAGTGGCGCACTTGTGGATGAGAGGTATGCTATGGAGAAGGAGGAGCTTATGCTCAGGGTTACATCTTTGTATATTGCTGGTCATCTATATTGAGGAAGCTTTACTGGGTTTTCTACCCCATGAGGGTTTCCCAGGATAAATTTGTGTCTCTTGTGTTTATGCTGTGCTTGTTGTTTCTTTAGTGATCCTGTATATGCTATTATTGTGAAATGGAATGCAATGTTGCTATTTTCTATCTTAGCATATTAAATCTTAACATGGAATCAGAGCTAACCTGAAGGAAGGCAATGTATGGCACTTACGACACTTGCTTTACTTACGACAATTTGAAGGTTAGGGTTTTATATAGCAAAAACCAGTCATCGTGGAACTTTCGCCATAAATCCATTTTGGCAAAGTTTCAGGATATGAAACCTTTACAGGTAGTAGATAACATATCCAGGTATCTTGTGTCCAAAGGGAACCCTCAGATTCGTTGTACTTTGTAAGTTATGATCAGTACAAGTTAGGGTTTCTGCCTCTTCCAGATCTCAGTCAAAATCAGGTGACCTAGGAAAAAAGGTCATAACTTGGGCTAGGAAGCTCCAAATTAAATTTAGTAAAAGGTGACAGGTAGTACACAGACATTACTATCTTAGGAAACGTTTTCAGAGGCCGAGGTTGAACTAGTGACATGTGGCACGCCGTACAAGTTTGCTCTCCTGTTTTACCCATAAACAGGTCACATTGCGACACTTGGAATAACTCTCTCTCAGAAAATCCAATTGAGGTCAGACCTGTTGGAATGGAAAGATGACAGGTCAGGATACCACAAAAATTTTTTTTAGACCCTGTGGAGTGAAAAGTTCATAGTTATAGCAGAAACAATCAGGTACATATTTCTGTCAAAACAGAATTATTTTTGGAGCACCTTCATTCATGGCTTCCGGAATTTAGGGTTTCGGAGAAAGTTAGAATTTTTGGAATCGGAATCCACGGCTGAATGCTACTCAGGAAAATCAAAATTTAGAGACCAAGATCGAATTTTTTGGTTGGGTAGAAGACCGGGCTTGATCAAACCCCAGTTCGGGATTTTGATCGGAAAGATGAAAAATTAGGGCTTCAGCAAAAGTTGGAATTTTTGAAGTCTGTAACCATGGCTGGAAGCTCCTTAGAAAAATAAGAGTTTAGAGCCTTGGATCGAACCTTTTGATTGGACAGAAGGGTGGGCCTCATCAAACCCTAGTTCGGGTTCTTGTTTAGAAGATCCAGAAGTTTCGAAGGAAATTTTGAGGGGTCAAATTTTGGAGATTTCAAAATTGAAGTATGCTAGCAAAACACATCCTTCCATCCATTCATAAGTGTGAAAGTCATAGATTGAATTCTTAGGGTTTCTCTAGCAAACCCTAATCAAGCTCCAAATCAAGTTTCAGGGGGAGTTGAGGCTAAGGACTTACATAAGAAGACTAGAAGAAGTCTCGACAGGTATGACTTAAGGAGGTTCAGGTATGTCTTGAAATCTGATTCTTGATTAAGTTCATGATGTGTTTGTCTTCATATTATTTATTAGTACAGTCTTGATTAATGTTAGAATTGTCTTATCACCCTAGTAACAGTATGAATGCATGTGAATGATCGAAGACATTCATTGATTAGGGCTATATGATTGTACTAATGCATTATGGTGTTGTGTGAGGTTGATGTTGTCTGCTAACAAGATACAGGTACATCACAAAAGACAAATCAAGTTCCATGACCATGACAACATGAAGACAAAGACTCATCCATAATCTTTGTTCTACTTACGAGGTATGTATGACTTTGTTATATTATGCTTAACCTATGAAACATGCAGGTTCTAGCTCAGGATCTCTAAATCATTGAAGAGATTGTTTAGGTATGTTGTACATAACTAAGCAGGTATACCAATCCAGGTATGTTTTCCTATGTCAAGTTAGAATCTTACCTTGTGTTAGGATCCCTTATATAAGTATACTTGGTATGATTGGTTATGATTATTCATAAAGTTAGTAATCAAGGGTTTATGCATATTATGTCTCTTATCTTGATGATCTAAATTAACCAGAAGAGTACTATGATCAAACAAGAATATGCAGGAGTAAAAGAAGACTTCCCTGAAACCTTGAATATTATCTATAATCATGACTATACATTTTCAAGATCATTTAGAACTATAATGTTTTGATAACATTGAGAATATACTAATGAATGTATGTTTGTGTATGAGATCATGAGGATGACACTTGAGCATGCACAGTGGTACAGAATGAATAGAAGTTCAAAAGACATACAGATATCAAGCAGGAGGCAACCACACAAACATAAAAGATAAGTATTTGAGTTGTTATTTGAAATAGTAAATGATATTGCTTGTAATAGGTTATATGCATATTTGTATTCCTAGAATATATCATGCTGAGTGTAAACATTCATAGAGCATTGAACAATATACTACTAATATGCATATGATTGGTAAGTTGGACAAACATTCCATTGTTGCTTGTCTAGAATGAAACCTCTTTGCTGAAATGCTGAGAGCTGTGCACACTCTCGATAGTATGTTCTGGTAGAGATGGAAGGCATCTAGATAACCATTGTATGCATACAGGATATGGAAAAGTGTTGTGCCAAAGTATTGGTCAAGATAGTTGCATAACTATGTAAATGATATCCGTATGCATAATAGGTTATCATGTCAATATGATTTGATGATTATGAAGTATTACTAATCATGTACTTAATTTTGATTTGTAGGAAAGATCATGATGAACGATGAACATTGAACAAGCGATGGATGTTCAACAAAAGGATTTACAAATCAAACACACTATAGAAGGCTTGTGGCTAGAAGATTCTCTTAGAAAGAGGAAGAGAATCATGATGAGATGTTTGCTCCAAGTGGCTAGATAAGACCATTCTCTTAAGGGTGTAATTAAAGAAGAAGTGTGAATCAGGTTCTGTATAGGTTCCCAGGATCGATAATCAATTGATGAGCTTAATGATCACCATGGGTGATGTGGATCTCAACCTTTGCTACAAGGTTGAATATGGTTTCTATATACAGATGACATGGATGTAAGAAGGAACTCACCACAGAGTTCAAATGACATTGAGGCTCATATCAGTAGACCCATCTAACGAGAGATGGCACAGATAGATATGCAGAAGATCATTCAATGCAGAGTGTGAATGATGTTCAGTCACAACGGGAGAATTTACTGTTTCTTGATATGCTTGGGCTTTACCAAAAGTAAAGTTGTTCCTAATATTTACCTTAAGGTTGTGGATGATGAACCTATCATACAATTATTGTATGACGATGATCTCTTTCTGACAAGGAATGAGAAACAGATCATGAAAAGAAAGAAGAAGATGGCTGCAGAAATGGAAATGAAAGATCTCAGATTGATGCATTACTTCCTAGGTATGGAAGTATGGCAAGGCTCAGAAGGAATCTTTCTCAATCAGGGAAAGTATGTTGAGAAATATTAAAAGGACTTGATGTGTTGGAATGGCCACTCTCATGGATTCCAACTTGAAGTTGTCAGTAGATGACTCATCAGATTTAGTGGATATAACTCTGTACATACAAAATATTGAGTCATTGATGTGTCTAACAAATACTAGGTCAGATATATGCTTTGCTATGAACACCTTGAGTCAGTATCTAGTGGAAACTAGATGTGTTCACCTGTTAGTTGCAAAGCATGTGATGAGGTACCTAAAGGATACAATAGACTTTGATCTATGTTATCTTGGAGATCATGACTTCAGATGGCTTCACAGATATTGATTGAGCAGAAAGTGTATCAAACAGGAAGAGCACATCGAGAAGATGTTATTTGGGATCAACCATGAGCTTGTGGTTTAGCAGGAAGCAGTCTAGTGTGGCTCTCAGCACAAGTGGAATATATGGCTGCTTGCTCTGCTAATTGTGAAGTGGTATGGCTTCAAAATTGTTTGCCTTAGAGATGGACCCAACTGTGATCCTATGTGAAAAACAGAGTTGTACCAAAATGGCAAAGAATCCAGTGTTCCATGATATCAAAAAGTACATAGAGATCTGACATTTCTATATACGAGATATGGTGCAGAAAGGAATTAAAGTTCGAATTTGTAACAAGTTACCAATGTACTAACCAAACCTCTACCAATCCGATGTACTAACCAAACCTCTACCTCAAGTAAAGTTTTCCAATACAAACTTAATATAGTTTAGAAGGACCCTCCTCGAAAGGGGGAGTGATGTGATCACTTATGATGAGATTTCCCGCATCAACAGTGAGGTCAATGATGTGGATACCTATATTGGTGATGCCGACAGAGAGGTTGGCGGATGGTCCTTAGACAGGGTCTAAGGTGACAAAGGGATTGCATCATCCTTGAACATATGTTTTAAAAGGATCCATAGACATATGTCTCCAAGAAAGAAGGGGGATTGGATCATCCCTGGACTTCAGTCCTAAAGAGAGCCGTAGACGTATGTCTTCGAAAATGAAGTCCTTGGTGGACATGAGGGGATTGGATCATCCCTGGACTTCAGTCCTAAAGAGAGCCGTAGACATATGTCTTCGAAAATGAAGTCCTTGGTGGACATGAGGGGATTGGATCATCCCTGGACTTCAGTGCTAAAGAGAGCCGTAGACGTATGTCTTCGAGAATGAAGTCCTTGGTGGACATGAGGGGATTGGATCATCCCTGGACTTCAGTCCTAAAAGGAGCCGTAGACAAGTGTCTCCGAGAAAGAAGAGGGATTGCATCATCCTTGAACACATGTTCTAAAAGGAGCCGTAGACAGGTGTCTCCGAGAAAGAAGAGGGATTGCATTATCCTTGAACACATGTTCTAAAAGGAGCCGTAGACAGATGTCTTCGAGAATGAAGTCCTTCATGGACATGCGAGGATTGGATCATCCCTGGACTTCATTCCTAAAGAGAGCCGTATACATGATGTCTTCGAGAATTGAAGATAGGACTGCATCGTCCCTGAACTAGGTTCAAAATGTACGTGATTGGGATTGCATCATCCCTAGACATGAGACTTGTCTTAGAGTGATAAGGACTGATCATCCTGGAACTTGATCCAGATTGCATCGTCCCTAGACATGAGACTTGTCTTAAAGTGATAAGGACTGATCATCCTGGAACTTGATCGAGATTGCATCGTCCCTAGACATGAGACTTGTCTTAAAGTGATAAGGATTGATCATCCTGGAACTTGATCGAGATTGCATCGTCCCTAGACATGAGACTTGTCTTAAAGTGATAAGGACTGATCATCCTGGAACTTGATCGAGATTGCATCGTCCCTATACATGAGACTTGTCTTAAAGTGATAAGGACCAATCATCCTGGAACTTGATCGGGATTGCATCGTCCCTAGACATGAGACTTGTCTTAAAGTGATAAGGATTGATCATCCTGGAACTTGATCTGGATTGTATCATCCATGGACCTATGTCCTAAAGAGAGCAGGATTGATCATCCTGTAATATGATCGTGTGTGTTGCAGGGTATGCTGCTATGTATTGATGATAGATGTATTAGTGAGAATACATGCTTTTGATGATAGATGTATTAGTGAGAATACATGCTTTTGATGATAGATGTATTAGTGAGAATACATGCTTTTGATGATATATGTATTAGTAAGAATACATGTTTTGATGATAGATGTATTGGTGTGGATACTAATACAGATGATCCAGATGCTGTAGATCGTGATGATCCAGATGCTGTAGATCGAGATGATCTAGATGCTGTAGATCGAGATGATCCAGATGCTGTAGATCGTGATGATCCAGATGTTGTAGAACGAGATGATCCAGATGCTGTAGATTGTGATGATCCAGATGCTGTAGATCATGATGATCCAGATGCTGTAGAACGAGATGATCCAGATGATGTAGATCAAGATGATCCAGATGCTGTAGATCGTGATGATCCAGATGCTGTAGATCGAGATGTTCCAGATGCTGTAGATCATGATGATCTAGATGCTGTAGATCGTGATGATCCAGATGCTGTAGAACGAGATGATCTAGATGCTGTAGATCGTGATGATCCAGATGTTGTAGATCGTGGTGATCTAGATGCTGTAGAACGAGATGATCTAGATGTTGTAGATCGAGATGATCCAGATGTTGTAGATCGAGATGATCCAGATGCTATAGATCGTGATGATCCAGATGCTGTAGATCGAGATGTTCCAGATGCTGTAGATCGTGATGATCCAGATGTTGTAGATCGAGATGATCCTGATGCTGATGATCATATGATGACGATGCTGATGATCGTGAGGATCCAGATGTTGATGTTGATGTAGTTGTTTGAGTGCTGCAAAAGATAAAGAATCAGTACTGAAGATGTTAATGTTCCAGTATTGAAGCTATTCCAATAACTGGTTGAGTTACTGATGATGTTGAGAAAGCTTCCAATGATTTATAGATGTATCATGTATGATGTTGACGACTCCTTGCTCGTGCAGATGCTATTATAATATCCTTCTAGTTAAGGGTGAGTGTTGAGATATTGTAACTTCAAAGAATATTATATTTGTACTTTATTATTCTGGAGATGTTTCATTCCTCCTTGAAGATCTTATTATATATCCAGAGATGTTTATTCCTCCGTTAGAATGTGGTAACTTGGGTTATTAGACTTCCCTAGTGGGGGTCGGCCCTGTATGTGTTATGTGGGTCAAAGGGTTATTAGACCACCCTAGAGGGGTCAACCCAGTCAGTTGTAGTGGGGTATTTAACCCATTGGTTAAATACGAGCCTACATGACTTGTGTAAAAGACAAGTCGGAGTAGTGTATAAATAGAGAAGGTGTATTCCTCATTTTACACACACACTCACTCACTTGAGAGTGGCGCACTTGTGGAGGAGAGGTCTGCTATGGAGAAGGAGGAGCTTATGCTCAGGGTTACATCTTTGTATATTGCTGGTCATCTATATTGAGGAAGCTTTACTGGGTTTTCTACCCCATGAGGATTTCCTAGGATAAATTTGTGTCTCTTGTGTTTATGCTGTGCTTGTTGTTTCTTTAGTGATCCTGTATATGCTATTATTGTGAAATGGAATGCAATGCTGCTATTTTCTGTCTTAGCATATTAAATCTTAACAAACATAGCCCTCTGGGTTGAGTTGGGGGATAAAAACAAGAAAATTTTCCACTCATATGCCTCCTACAGGAAAAATATCAATGTTATTTGGGAACTTAATGATGAGATGGGAAATACTTTACTCTGGTTTTGAAAAACTGCAGTCCTCAGCTAAAATTTATTTCAGTAAAATCTATTCGGATAGTGGACAGTGTGATCTAGGTGCTCATCTGAATGTTTCTAGATTGTTTCCTAAATTTTTTGATGATCATGAAGCTGTGGAATTGGGCAAAGAGGTTACCTTGGAGGATATTGAAGAAACACTGAAATTATTTTCTAAGGAAAAAAGCCCAGGGCCTGATGGCTGGACTGTTGAGCTTTTTCTGCACTTTTTTGACATCATGGGTGGATATATTCTAAAAATGGTGGAATTCACAAGAACTGAAGGATGCATTTCTGGGGCCTTGAAATCTACCTTTATCACTTTGATCCCTAAATGCAGCAAACCAAAAACATTTGGGGATTTTAGGCCAATTTCCTTATGTAATTTGGCTTATAAATTAATTTCTAAGATTATATATGTTCGATTGAAGCTTGCACTATCCATACATATATCTTCGGAACAATTCGGCTTCCTTCAGGATCATCAAATTCTTGATGCTATTGGAATCTCTCAGGAGATTATCCATACAATTAAGAAAATAAATATGAATTATTTTTTACTCAAAATGGATCTGGAGAAAGCATATGACAAAGTCGACTAGGTTTTCTTGAGAATAATCCTCATTCAAATTGGTATTCCTCCTTTGGTTTTAAAGTGGATAATGGCTTGTGTGTCCTCGAAAAACATTGTTGTGTTGATTAATGGTGCTCCTTCCGTTTATTCAAATGCACAAGGGGCATAAGACAAGGATTCCCTTTGTCTCCTCTTTTATTTATGTTAATCATTGAAAGTCTCAGTAGACTGATAATTAGTGCCAAATCTGAAGGTAAAATTAAGGGTATTAAGCTTTCAGCTGATTTATTTATCTCTCATCTTCTGTTTGTAGATGATGTCTTACTAGAAGGGATAGATTCTATTGATGAATGGGTGAGATATAAGGAGATTATTAAGGTTTTTTGTGATGCTTCAGCATGCTGGTGAGTACCACAAAATTCAGCTTCTTTCATTACAGAATTGAGGAATCAAAGCTTGATGATATAAAGGAGATTCTACCTTATAAATGTTTCCATCTGGAGGATGGATTTAAATATTTAGGCTATTTATTGAAGCCTAATGGTTACTTGATTAAAGATTGGACATGGATACTGAAAAAGGTTGAATGCATAATTAACCAGTGGACCTATAGACTGCTATTAGTGGGGGCAAGACTCACTCTTGCGAAAGTAATTTTGACAGGGATACCGGTTTACTAGTTCTCTCTCTCACAAGTCCCTAGTTTTATCATCAATTCTTTAAGAAATATTTTCTTTAATTTTATTTGGACTGGAGGCATGGATTGTAGCAATCTGGTTATGGCTAGTTGGGACAGATTAGCATTGCCTGAAAGATGTGGAGGTTGGGGCATAAAAAATCTTTCCACCTTCAGTGTTTCCCTTAGACTCAAAAGTTTATGGAGAGGTCTTTTTGGTTCTACTCTCTGGTAAAAAGTGTTGTCTGTGAAATATATAAAAGGGGATATTACTAAGTGGATTAGAAATACAAATAAAAGAGCTAGGGGTGCTTCTCCTATTTGGGATGATTTTCACAAAGTCTACAATTGGATGGCAAAAGATCTCTTCTAGTGGGTAGGAAATGGTAAGGATATTTTGGCCGGTATTGACCCGATTCTAGGTATGGAAGAAAATTATAAACTATCCGAGGACATTCTTAGTTTTCTGAAGGAATATAGTCTCTTTACTCTCAATAAAATTAAGAAGACAACGGATAAATCTGCTCAAAACACTTACTGGTTCAGTGCAAAGGATTTGGGATTCACCGGGCGTGCTACATATGAATGGGACCGTTACATAAGGAATCTGAACTTGGCTGGTTGTATACTTACACAAGAGAGGGATTCGCTTACTTGGAATGCTAATTCAGCTACGAGAATGGTGACGGCTAAGTCAGCATACAATGCTATTATAAAAAACATATGTTTTTTTCCACAACATTGGTGGTATAAACGGATTTGGCAATGGCAGATCCCAGAAAATTTAAATGTTTTATGGGGTATGCGTTGCAAGGGATACTTAAAACATGGGATAATATTATGAATAAAGGGTGGTATAGGCCAAGTTTTTGTTCTTTATGTAAAAAAAACTCCGAGTCTACATATCATCTTCTTGTGAAGTGTGATTTACTAGAAATATCTGGAACATGAGCTGTTATTTTCTGAAGCTTGAGCAGTAATGGGGTCTTGAAAATTTTGATATTTGTGCACTAAATTGGTTCAGAAGTTGCAGATCTCACCCTACTATTCCAGTACTGATATCCTGGTTTATTTGGCATACTAGAAATACGGTTGTTTTTTAGAACAAGGTTCCGAGCTTATAGAACACTCGCATTCAGATTCTGAATTTAAACAAATCCTATTGTACAGAAATGGAAACATCAAAGATTCAAAAAGTGAGCACTTTCAATCCAAAATTCAAAAGTCCAGTTGCATTCTTCGATGGTGTGGCTACAAATGGTTTATGTGCGATAGGTGGAGCAATTTTTTTAAATTAGGAACACTTTTTCTCCTTGAGACTTAATTGTGGATCAGTTTCCAACAAGAAAGCAGAGCTACTTGCTCTCTGGTGTGTTCTGAAACTGGGAAACATATTTGGTTTTGGTGACCTCAATGTTTTTGTGGATTCGAGGGTTACCATAAAATGGGATTGTGGAGAGTACATACTAAAAGTTACTTCTCTTCTTCATTGGTGCAATAGGATCATGGCAGAAATTCAACTATACAACAATATATCTTTTGAGCACATCTATAGACAACATAACTCTCTAGCGGACAAGCTGTCAAAACAAGCTATGGAAGGAGAGGAAGGTGTTATTGCGTGGGAAGAAATCCAGGGTCAACACATATGTGATATGGGATCTGTGAGGATTTTTGAATGATATTATATTCGGTGACTATTTATTGTGTTTTATCTTTTTTGGTAATATGGGTCAGAAGGTAGTGTTTCTTTTTGTAGAAGCTTATTATGAGAAGGAAGAACTCTGATAAGTTGTTTTGTTGATAAGTCTTTTAAAGAATTGAACATCTATGTACTATTTGATTCAATATGAATATCAATAGTATGTTTTTTTCTGCTGGAAAAAAATCTTTCGTCATATCGTTATATCTAAGCAAATAAATTTTGTAATATACAGAACTTAAAAATGTGTAATATTGTAATATTATCTTAATAAAGAAAAATATACCATCATAATATGATAAGCTAGAAGGATTTTTAGAAGAAGCAGGTTGCGTTGGCACGACCTTAGTTGGAATTGTCATCACCCTTCTTCTTTATGGTCATGATATTGTTCTTATGGCAAGGTGTCCTTTTGATTTTGATAAGAAATTAAAAACTCTAAAGGATTTTGCTCTAACATGGGTATGATTTTTAACACTGACCAAACAAAAGTTATGATTATCAAGTTCAAGAAGGTCACTTACGCTAATTTTGTATATGACAATAACAACTTCGAGGAAGTTGCTTCATACAAATATCTCGGAATTGATATTCAACACAATATCAACTGCAACTATAGCATTGAGAAAATGATTAATGGAGGGTGGAAATCTTATGTTGGTCTTGAAAAAAATTGTAAATCAACAAAACTTGTGATGTGGGATAAAAAGAAGTTCATATTTGAAACCCTCATCTCTCCCATTATCTTGTACGACTCTAAATTTTGGTGTTGCAGCATCTCTAGAGAATCTTGGAAAAAGATTGAGCAAATCCAGAAGCATTTTATAACTTATAACCTTAGAATTAAAAGAAATATGCTTTATCCTATTCTCCTAATAGAAGAAGGTCTTCCCTCCATCGAGAGCATCACTATGACTAGGTACATGATGTACAAGTACAAAATAAACAACATGGGAGACCAGAGACTCCATAAAATTGATTTAAAATCCAGTCAGTAGCACCTACATCTCAAGAGAGGTTGGTATAAAGACACCATGTCTTGGTTAAACCATTGGGGGATTGACGAAAATGCTACTTTGCAAAATATAAATAACATTAAAAATATTATTACATCTAAGTTTAAAAGAAAATGTGGGGCGAAAAGAATTTAAAGGTTAAAAGGAAATTAAGATACTATAAGGAGGCCATTAACCCTAATCTAGAAGACCAAAAGTATCTCTCTATTTTAACTATCTCGAAGAAGAAAATGAATATAGCCAAAATAAGGACGAACTCTCGTGAGCTTTGTAGTGAAACAGGGTGCTGGACAATTCCTAAAACATTGTGGGAGGAAAGGATTTGCCATCTCTATGAGACTAAGAGCGTTGAGGATGGAAGTCACTTTCTCTTAAAGTGCCCTCCGTACACCCACATTAAATCGTAGTTTCACAATCTTTATTATAGTACTAACCTCCCTAATATTCTAACTTGTCAAAACTATGGTGACCTCGGTACGCTTCTCTCTAATTTTTTTAGCAAAGAAATAAAATTTTCCAGCAAACTAAGTAATTTTACACTGCCACCACCACTGCATGACTCTATCATATTGCTACAATTAAATATTTAACTATAACTAAAAAGGACTAAAAAGTATGACAAAAGATACTTAAACAAATGGTCAAAATCTTTTCTTTCGATTTTAAATAAATCTATTTGACATGTGTTCTAATTTTACATTAAATGTGAGTTTTTTTAAAATGAAATACAAAATATACAATGATCTTTAGATTTATGAAACGTGCAATGATCTTTAGATTTGTTATATCGAAAAGGGCAAATATTGAGGATGTTTTTGAGAGAGTTACAAAATTGTTTTGATTTATTACTTCAAAAAATCTAAATATACAATTTGTTTGGAGGATATTAATATTTTTTAATTTTATTTAAAAAGATTAAATCAATCATATATATATACACACATTTCGAATTTTAAATAGTTGAGATTACATTAAAAAATTTACAGAAAACAAACCAAAACACTATAATAATTTTCAGCCTTATACTTATTGTACGTAGGGTCTAATTTAATCTTAATAAACTTATAGCTATATTGCTTTATATACTAACCCAAAAGAAAAATTCATGTGAACATCATAAATAGAAGTAATTGTGATCAAAGACATGGCACCTTTAGGCCTTCTCCATATAGATATCATCCCTACTGAGACCAAAGTCACTAAGTGCCTTCTATTTCTTTACTGAGATTGCTTCTACTTGCTACATAATGTCCTTGTTGGATTTTTTATCCTTTATTGGACCAATAGATATTAATGGAATCCCTACCATTGGCTAGAATTTCCTAGTACACCATCTCAGTACCGAAAAACATGAAATCTTCAAGATTCTTGTCCCCAAATGCTGTGATATTTTAGGATTAGGATCACTCAGCAGTAGCAGAACTCACTAAAAATCACTCAAGAAGTGCATAAATAAGAAGAAGAAATGGAGATTCAATAATCACTCATACACAAGAAATGACAAAAACTGTTGTATCATACATCAGCTGTGAGCTGGCACTCTGTAAAGTGAATAATAACTGAATACAATCAAATGAATTCGAATGCCACTAAGGTCATTCGAATTCTCCTCAATGTGTGGCTTGGATAGCATTGGAGACATCACCCAAACTAGTGGCAGTAGTCACAATAGTCAAATAGTCAGTCAAATGAGTCTAACTTAATCTAACTAAGTGCATGGGCACTAATCTAGGGAAGGAGAATCCAATGTGGGTGCATGAGGAGCTGTCAGTAGTTAGTATAGATGATATAGTATCTTTGGAGGTCTATCTAAGTGGTTCAGTCAGTTAAACTAGTAATCAGTCCTCAAATCAAGGATCGGATCCACTAATCATGGAACTAATTGAAGAATATCCTAAATAGGTGGAAGAGGGAGCACTTGTACTCCGGTGATGAAAACAAGGGTGCATTTATGGCTAGGAGGGATAGAACTGAGCATAAACAGGTTCCTAGGAGACTACCATACTGATGACTGGATGCATGTAGATTTCATGCAGGCATGCAAAATACAAAAATGATGGTGAGAATATTCCAACACCCCCCCCACAAGCCAAACTATGAGGAACAACTGAAATGGTAGGGCCCTGGTAACTGAGACCAAAGGTCACCTTGTACAACAATCTAAATAAATAAAGTGAGGAAAGAGAGAAAACCCAGTGGGAAGAAAGCCCCCCCTCAAGATAGAATGTGTTAGGATGATCAATCATGTACATTACTCACCCCAAATGGTAAGTGGAATTCTCCACCGAAGAAAGATCTATCGGCAAGAAATGGATCAGTAATGTGAGTAGGATGAAACCTTCCATTCTGAAAATTAGATCTGGTTCTCCTAGGATCAAGTGAATCTCCAAAAAGATCTCCAATAGATCTAAGAGTAGTGGATGCCCATCTAGGTAGAGGAGGATCATCAGGTGCAAGATCTGGATCTTGGTCTTCCATTCGCTCATCTTCACTAATAGGTGATAGATCTTTAGGTTCTTGTGGATCTGGATCTAGCATTCACTCTTCAACATCTTCACTCTCATACTTGAATTTGAATTTTCATGTGATGAAGATTCGCTCTCAGCTTGGAGCTCATCAAGCAATGATGGTGGTATCTTCATCTTGGGAAGAAGTGGATCATGCTCCAAAAACATGTGCTTGAATTCTCCAACAATGGATGCAAGCGAATCTGGAGGCTTTTTGAAATTGCTCTTCCTACCAATCATGGTGAGAACAAATCCAAAAATATGAAGATGATCCCGGAACCTGTGATTCGAACCAACTGAGGTAGGATCAGCTCCATGAATTGATTGATGGTTTCTTGTGATCTCCTTTGAACCAACAAGGGTGAGATAAAAACCAAATGAACCATGAAATAATGGTAATGGATTGAACTTCAAATCAACTCCAAGAATTGATAAATGGTTTCTTGTGATCTCCTTTAAACCAGCATGGGTGAGATAAAAACCAAAATCACAAGGATGTGCATGAGACTTGAACCTAAGCGAATGGTAGTGTCTTCCATATTCGGTGAAACTATGAAAACATGTGCCAATGACCAAATATAAGTGCAAAGGAAGAATTTGATCAAGGAGGGCGAATGCATCACCTCCAAAATCTGATTTTACCTCCAAAGCACTCAGTAGATCATCATCTTGCACATCAGCAGGCTCATGGGAAGTAGAGATTTTGAAAGTCTCTTCAACTTCTAGAGTAGTAGCTGACATATCTTGCTCAGAATTCGAATTAGAAGATGGATCAAATCTGTCATCTGATACCATGTCTTGTATTTCAACTTCATGTGAATTTGCAGCTGCTACTGTAGAAAACTGTTGCAACTGTAGAGGACTACTACAACTGCTGAAACTGTTGCAACTGCAGAAAAATTCGAAACTGCTGCAACTGCAAGAAACTTCGAAACTGCTACAACTGCATCTTCTTCTTCATTTTGAACAACTTCATCATGAGAGATGATTGAGGCCGAAACATAATTTGAGAGAGCACTGGAGGAAATATCGCTAGGCTTGTTTTCCAAATGGATAACATCATCGTCTTCCTCCTAATTTCCAAATAATATGTCCAATCTAGTCCATAGATCACTTGGATGTTCATCAAGATCAATGAGGTAGTGCATATTGGAATACATAGTAATACATATTTTTCCTAAGGCTCCGTCACAAGCATCAAGCCAATCTTCTTTCTCTTCATAGGAAGAAAAATATCTCTTAACACCAATACACACATAAAAAAGACCATGTCTCTTTAGATATGCTATCATCTTTGGTTTCCACTCATCATAGTTGAATGGAGAGAGAGAAGGAACTCCTTCCAGATACATAGTTCTTGAATTCGAATCTACTACTACTACTGCAGAAAAATGCTGCAACTACAGAAACACTTCGAATAACCTGCAAAACAAATGAGATTATAAATGGAGATCTGCTGCAATTCGACTTGAACACTGCCTTAGGAAACTGAGGACATGTGACTGGGTCCTTCACACCTGGATAGACCTCACTGTATTGCTCCAATGAATTCAAGGAAATAGCACCAGGATTTGTTGTGGAAACCCAGAGGCTTAGATGGTGCTCAATGAAAGACAACTGCTCAAGGAATTGTTGCAATTGCTGCAACTACTGCTGTTGCAATTCGAATAGCTGTTGTCAGCTCTGATACCATGTGATATTTTAGGATTAGGATCACTCAGCAGTAGCAGACCTCACTAAAACTCTCTCAAGGAGTGCAGAAAGAAGAAGAAGAAATGGAGATTCAATAATCACTCATACACAAGAAATGACAAAAACTGTTGTATCATACATCAACTGTGAGATGGCACTCTGTAAAGTGAATAATAATGGAATACAATCAAATGAATTCGAATGGCACTAATTTCATTCAAATTCTCCTCAATGTGTGGCTTGGATAGCATTGGAGACATCACCCAAACCAGTGGCAGTAGTCACAATAGTCAAATAGTCAGTCAAATGAGTCTAATTGAGTCTAACTAAGTGCATGGGCACTAATCTAGGGAAGGAGACTCCAATGTGGGCGCATGAGGAGCTCTCAGTTGTTAGTATAGCTGATCTAGTCTCTCTGGAGGTCTATCTAAGTGGTTCAGTTAGTTAAACTAGTAATCAGTCCTCAAATCAAGGATCGGATCCACCAATCATGGAACTAACTGAAGAATCTCCTAAATAGGTGGAAGAGGGCGCACTTGTACTCCAATGATTAAAACAAGGGCGCATTTGTGGCTAGGAGGGCTAGAAATGAGAAGAAACACGCTATTGGGGGATGCAAAATAAGGACTAGGTGTTGGGAGACTACCATACTGATGACTGGATGCATGCATTTGCATGCATGATGACTGGATGCATGCAGGCATGCAAAATACAAAAATGATGCTAAGAATATTCCAACAAATGCGAGCTCACTCAAAAAAGATCAAAGAACAAAAACACTAAATCTTGTGAGCAACCATCTTCATATGATGCAGATGATCAACCTTGCAGAAAATCAATCAACATCAGGATTAAAAAATGTATAATAATGACTATCTAGAAATTCCAATTGAGGATTAAAATATTCCTTAGAAACATAGACGAAAACAAAGCCACTTGGCCTCCGCCTCGAGGGAGGTAATGGTAAATGAAGCACCACTAAAAAAATGGAGCATCTTCATAAATTTGAAAACTTTGATTTCAACAAAGAAGTGATAATTCATTCTCCTTCTAAAAATATAAACTCGAAGATTTCAATGAGAATATCTTAAAGTTCAAAAAATAAATTATATATATATATAATATTTTTTAAATTATATTTGAATTTATGTAATAGATAAAAAAATATTAACATTCTCAAATTCTATATAAAAATCTAAATTCAAAAATTTCATAAAATCAAAAGAGAATATCATAAAATTAAAATAAAAATAAAAAACATATATAACATTTTTCAAATGAATACAATAATTAAAAAAACATGTATAACATTTTTCAAATTATATTTAAATTTATGTCAAAGTGAATGTTGATAAAATATTTTCATAACTCAATCCACTATGTATAACACATAAGTCACATTTGGGCCTCTAAGAACATTCATTTCTTCAAATTGGCTTTGTTAGCTAAACGTTTATGGAGATGCCTAATGGGGAATGGGTTGTAGAGCAAAGTAATGAAGGATAAGTAATTGAAGGAATGCTTAGTTATTGAATTGATAAGGTTGGAACCAAAATGATATCCAAGAGCCTCAAATTTCTGGACTGGTTTACTTAAGGCCTTTCCAATGGTAGCCAAGTGGTTAGCCTGGAAAATTGGCAATAGGAAGGAGGTGCTCTTGGGTTAGGATACATGGGTTGGAGGTGAAAACTGCCACAAGATATCTCAGGAGTTAATCTAGGTTTTAACGGAGAGAGGTTTATTTTATCTATTCCAATTTTATTTGATGGAGGAGAGGCCATCCAGGGTGATGAGATGGATGAGCGATTCTAATTGGATATCCTAGTTATCTTTAGGGAGGAATGTGAAGGCTTTATCAATGGTTTGAAAAGCTCATGGATCTTCCTTAGTCAAGAGAGGGACTCCCTAGTTTGGTCTTGGAACACAGTAGAGGGGATTGTTACAGCTAAACAAATTTATGAGTCTTTAAGTTAATACTATCTTAAGGAGGAGGATTGGCGGTGGTTTAAATTTATTTGGAAATGGGGTGGCCCTTTGAAGAAGCACCTTTTCATGTTGTTAGCCTTGTCCAACAAGGTTCTGACGTGGGATAATTTCATAAGGAGGGGAGGGCAAGGGCCAAATATTTTCTTGTTGTGCTTAAAAGATGCAAAATCATTAGATCATTTGTTAGTCAAATGTTCCTTCACTAGGTATGTCTGGTGCTCAATCAAAAGGGAATTAAATTGTTTGAGTAGGAGGATCACAGGAAGTTTGGAGATGACTTTGAAGAACTAGAAAAATAGTGATTTCAACCCTGCTTTTAAGGTTCTTCCTATTTATTTATGTTGGGGCCTTTGGTTATTCAGGAACATAATGGTTTTTGAAGGGTGGCAGTGTAATATCCCGATTTTGACCCCATTGCATTAAAATGTAAATGATGTAATATTGTTATAAAATCGTGGTGAGGAGCTCAAGGCCAAGGCCCCGCCATCGATTTATTGTTAAAAATTGATGCATATGGTTTGCGTGCTATCCAGGCACAATAGAAATTGTAAATATCATGTAAATATGCATTTTAATAAAATACCCACAACTAGCTATGCAATGGCGCAATGCAACAAGAGTATGAGGGCATGATTTTTACAAGGAATTGGGGGGGAAATATTCAAACCCTTGGAGCCAATCAAGTCAATCCAAGTTTCAATGAGAGAACCCATGAACATTCAACTACCCATGTTGAATTTTGTACCCAATCATTTAGTTCTTCCAAGAGTTGGATGAGGTAGTTAATGCATTGGGAATGGGGAGGTATGGCTGCCCAAAATTCGGGTATGGGCAAGCCACCATTTTTTAAAAATGATTTTTGGCTTCCCTGGAAGAAATGAGCCATGAAATTGTCCCCAATCCATTATTCATCAACCAGTTTGGCTCTCTCATGAGTTGGAAGCTACCTGGGCATTTTCCCTCCACGTTTTTATGGTTTTTCCTTCATTTTTAGCTAGGAGAAGGGCGTTTTTGTGATATAGAACAATGGGGAAGAAGAGGAAACCAATTTGGGGGTCCATGGGGTTTCATTGAGGTCGTTTTTGGCCATTTGGATGCTCAAAGATCCATGGAAAAATTCATTTCTCTCCTTGTGGTCGATTTTCCCCTTCCCACAATTTGTTTTTGACTGGCCACGATTTGGGGAAAACCCTTGGACATATTGTTTTGCAAATACCGCAGTTAAAAATGTTTTCCCTATTCCCAACCTATGTGTTTTGCTGTGTGTGGGAGAGAATGATGTGGTTTGAGTTATGGGTATCCATTACTTTGGCTTGAGCTTGAGCGCAAGCATCCAAAAATAGAAGAGGGTTCCCATTCCTTGTGGAAATCATGCCCAGCTTAGGGGTGGCAGTTGTGTTGAAATATTGATGAACACAACTGGCCTATGGCTGGGTGGAACGTTGCGGTGGCATAGCTAGTTTCCTGGGACAACATTACATCAAGATAAGTATTCTCTATGTGTATTAAACTCTACAATGTTTTTAATTTGATGATTGTTATTGATATGTTGAATGCATGTGAAATGTGTGTGGATAGTTTAATTCTGCTTTGTATGTTTATTTTGAATGGCATATGCACACACTTGTTTTATTTGCTATGAATATGTTCATAATTAATGGGGATGAGTTTTTTAAAAGCCCAGAATTGTAGTCATGTGTCCTTCCATGCATTGGATCCACGGGAGGGGACGTGACAGACAGTCTTGTGTTAATTTTGTAGTTTAAAGAATCCTAGGGGATTTTTCAGAGGTGATTCGAGACAAGGGGGAAGGAAAAGGTGAAGAACATCAAGGGGTCTATTTTTGACATTGAGACTCAATATGCTTATTTTGACAAGGTGTGTCAAGGGTCCTTGGGGGTCTATGGTGCAGGTGGATTTCTCTAGGTTTCAAATCGTCATTACTTTATGTTAAAAATTGGGGTAGGCAGAGGAACAAATACAAGGGCGGAGGTTCTTTCCTTATGGATGTTGATTATTTTTCCAATTTGAGGGGATTTGAGCAGGTTTAGGTGGCTGGAAATTCAAATTCTGTCATCGATTGGATATCCAAGCAGGCCATTCTTACAATGTTTTCTTTGGGATGGTGGAAACATAAAATTTGTCAACTTCACGAGGCATTCAATGACCTTTCTTTCCAACACGTACACAAAGAGTTTAATTGCATCGTTGATCACCTTTCAAAGGAAGCTTTGTGTTTGGATGATGGATCTTTTTTTGTTTGAAGAATATGTGGGGTCCTTATCAGTAGGGGAATCTCAAAGATCTATTAATAGTCTTGTTGTTTTTGTTTTTGTTTTTGTTTTATATGGAATCTGTTTATAAGTTAAATTAGTTAAGTTATGTTGTCTTCAAGCAGTCTTTTGTGGGGAAAGGAGAAATCAATTATTAAAATAGGTTGTGTTAATTATAAAATTATAATCAGAAATGATAATTTATGGGCCATGATGTATGGACTTTTATATCTTATCTTGATTCAATGAATACTAGATAATAAACATTTTTTTTTAAAACACCTAAATCACACTGTCTTACCAAAATATTAACATAAATCAATCCATTGTATTTCACTTTTATTATTGTCTTTCTAAAATATTATTATGAATCAATCCACTAAAATATTATCATTTTTTTCACAACTAAAAAAGCATTAACTTGTACTTATTATAAATATTATAATCAAAGTTACATATATCATCACCCAAATATTTCAATATCCATACCGAGATCACAAAATAGAACCACTCATGAAAGACAATACAACAATCCCCCAAGGGATACCATCATTCATAACAGAAGGCCAACCCTACATCTGATCCAAGTCCACAAAAGAAGATCAGAAAATAGAAAAAGTTCCTGCATATACGCCCATGTTATCAACAACATCCTCATAAAAGATAAGTCCATTCATAGGCCCAATGGCATATTTTGATAAAAAGTATGTCTGTTGATTTAGTTCCCTGTAGATGTGGGGAAAATATATAGTGGAGAAGCTTCCTAAAATTTCCTAGATCTGGGAATTCCATTACCCCAACTGAACCACCTGAAGACAAGCCAAACCTTCATCCCAATCCATTACCACCCGAGAATCACCGAAAATTCTGAGGCAGAAAATGCCTTTGTGAATAGTCGTCCAAAGGATCCCCCAGAGAGCGACCAACTCTGCCTTAGTGTTTGTGCCTTTCCCAACTACCATTTTTAGCCTTAAAAAATGATGGGATCTTATCTGCAGAATCATGTCGTCCCCACACCAACCATTCTAGGCTGCCCCGTAGAAGAAACCATACGATAAATAATCATCCAACTGAAGCGGCACAAGAATTATCTGATTTCCAACCGACTTTTCCTTATGTAACTCAAGGAAGGGGGAAGTCGCTTTTTTTACAACAAGGAAACTCGAAGGTATTTTATTATCAAATATAGCTTTGTTTTGCATATTCCATAATTCCCATATGAGAAACAAAAGTAATTCCTTGTATGTAGGTGTTGTACTAAACCAATGAAAACAAAACTCTTGAAATGTTGAAGCACTCCAAACATCCTGGTGAGGTAACAGAACCCGAGCTTCTTCCCAAATCGTCCTAAAGAAAGGAGAAGGGTTGAATAGATGTGTAATTGATTCGTCATGTCCACAACATAAACAACAACTCCCAGGACCCAATAAACCTCTCTTAAGCAGATTTTCCCAAGAGGGAATTTTGTTCTCGAGGCACAACCATACGAAACATTTGACCTTCACTGGGATATTCCACTTCCATAAAAAATTTCCCACCATTTTGGATTGGTATGAGAAAAACATATAGATAAAGCCTCATATGATTTTTTGGCCGAAAGGAGACCATTTGCATTGCCCCAATCCCATACCAAGGAATCTTCATCAGATGTAAGATTAATACCATCATTGTGCAGTAAAATAACATACTGATCCCACTCTATAGCAACTTTGTATGGGAGGTCTAAATTATAGGCCCATAGCCAATAGGGAAATTCCTGCCCCGACCGCTTGGCTTGTGATAATACCTTAACATTTCGACGAGACAGCTATTCCAACAGAGGTTTGGATAACATATAATGGTCACCAGAACCCAAAAAAGGGTCAATACAAACCTGAATCGAAGTGCCACGACCAATATTCCAGCTAATCCAACCTATTATTAGTGGGAGAGCTCTGAGAAGCCCCTTCCAAATTGTAGAAACACATGCCATCAATTTGGAGTAATTACAAATCCAAAGTGAAACAGGAATGGACTTGAGATATTTTTTAGTAACTACACAATTCCACAGACGGGAACCAAATAATCCTCACCAAATACTTTTTTTCCCTCAAGGACAAACTGAACCAATCCAATTGCTTAATACCACACCCTCCCAAATTTTTATGGAGAGAGATGCTTCTCCACGATGAAAGGTGATATTTAGATGTCTACAAGTTGCCCTCCCAAAGAAAATGGAAGATAATACTTATGATAGCATTAGTGATGGAGGTTGGAATCCCCATTAAAGAAAACTAATAAATTGGAATACACTCCAGAACCAATTTAGCTAGAATCAAGCAGCCTCCAAGAGACAACCACCAATAAGACCATACATTTAATCTCTTTTCAAAATTTCAAATCAGCCATACCCAATTGCCTGCATGATAACCATTGGGTTTAAGAAAGTACCCAAGATATTTAAACCCTGAGTCCAGGAGTTCCATGTGAAAGGGGAAAAGGTGAGAGATCTGCTCAATAATGCCTGCATCTTCACAATTAATCAGAAACATGAATTTTTGTATACTAATTGACATTCCTGAAGCAGAGAAAAAAATGTCAAAAATAGACTTGAAACGGGTCCATTCACCCACATAACCAAGACCAAAAATTAACACGTCATCAACAAATAAAAGATTTGTAATGAACAATGATCATGAAACCTTGATACCTCTGAGATGTTTTGAATTCCTCGCTTCTTCAATGGAAATGCTAATCCCTTCAATTATCAATAGGAAAAGTAAAGGGGAGAGAGGGCACCCCTTTCGAAGGCCCATTTTGCAAGGAAAGAAATATCAAGGGGAACCGTTGATCAAGAACGCAAAGTTTGTTGAGGTGACACATATATCATCAACCAATTAGTAACCTCAACCAGAAGCCCTATATGAAGGAGAACAAAACGGAGAAAGGTCCAGTCGACCTGGTCATAGGCTTTAATTAGATCCAATTTCAAGATAAACGCTTTTTGTTTTCTAGATTTTATAAAATGCAAACACTCTTGAGCTATAGCAACCACATCCAGGATCTACCAGTTGGGAAGAAAACCGAACTGTTCCATCTACATAGACCTTGATAGGAAGGGTTTGATTTGATTAGATATAATTTTGGAAATAATTTTACAAATTAGGTTATGTTATGGAAACAATTGCACAAGTGCACTCTTCCACTTGGTGAGGGGATAAGCCTTGTAGGTTGCTTCAGGACCTTAGTCCTTGGAGCCCCTTTTGGATGGTTGGTATTCCTCCAAGTGATCCTGCAAGAGATTGTTAGTGTAGTTCACATTCAAACATGAAAATATTGATGAAAATAAAATAAAAGAGATGAGAGAAAGATGCAAACTCCAACAAAAACCCAAAGGTATGATAAACCACTCTTGTATTGCCCAAGGGAATTGATGTACAACACCTAGGAGGTGAAGGATTCAAGGGAAGCCAAAAATATCCCTTAGGGAGGACTTTCTTGTCCAGACTAAATGCTAAGTAGGTGGAAGAAAAATGGAGAGAAACACTTTCCCCTTGATGGTAGGTGGCAAGCAAGCTTGGAAATGGTTACAATGGTAGGAAATGGTGGGATATGAGGAAGCTCCAACTCAAATCCAACAACATAAACTTTCTCTAATTTCTCTCTACAAAATGCATGCCAATGGCTTTATTTTATAGGCCAAGAGGTGGCCAATAAACAACTAGATCCAAATGTGAACTCTCCTTCTTCATGGACTGGTTCCAAGGTACACAAGGGGTGTTGATCAATGCCACCAAGTGTGTGAGGAGCCAAATTGGGATCTTTGGGGAGGATTGAGTCTTCAATGCATCACTGGAAGGAAGTGGTCCCACCATTTTGACAGTAGCACGACTATCGAAGGAAAATCCGTGCAGGTGTAGCACGGGCATTGTTTAGATAACCTGCACTATAGTGCATGTAACCTGTGTGATACCCACACTACACTCTATTTTGACTGTTTCTAGGCACTTGTGGACTTATACTATGCTTTGGATCTATTGAGGATTCCTATGGTGAGATGCATTATTTATGTTGATGATGCTTTATTGGATGAATCACCGAAATGTCGCATGTGTGCGATTTTGATGCATTAACAAATGCCCCCTGATGTATGCTGTTCGGAGGGTACTGTAGAGCCAATAATGCATCATGTTTCTTGTTGTTTCTCTCATGTTCTGTAGAATGAAGCATGTGTGGAAAAAGTAAAGTATCCCATAGGGGAATATTGCTGGTGACGACCATTGGAGATGGAATAAAGAATAGTTTTTATACAAATGAGGTGGGCATACCCATGCTCAAGAAATGCTATCAACGTGATTACAATGAGAGAGGACCAAGGTGTCAACTCTACTATCCTGCTGGGACAACCACTTATACTATGAAACGAGAACTATATACTAAGAACGAGAACTCTAGCCATAAAAACTCACATTTTTGCATAAAAACACCGAAAACAACCCCCAAATCAAAAAGTGTCGATGCCAGTATCATGTTTTCATAAAAAACACCAAAAACAACCCCCAAATCGAAAAGTGTTGATACTAGTATCAACGTTTTTTTTCTCTGGGTTAAAAATATAGCCATGGCTTAAAAATCTCATACGGTTGTTTACGAAAACCTTGAAATCAACCCCTAAATTGAAATTTTTTGTTTTCAACAAATAAATTCCTAACCTAAACCCTCAACAAACTATTACAAAAGTTAAAAAAAAAATTATAATGCGCCTCTCCTACCTTAACCCCCCTAACAAACTATTAATAATTTTTTAAAAAATTTACATTTAAAAAAAATAATTACATATTTGACCCTAACCCCCCAACAAACCATTAATAAATGTTTGAAAAAATTACATTTTAAAAAACAAAGTACATTTCCTAATTCCCTAGCCCCCTACGTTACCCCCTACCTTAACCGCCCAAAAATTACATTTTCTAATGCCCTACCCAGTGCGTTAACCCCTCAATGTTACCCCATTGCCCCTCACACATTGTTTTAACTAAAAAAAATTAAAACCCAACTTAAAAAAATTAAACAATTAAAATAAAAACTTAAACTTAAAAAATAAAAAATAAAACCTAAACTTTACCCAAAAAAAAAAAAAAAGAACTAGACTTCATAAAAAAAACAAATTAAAAATTAAAAAAAAAAACTATACAAAAAAAAATTAAAAAACAAATTAAAAATTAAAAGAAAAACTTTATAAAAAAAAATTAAAAATTTAAAGAAAAACTTTATAAAAAAAAATTAAAAATTAAAAAAAAAAAAATGACGGGCGGATGTTGGCTCCAACCCCTTGGGCCCCTATGGGCGCCCAAGGGGGCGACGCAAGCATCCGCCCGTCCAAAAATATAAATTAAAAATTAAAAAAAAAACTTTAAAAAAAAATTAAAAATTAAAAAAAAAATAAACTTTACAAACAAAAAAAAAATCAAAATCAAACAAAACAAAAATTTAAAACAAAAATTTAAAAATTAAAAAAAATAAAATAAAAATACAAAAAAAAACACAAAAATTGCACCCCCCATGGGCGCCCAAAGGGCCGCCCCGCGGGGGAGGCTCGATGCCCGGCATCGAGCCTCCGCCGCGGGGCGGCCCTTTGGGCGCCCACGGGGGCGGAGCCAGCGCCCGCCCGCCCAAAAGTGGGCGGCGGGCGCTGGCTCCGCCCCCGTGGGCGCCCAAAGGGCCGCCCCGCGGCGGAGGCTCGATGCCGGGCATCGAGCCTCCGCCGCGGGGCGGCCCTTTGGGCGCCCACGGGGGCGGAGCCAGCGCCCGCCGCCCACTTTTGGGCGGGCGGGCGCTGGCTCCGCCCCCGTGGGCGCCCAAAGGGCCGCCCCGCGGCGGAGCCAGCGCCCGCCGGCCCAAAAGTGGGCGGCGGGCGCTGGCTCCGCCCCCGTGGGCGCCCAAAGGGCCGCCCCGCGGCGGAGGCTCGATGCCGGGCATCGAGCCTCCGCCGCGGGGCGGCCCTTTGGGCGCCCACGGGGGCGGAGCCAGCGCCCGCCCGCCCACTTTTGGGCGGGCGGGCGCTGGCTCCGCCCCCGTGGGCGCCCAAAGGGCCTCCCCGCGGCGGAGGCTCGATGCCCGGCATCGAGCCTCCGCCGCGGGGCGGCCCTTTGGGCGCCCACGGGGGCGGAGCCAGCGCCCGCCCGCCCAAAAGTGGGCGGCGGGCGCTGGCTCCGCCCCCGTGGGCGCCCAAAGGGCCGCCCCGCGGGGGAAGCTCGATGCCGGCCCTTTGGGCGCCCATGGGGGGGCGATTTTTGTTTTTTTTTATTTTTTATTTTTTTTTGTTTAATTTTTAAATTTTTGTTTTTTTTAATTTTGATTTTGAATTTTTTTTTTTGGTAAAGTTTGGTTTTTTTTTTTAATTTTTAATTTTTTTTTTAAAGTTTTTTTTAAATTTTAAATTTGTTTTTTAATTTATTTTTTTAAAGTTTTTTTTTTTTAAATTGTAAAGTCTAGTTTGTGTTTTGGTTTTTTTTTTTTGTAAAGTTTAGGTTTTATTTTTTATTTTTTAAGTTTAGGTTTTTTTTTTAATTTTTTAATTTTTTAAAGTTGGGTTTTAAATTGTTTTTAGTTAAAACGATGTGTGAGGGGTAATGGGGTAGTGGGTAAGGCATTAAGAAATGTAATTTTCGGGTGGCTAAGGTAGGGGGTAATGTAGGGGGCTAGAGCATTAGGAAATGTACTTTGTATTTTTAAATGTTTATTAATGGTTGGTTGAGGGGTTAGGGTAGGATATGTAATTATTTTTTTAAATGTAATTTTTAAAAAAAATTATTAATAGTTTGTTAGGGGGTTAGGGTAGAAGGGACGCATTATACTTATTTTTTTAACTTTTGTAATAGTTTATGGGGGGGTAGGGATAAGGTTAGGGTAGAAAGGGGCAATGTAATTTTTTAAAATATTTTTTTTTTTAAATTTTAATAATAATTGGTTAGGTGGTTAAATATTATGAAAAATAATATGAAATAGTATCATTTTTATACAAAATGACTAAAAATCTGTTAAAAATGGGTTTAAATGTCTTCTTTTTCTCGATTTGTTTACTATTTTTTCCATAAAAATATATTATTTATGATTAAATTTTAAAGATAAATTTCGAAAATCTATGTGTTTTTCATTATAGCTAGCTTCTAAATGTATGTTTTTTGTTAAATTTCTAAAAAACACACTTGAAAATAGAAATTAAAAATACTTTACAATAAAGATGTGTCAAAGGCCCAAAAAAATGCCTCAAAATGAAAATGTGTGATACTGGCATCAACCCTTTTTGAAACGGAGGTAAAAATAGCTACTAAAATTAGGAGAGAGAAAAACGAGAACTGTGTCGAGTTCTCGTTTCATAGTATAAGTGGTTGGACATGGATGGAGGTGACTTTGATCCATGTTAGAGTAAATGCCCCAGGAACTGCTGTAGAATATTGGATAAGTGGGACTGTTGGTGACCATGATGAACCCACTGCGATGGGGAACCAAACTGGTATGTAAATATACCTGAGGGATTTACCGTACCAAATAGACTGCTATCATGATTTCCAAATGCGAACACTACTACCTTCAAAAGTACGTCTCCCCCTGATGTGATGATGTGTTGATGTCGAGCATAGGGGAAACCACCTAGTTAGGAAGCACTAATGAATCTCCCTACTAAGTTCAAGGTGATCCCTTATAGTGATTGAAAGGGATCCCAAGGTACACTTGCAACTATTACAACTCTCAGAATATAGTGTTTTGACGTCGACGAGAGCTAAAGTACATGATAGGACGAGAGTCCTATCCTGAGAACTGGGATAATATTGTAACCAATTAGTGGATGGAAAAACCTGACACAAGACTAGTTGATAAGCATGGAGCTCATAACTTCCTTTGATCGATGTAACCATGGGGGAGCGGGGACGACAATTTTTCTTTCAGGATGGAACAGGTTGAAATGGATGGAGACAAGCTGCTAATGAAATGGGTTTTGATGGAGACGCAAAATGAAGGGTAATGTCGTCTGGAAAAAAAAATACTGCTAAACATATGGAGATTCAAATACATCGATCAAAAGAGACCATGGGTTGCTTCCAAAATAATATGGTGTGCCTGTAATGTGAGGTGATGTAGGAACTATTTGTACATAAATAATGTTGGTGGGAGCCCCATAGTTTTGTGCATGTCGGGGGACCGATTCAATGATGGGAGGAGTCCCCACGGTTTTGAGTGGATCAGGGGACACTTTCCAATGATGAATTAAGGGTGATCTTGCATATGCAAATACGGGTTCCCCATGAAACAATGTTATGCAGTGTAGTCCTGCGGAAAACTAGATATAACTAGTTATTTATGAGGGTGGGGGCCCCATAGGTGTCTTTGTTGGGGTGATGATACGAGGGGGATTACAAATGGTAAAGTGCTCATGGAGGTGTGAGGGGTCTCTGTGAATTGTTCTCATACGATGTGCCAAGGGATATGACAATTGTCTGCTTGGTGGAGTAAATGCACAAAAATGATACTCTAAGGGAGGGTCATTTCAAGTTTGGTCATATTCCTTGGACTTGTGGGGGATCGAAATCATGGGTGTCAGTTGATGATGAGGATGGCAGTGGTGTGCACACCCATGGGGGAACCTGCTATTCATGGGATTGATGTTGAGAACACATGAAGGCCATGAAGGGGGACCCTATGGTTATCAGCGGGAATACTGGGATATGAATTATAAACGGAGGGTAAATAAGATCTATATGCCAGTTTCAGAATGATACCTGTGGTGGGGTGTGTTACCCTTTAGAGATTCGGAGTCTTATTCATATAAGATCCATGTTGTTCTGATCATGGTACTGCACACACGGCGCACATACCCAAGTGTAATAAAGGAAACCAAGGTATTGACAATGCATAAATTGGATAACCAAAACATTGCGTACATGTGGGGTACTTTAAAATTAAGGATATAACCTTTTGAGGTACAACCCATTGAATGGGTTGTTGAGGGTAATACTTTCATGGTCGGTTAAGATATAGGCTCCTTTTGGTAGACAATGCTTAACGATATAAGTTCCTGTCCATTTTGATACAAAATTCTCGGGTCATGGTTTACCGTCTTTCTTGGAATTAAACAACAAGATGAAGTCACCTTCATTGAAGTTGCATGGTTGTACTTGTCTATTATGGTGTTCCTTGGAGTGGACCTTCATGGCTTCATTCTGTTGAAGAGAATCATGTCGTTCTTCGTCAAGGTGTTCCAAGGTGAATAAGCATTGTTCCAAAGCAGGGGTATCTGGGAGAAACTCGACGACGATTTAGAGTTTAGGGATTTGACATTCGATTGGAAGGACAACTTCTACACCATGCACAAGGTGAAATGGGGTAAAACCTGTGGCAGTATTGACCGAAGTGCGGTAATCTAAAAGGGCTAGAAAGAGCATGTGGTTCCAATTGGTTTTGTTTTTGTCCATTGTGCGTTGGAGCATAGTTTTTAGGATTTTGTTAACAACTTCAACCTGACTGTTTTCCCGAGGTTGGTAGGTGGTTGAAAATTTGTGTTTAAAGTGTAATAGTCATTATAGTTCTTCGAATGTTTTGTCACGGAAGTGTCTTCTGTTGTCAGAGATAAGTTGTTTGGGAACACAGAAACGGGAAATGACGCTATTGAAGAAGAATCATGCTGTGGTTATTGCTTTACAATCAAATGTGGGCATGGATTCGGCCCATTTAGTGAAATAATCAACGACGACGATTATATGATGATGACCTTGGGATGAATCCGGACAACATTCCATATATTCAATTTCCCATTTGCGAAATGGGCTAACCGTAATGACCGGAGGGAGTGGTGCAGGGGGGAGACCATGTTTTGCAGGAAAAGACATGACAATTCACGCATTGTTTGACGGTGTAGACACAATCTTTGAATACAGAGGGCCAAGAATACCCTGCTCATAAAATTTTTTGGGTGGTGGCTAATCCGAAGAGGTGTCCACCACACACGCCACTATGGAAATCATTGAGAACTTGCTTGGATTCTTCATGTGTTAGACATCGTCGGAGAATAGTATCGATGCCTCGACGATATAGGATGTCTCCGATGAGGAGATATCGTGGTTCCTAGTGGCGGATTTTATGGCGATCATTGTGAGATAAGTGGGGAGAAATTTTTTGAGTGCATAGATAAAGGAGGATGTTGCCGTACCAAGGATCTTCAGTTGTAATGAGAAAAAGGTGCTCATCGGGTAACTGGTCCTGGACAAATTGGTTAGGATCGCGTTTTGAGGGAAGATTACGGGGCCTAGCGTCTCTCTGGAAATTGGTGATCATGGATCGAGATCTTTCTCGATGTCTAATGGATGTGATGTGTTGTTATCACCGTTGGACTCTATTGGCTCGGTGTCCTCCTTGATGACCGTGGGAAGGGTGGTTCCATAAGGGGTGAGGCTACCAGCCAATCGACTTTGGGTTTCACGCAAAGTGAAAAATACGGTGACAAGATGACATTGGAATGAATGGTGAGACAATAAATTACATGAGTGACATGGTCAGGTGGCATTAGTATGGTTTAAAATAATGGCCGGGATTTGTGGGTGCTACGGCAGTTGTTGGTCGGGTATGGAGTCAACCCACCATGGGGAGGCACTCGTTGCTGTCACCATAGGTGTCTCTTCTGGTGATGAGGGAAGGGAGGTATCTTCGAAGGGTATGGTGAGGCGAATGGTTTCTAGATCCTCCCAATAGCGAGGGAGGTTATGGAAATTATGTGTATAGTGCCCATACTAAGCAAATATGGAACATGCATGATTTGTACATAATGTCTTGGATATGTGCGAGGGCAATGTGCCCCCTTTTACCGTTGGTGGAGCGTGCATTGTACTCATAGGGGTGTTGAGCAAACTCCTTATCTCAGGTAGAATAGGACATAAGTTGGTTGCATGGCCTTGTTTTCCCACAAAGTGCACATGGTGGTGTGACTCTTTGATTGGGGGTATTCATGAACATAACTGGGGCCTTCAAATCTTGATGGTTGATGCCCCCTGTTTTAGGCTTAACGATTTCCACTGGGTAGGGTAATAGGGGACCTTCCAACTTTGGTTTTTTGGTGCCCCCATTGGTGGTCTTAGAGATGACCAATTGTGGGGTAGTTGCATTTGTCATAGGTTGGGTTGTCGTAACTGTTCATGTTACTGGCCTTGTAGCCGTCACAGGGATAAAATCGTAATGGGTGACTGGTTTGGAAGACATCTATGGGAAGGGTGGTGTAAGGTATCGCACTGGGATTCCCAAAGTTATACCAGGAAGAGTTAACTAAGCCATAACCGGCGTCCCTTGTACACCTGTGGGAGGATACAAGAAGGGGATTTGAAAAATTGGTGGCGCCGATGGAATCACTGTTTGTTCAATGCCATGACTCACTGGTGGTGCTGCTGATTGTGTTGAGGTGGAGGCGGCTCCATTTTTAGTGGTGAATATTGTGCACATCAGGCAATCGGTACATGTAGGGATCTTTTGTGGTGGTCCTGAATACACTCCTAACCAATTGGAGTCCTTGTACATATAGTTGATCATCACCCAGTATATTTGGTAGGACATTATCGATATTTCTCATGGTATTAGGGTCATAGTAGTTAAGCTAGTCGAGGGTAACTACTTTCCCATTTAATGGAAACATCATGATACATAAGACTGAGGAGGCTATCACCTTCATGGTGTACATGTGACTACACCCCAAGAGGATGTTGTAGTCGAACTCATCATCGATTACTTCAATATCCATCATAACCATATTTCCCCCTAGCTCTATGGGGACATTTGGGTACAAACCTCTTGGTTGGGATGGTATCCCATCATATGCGCGAAGAGAAATAGATGAGGGGACCAGCTCGGGGGATCCTAATCGTTTCCATACTTTTATGGACATAATGCAAGTGGATTCACCTTCGTCGATGATATAGCGATGGATCATGACGTTTTTAACCATGAATAGAACTTGAAATGCAACTGATGATAGTAGGCGTAGATCACTTTTGTCAAGATCAAAGGTCATTATGTGCGAGTCAAATGGATCGAAAACACCGAGTGCATTGAGTAATGCTTTTCATTGTGTTGGGAAAGACTATAACACTTCTAATGTGGACATAGCTGGAGGGGATTGAGCCAAGTCATCCACAATGCTATAATTGTGGGAAAATTTCATATGGGGGTTGTTAGGGGTATGCTTGAGTGGTAGTTTTGTTCGATATTCGGGTGAGGTATTTGTAGAGGCCCCCTTGAGTGGATAGGAACGTCTTCCACTTGGGGGTTGGAAGGCCCATCATAACCCTTGGCTCACGTGTGGAGGTTTATATCCAACGTATAGATATTTTAGAAAGATCCATCACCGGGTGGACGAGGATATTATTCTTGTGTAACTGCCCCTTGATTGGCGAAGGGTTGCTGAACACTGTTGTTTATGGTTGGGGAGGATTCGTTTCTTGAGGAGGGTTCGTCACCATCTTGTTTTTATCTCCCACCAACTATTGGCAGTTGGGGAGAAGAGGAAAAGGATGTGTGTAGTGACCATAATCACCGCAAATGGAGCAGCAATAATTGGTTCTCAGGGGAGGATTATTCCCTTGTTTGGGGGGATTGTTAGTCCCTGGATTTGGATCACCCATATTCTAGTTTTGTTGGGGAGGGGGGTTGCCCCCTTTCCCTGGCTACTAGTTCTTCCTGTTCTTACCTTTCTTTTTCCCTGAAGTCTTTGGATTCTGGGGGTTTGTGGTGTTCAATTACTCAAATTGTTGAGCTTGTTGAACATAAGTAGGTTGAACTAGGTTAACCCCCATGTGGGGGAAAGGTTGTTGAACAGTTGGGCATGGGAAAGGGTAATACAGACTATATCCCGATGGTGGGATACATTTCGTTTGCGCTCTGTAAGAGCTGGATGTAGGAGCGAATGGAGCCAATGGAGGCTTAGGAACCGTCATTGTTTGGATAACATTTGGGTATGTAGGACTATATGGTCCATACTGTAATTGACCAATTGATGGTGTTGGTACCAGTGTAGGGGGTATCGACGTAGGTGGCATGGATGGGTTATACGGAATCATGTTGAATGGTACCGATGCGGTGGGAGGAACCTTTCCTAAAGGGAAAAAGACCTAATAATCCCATCGTCGAATGCAATGATTCCGAAGGTGTAGGATCCAACAACCGATGCCACAGGGCATCAGGGAGGATTGTGTAAAGATATCCAGACTTTGCATATATGAGGTCGAAATGTTGTGCGTTCATAATAGCCTCTTCCTCGCTTTGTGGCATGGAGTAGGTGACATATTTAGCTATGGCGGGTTGGAGAGATTTGATAAACCAATCCAACAAAAAGGGAGGTTGTATTTCGATCTTACATAGTGTGTGGCATCTACGCCACTCATGGATATGGTCTGCGATGTGGGTGGAAGTATTTTGACGAAACTCAATGAGAATTTCGAGGCCTAGATCATGTTGGATTGGCAGTTGAAAATATGGAAGGAATGTGGTGGCCAATGTCGCAAATGTGGAATGGGTGCCACTTTCTAGGTTTACGTACCATTTTGTTGTTGTTCCGGTGAGGGTACGCTGGAATAGACGAATCCTCACGGGGTCATCCATTATGTTGTTAGATGAATACCATAAGTGGAAAGACATAACATGGTTGGTGGGATCGTCTCCTTGTTTTCCTTCAAATTTGGGGATATCGGAAGGAAGATTGTCTGGCATAGCTGACCATGTCGCATCATGAGCAAGGGGGTCATTTGTCAATTTGGCCAAATCAGGTGGATTTAAACTAGCCATAAATGGTAAGGTAGGTATGATGGTTCTTTCCATTCTGTTTGGGATGCGATTTCCACGAGGAGGAGACCCATGTGGTGTTGTGAACAATGGTTGACCTCCTATGATAGAGGATGGGTCAAAGGGATCCGATGGATCTCCTTGGGGAGAAGCTAGTGAGGTACTACTTCCGATGGGGAAAGAAGTGGTGTAATTGATAGACTCTTCGAGGGGAGAAAATGTATTTATCAAGGTTTGGCCTCGACTAGATGACCCTATCAATGCTGCATGGGAACGACCCTGGCTTGAATTCCCTCCGCATGGAATACAGGGGGAAGGTGTGAAAAAACCCCTTGAGAGAGGGGATAGGCTTTGCAATCTACGAGACTATTTTAGGATGTTTTGTTCCTCAATGGTGAAGGATTTGTGTCAATATGAGAGTGATAATGGAATAAACACAATTGAACAAATGCAAAAATATGCCAACCACAACTGTTGCAAAATGGTGCGACAAGTGAGTGATATGTGCAATATTGGTTTTAGTGCATGTGTTCCCACATGTAGGTTCTTTTTATTATGAGTTAGTGAAATTGTAGTTAAAAATAAAATAAATGTAAATTCCCTAGACAACCTAACGTCCTTCCTCTAAAAGGTAATTGGGCCTCCCAAAAGCACAATTGATGGTGATAATGGTATCCACACACCAATCGACTAGTGGAGGTAACAAAGAGCTAGTTATACCGATGATGGGGCCAATGATCCAAGCAAGAAGACTTGGAAACACCTCCCAACGGCAATAACTAACTTCAGGATTCAATTTCACTCACAATTTCTCCTTGGTGATATCCTAAGTTGGGTCACTAAGATACCTTGCGTCAAGTGTGGATCAGTGGTTCAGCCTGCACGGTATAGTGTCATCTCCCTACAACAAGGTGAGTGGCTTGTAGGGGAGAGCAAGGAATCTATACCTCAGCGTTCACCTCCTCGGTCAAGGCGCACTTCTGATCTGGGTTCTCTTTTAACACTTGCTTATAGAAGGATTTTGTAAGTACCCTAAAGGACAATAATGCTATGTTTTAAAATATTCCTAATGAAACTAGATTGGTGGGAATTAATGGATGCCTAGCCCAATAAATCCTACCTAACTAAAATATTGTTTTGTGATCTCCAGTGGAGGATTTTAGTTGGTTAAGACAATTACAATGTTGATTTTGATGGGTTTGTATGTTTCAATTATGGAGTGTAAGAGGGGTATTTCACAATTCCTACCTTTTTTATTCACCAAGCTCACATGAAGTGTGAGATGAAGAGCATACTTTGGATTGGAAGCAGGGATAATTTTAAGGACCCATACTTATTTAAAAGTGTATAAACCTTGGCGAATATTACCAATTCTTAAAATGTCAACTATAAAATATTTGGCAATATTTTTCTAAAATTATTTCAATTTATAAGGATTTTATATAGTTTATATAATAATTTGGCAATTTTTAGAGTGAAAAATTTTTACCCCATCAAAATTGGGCGAAACCAGGCTTCAAAAAATGCAAATTGGCGAATCTTTTTTTGGAAAAAAACATGTAAAAATAGCCCATGGGCTAAATTTCGCCCCTAAAATTATCCTTGATTGGAAGATTCTTTAGGCCTCTTATTGTGTGCTACTGGAGAAAACACATGTGATAAAAGAAAAAAAAATGATTATGTTGGCAAATTAACTAAAAGAGTATATCAATAAATATGTACTTTTAACTCTAAGAGATGCTCATGGTGCTTCGCAAAATCGAATTAATATATCTAATAGAAAAGTGTGCAATGGAGGTATTTCACTCTTCTCACCCTTTTTCTGATTCACCAAGCTCACATGAAGTGCGAGGTGAAGAGCATACTTTAGGCGACAAGTGTCTTTAGGTCATTTCTTGTGTGCAAAAAGTGTTTTCTACACTAGCAATACTAGTAAAAAAAACAGGTTGATTTGATGCATAAACAAGAAATGGTCCTGCATACTAGTGACAACAATGGGGCCCATTGAAAGCCTCAAAGTTGGTTACCTAGTTAAGTTTCAAGAGAGACATACTCTTTAATTCTTAATATTGGTATAGGTAAACTAATTACTAAAAAATTAAGTAATTGGGTAAATTAGCCTTAATTTAAGTTCATTAGTAAGCAGCAATTGGACTTCCAAACTAAGCTATGCAGATAAAAAGAAAATAAATAATAGTAGCGTGGCTAAATGTTACACCTAAATCTGGCTACCCTGAGACTCAATGTAAACATCCCTAAAGTTTCCTATGACTGGAGGGCTTAATTGACCCATTTTTATAGGTCGTCGCAGTTCACCCTTGTGCAACCTGCGACGTCGCAGGTTGTCCTAATGCAGCCTGCGACGATGTCAGTTAATTGGGTAAAAGAGCATCTTTGAGCCCATTCTTGAAGCTCAGTGATGTGGATCCCTATCCCTAGCCTATAGGGGAGCTGGCATTCGGTTCCCTAGCCCTTTGGTGAGATCCCCTAACTCTCTCCTACCATATCTCAACCTATCCTATCCTCTTAGTCCTATATAAGTGAAGCTCATTCCCATTCCAAAGGGAGGAAGTCTATAGTATCTACATGTTGGTGAAATTAGCTTAGGAGAGATCTCTACTCATCCCTTGAGAGATCCACACTTCCTTTGGAGGATTTGGCATTGGCTTGGTTGGAGAAGGATTGCTACGTCAAGTCTTGGTTGTAATCACTTCCTTCTATGTACTTTCCCTTATTATACGGTAATATAAATGCTTTCCACCAAACGTTGTTGCATTGATGGTGTTTTGTGTAGTTTTCCTGCTTAACTACTTACTTAGATCTATTATTGTGTAGGTGAATTTTACTACTTGTTTTGTTCTGTGTTGTCTTGACAGGTTTTGTAGCTGAGATTTGAGGACCATCAAGATTGGAGCAAACATCAAGGAGAAAGGATCAGTGATCTGAAAGGTAAAGCATCTATCCACTTGATCTCTAATTAGATCTAGGAAAGTATTCTATATTTTGTCCTATTTGTTCTAGACTTACATTAAGCTAGGGAGATTAGGCCTCAAGTTCGCTCTTGGTAGATTGTCCGTCAAACACTAAACCAGACTATGTCACGCATAATGCTTATGTTAATATAAAACATACGCATTGTAGCGTGGGTAGTACACTAACCTTCCGCGCGGGTGTGATGAGTGGTATAGCGTGGGTATGAAACTGGTAACCTACGCTATGCATGGGACTGTCTGAGTTGAATCCGCTCTATCATCGTGACAGAGATGTCGGGAACCGCACGACTGTGGAAAAAAATAAGCTATGGCCGTGATGGGCCAAATTTTGGAAGCAAGAGGTGGAATACTTGCTCTCCTGCAAGTGAACAACACCCACAATTAGATTCTTAACATAAAACAACCTAGTTTAAAAAAAAATGAACAAAAATAAGTATGGTCGCCAATAGAACTCTTATGGAAAATATTGCACAAATGCACTCTTCCACTTGGTGAGGGGCTAAGCCTTGTAGGTTGCTTCAGTCCTTGGAGCCCCTTTTGTATGGTTGGTATTCCTCCAAGTGATCCTGCAATATATTGTTAGTGTAGTTCACATTCAAACATGAAAATATTGATGAAAATAAAATAAAAGAGATGGGGGAAATATGCAAACTCCAACAACAACCCAAAGGTATGCTAAACCACTCTTGTATTACCCAATGGAATAGCTGTACAACACCTAGAAGGTGAAGGCTTCAAGGGAAGCCAATAATCTCCCTTAGGGAGGCCTTTCTTGTCCAAACTAAATGCTAAGTAGGTGGAATAACAATGGAGAGAAACACTTGCCCCTTGATGGTAGGTGGAAAGCAATCTTGGAAATGCTTACAATGGTAGGAAATGGTGGGCTATGAGGAAGCTCCAACTCAAATCCAGCAGCATAACCTTGCTCTAATTTATATCTACAAAATGCATGCCAATGGCTTTCTTTTATATGTCAAGAGGTGGCCAACAAACAACTAGATCCAAATGTGAACTCTTCTCCTTCATAAACTGGTTCCAAGGTACACAAGGGGGGATGATTAATGCCACCAAGTGTGTGAGGAGTTGGATTGGGATATTTGGGGAGGATCGAGTCTTCAATGCGATGATGGAAGTAAGTGGTCCCTCCTTTTTGACATTAGTGCGACTATCAAAGGAAAATCCACGTGAGTGTAGCCCGGGCATTGTTTAGATAAACTGCGCTATAATGTAGGTAACCTGTGTGATGCTCGTGCTACACTCTGTTTTGACTATTTCTAGGCACTTGTGGACTTATACTGTGCTTTGGATCTGTTGAGGATGCCTTTGGTGAGATGCATTATTTATGTTGATGATGCTTTACTGGATGAATCGTTGAAATGTTGCATGTGTGCGATTTTGAGGCGTTAACAGGTTACATATTGCAATTGGCCTGTAATATTCAAAAAGCTCCGATTTGTCTCAGTTTGGAATTCATGCAATATATGTAGCATTCATACAGGTAGGAACAAAATGGTGTAAACGAGTCTCTTTGATCACCAATATTATGTCTTCCCCAACGAGATCGAAAAAATGGATAAAAAATTCCACAGTCCATCCATCTAGACCGAGACTTTTATCCTTGGAAAACTGTCCCAAAGTAGTCTTGATCTCCTCTAAGCTTACTTCATCTCTAATGCTCACTCCCTCATCCTTGTCGAAGAAACAAGGATATGTTTTAAGAAGTTTCAGCTGGTTCCTTAGATTTCCTTCATGCCGATCTTTAGAAATCCCTTCAAAGTAATCCACAACTTCTCTTTTAAGGTCACCCTGAGAAGAGACCATCACTCCATAATTGCCCCTCAATTCCCAAATTGAGTTAGTGATCCTACTCTGATTAACATATCATTGAAAGAATTTAGTGTTTGAGTCGTCTTGAGAAACCTAGATCTCCCAGCTCTTGAGCCTCTAGGTGTTCTCGATCTTCTTTAGAATCATGGCTCTCTGCAATTCTAAGGAAGCCAATTTCCTCTTTCTATCTAAAGAAAAAAACTCTTCATCAACCTGTTTAGACAGTTCTGCAATTTCTGATTCAAGCACTAAAAGTAACTACAGATTTAAGCAATTTTAGTTTCTCCATCAAGCGAATTGAAGGAGACCTGGACTCAAAAGGCCCAAGTTGTGACCACCATAACTTAACTTTCTCACAGAAGTCATCATCCTCTAACCAAGTCCTGTTGAATTTAAATGGATAAAAAATGAAGTGTTTGTCAAAATCAAGTTCCAAAGCAACAACCTTGTGGTCCGAAACCCATGTAGAAATGGCCCAGGATCTATATCTCCTAATGTCCTAACTTAAACTAGCTTCAAGGAGAAATCTATCCAATCTTTTTTCCACTCCCTCCCTGCCCGAGCGACCATTTGTCCATGTAGGAACCATTGAGATCGGCTCCACATCAAAAAGGCCTGAGTTTCCAAAGATCTCTCTAAAAAAAGAGGCAAGAGGGTCACAAATCCTATTCGAACCCTATACCTTCAAGCAAGATAATGTCAGGTTCAGGTCACCAACAACTACGAGGGAGGGGTTCCTCAAAACACTAGAAGCAAATATTTCTCCTAGAAAGGCCGCTTGTGCTTATAGGGGCCATAGATATTCAACAAACTCACAGGTTTGTTCAGACCCTTTATCGAGCCTTCCACAATATCCATGCAATAGAATTGTAAGCATGAAAATCCACATTTAACGAGTTCCAAGCAACAAGTAGTCCCCCCGAAATCCTGCAAGCATCCATCCCACTGCACTTCCAATGTGGATTAATTTTAAGAAAAAATTCACAGGAATTTAAAGTTGAAGTCATTGTCTCTTGTAACATGATCACCTACGGATTAAGGGTCTTGAGGAGTCTCTTTAAGGAAGATCTTTTGAGGGGTATGCCTATCCCTCTAATGTTGAAAGACACAAAAATCATTAGGGAACACAAATGTGGGGAGAACTTGCTCTAAGATAGATAGAGTGAGTGGAAGAGGGAGAGTCAAAGGATAAGGCCGTTAGAATTGAGAGCATGGAGGACACCTTAGGTTTAACAAAGGATTGCTTAAATTCTGTAGAAGGTGCTTCGTGACTTTTTTTTTCATTTTCTGGTAGTGACAAATGGGTGTCTAACAAAAGCTATGGAGTGAGTGTCATCCTTCTCATTAGGACAAGAAGTGAAAGTATGCAAAGGGGCCAAGCCCAAAGAGTGGGACGAGGGTAACATCTCTCCAACCAACGAAGGAGAGGAAGGAGAATCCTCAATAGGAGAAGGGGAAATAGCGATTTGCAACCGAGTCGAATCTCTCACGGGAATAAATAGGAAGAGACCCCACCCACTATGGAAGAATCAACGAAATGGGGAGCCAGAACCCCCACCAGTACAACATAGGGGTTGACTTCAGAAGGAAGGGGAAGATAGATAGGTTGAGGAGATGAGAAAAAACCCGGCTCCAACTGACCAAACAAAAGAGCCCCCATAACAAGAGAGGCACCACCCTGAGAGGGATCACTAACAGCCTCCCTGGTCAAAGGTGATTGAATCTTAAAACATCCCAAAATATCTTCAATCGAAATTATTTTTAAAAGAAGGGGTAGAAAGGATTGAAACTTACCCATGAAGCAAGTAGTTGAATCCCTATCCAATGGCAGATGTAAAGAAAGAGTTGGATCCATTTCATTAGAAGCCTCCCTAAAGGAATAAGATTCGTCAGAACACTCCTCGCTTCCACCAGAGTCCCCAGGGAAATTGTACCGAAGATGCCTAATTTTATGACAACATAAGCATCGAAAGGGAATTTTTCGGTATTCCAAAAGCTGGATAAAGAGACCTTCAGCTCACCGAATCTCCACCTCCACAGGAAATCCATCTGAGGATTCTAAATCCACCAGAATGCGGGGAATCCTACGGTTTGAGGCCATAAGAGTCTCTTCCTCAATCTTAATGAAGCGCCCAAAGGAGTTGGAAACATTGATAAATGACCGGAGGTTCCAACACTGCAATGGGAAACCTGGCAACAAAACCCACAGATGCCAACGCTGTAATATTTCCTTCCACGGGTCGAAAGATGAGTGCCAACAACAAAGAACCAGAGAGTCGTGATTGATGACCCAATATCGATTTAGAATAACTTGGAGACTGTCTTCGGATAAAAAATGAAAATAAATCCATCCATTGACCAACATAATAATGCAAGGCACATAATTTATGAGAAGCTGCCAGGTCTTAGACACCCAGTCAAGAATCTCCAAGCGAGAGGGTTTGATATATTGAAATTTTCCCAGCAGGACTCTGTTCGTTAAACCGTCCACCATATCAAATGTGATGTCCTTTCCTAGAACGCACAGAGCACACTCCTTTTTTTTCCTTTTCACATTTGATAATGCACCTAAGTATGGATTTCTCTCCCATCACCAAACCTTTAGGGTGAGATCTTAACACAAGTGGTTCAGAAAGACCAATCTCACAAGGGTTCACGGGAGTGGACTCAACTCAGAAAAGGGCTACCGGAAAATATTCATCCAAAAAAACATGGCCCTGAGAACGTATATCAACTTTCTTCTTGAATGGTGAGGAAAACATAACCTGAGAAAGAGGATTAATCAAAACCCTGACATCCAAGCCCTTCGAAGGGGTCAAAACCCTACCCCATTTTGGAAAACCATCATTAGACTGTAGGGAGTTAGTACCCGAGGTAGCCCCCATGCAAGGAGACATGACAAAGATATTCTCCTTTGAGGTCTGAAATTTGCGAGCCCAACCCATAAAACAAGACAAAAAACTGGAATGAAAACCTGAATAGGACTATAATAAGAAAAATTCCCACTTTTTTATACTAGGTTGGTACTAAGCCTCCCCGTCAAAACAGGGAGGCAGACTCCTAGTTATAGCCAAAAACCCTAAAAATTGTGAAAAGAAAACCCAGGAAAACCAGAGAACAAAACAGACATGTCGACATGAGCCCATAAAACCAGGATAGCTTATCCCAAGCATATAGAGGAACGGAACCAGCCACCGAAACGAATTCCAAAGAGAAAACTAGGGTATCGACCATCATACCATCATCCCTGCATACCAAAATCACCACTAAAATATTATCATGAATCAATCCATTGTACTATTATGCATAAGTCACATTTAATATTATGCATAAGTCACATTTAATATTGTCCTCGACATAATACTAATGAGATCGAAGATCCACACGCGGTTGTGATTTTTCTCAATCACAAAATATAAAGATGCACGTATGGGTGTACATGTATCCAAAGGTTGGTAGCTCAAAAATGTTATATACACACAATATAATTATATTAATTATTATCAAACATGTTTTTTTTGAAATTATAGTTAGTTTAAATGTTTTATGAATTTGAAAATTTTGAAAATAATTTTTTGTTTAAATTTATAATTTGGATATATAAAATTATTATTTTTAATGTAAAAATAAAGTTAATATTTTTAATACTTTTAATACTTTTCTTATAATTAAATTGTAAATTATTTACATCTAATATTTAGAATTTTAATAATCCAAAATATTTTTGATAAATTTTATAACAAAAATATTGATACCTTAATTTTTTAAATAATTAAAAAGTTTCATTGTGCATTCAAACGACTATAGAATTATACCATTTTAATTTCCATTATATTTACTTTAATTTGGTTTATACATGTTAGCATAATTTAATGATTTGAATTTTTTTTTTCCTTAAATGAATTGTTTTACATTTTAGATGGGGAACATATTGTTTTAAAAGATTTTATAGATGGGGAACATATTGTTTGAAAAGATTTTAGTTTATGTAATATCTTTATTATCTCTTATGCATACCATTATAGATGTTTTTTCAATTTCAAATTTATTGTGTTTATATATTTATATTATAAATTTTTAAAATATTTTTTAATATTTAATAAATTTAAAATTAAAATGAAAATGGATTTTTGTTAAATATTAAATTATGAATAAAATAATTTTTGAATATAGTTTGTTTAATTAATTTTTCTTTAGTGGTAGATAAATTTAGGCCTTTTAAACTTCTACTTGTGAGTTGACTGCAATGTTATTTTCAGATGAATCAATTTTATTGTTTATCTGTTAAAAGGATAAATGATTTCATATTTATTTTTTAAATTATATATATATATAAATAAGATACACTAACTTTGGACATACCAAGCATTGTAAGGGATCAAATCTCTTTAGGTGCAAACCATTTTTAAAGTGCAAACTAAGTCAAGAAGAAACACCAACCAAGTCAATAAGAAATCCCAACTTATGTAGGAAATGGTTACAAAGAGAGAGAAAACAAATCCTAAGGTTTTCTATGCATGAAACCAAACAACACTCCCTTACAAAAATTCATAAATATAATCAACATGCAAACACACTCTCTCAAAAATCAGCCTAGGGTGATTGAGTCCTGAGTCCAATCAATAAAGAGTTGAAAAAACCTTTTGAAGGTTATCCTAGGATGATGAGGGCCAATGTCCATCCACCGAAGGTGCATAAGAAATTAGCCACCCCAAAATGTATCATAAATAAATAAGAAATGGATTAAAATTTAATTAAGATGTAATTAATGTTGTTAATCACATAATCAACCAAACTCCTGATTCCATTGGAAATATTTCTCGACTACACAAGAAACAAGGTGGGGTAAACTAGTGAGGTTAAGGTGTTTTGCACATAGAACGATGTGTTGTTAATCCACAATTTTGAATTTTTCATGAGAGGGAGACAATAAGAAATTCACTCCCCTTTTCACTTGATTTTTTCATGAGTGGGTAACAATAAAAAAGTCACTCCCTTTTTCACCCATTTTTGATTTATCCAAAACCTGTGATCAATCTAGGCCACCCGCCATGCTTGATTGAGCTCATGAAATCTATATGATAACCTTGTCAGCAAACCAAGTCCCTTCTTGAGTAAACCTAACAAGAGAACCCCGTGAACCCTACTTCAAATACCCTACATAAAAAAATCATTGGTGAAATCGTATCAGTTGTGATTCCTGATCAAACCAAATCAGAATGCATGCAAATTTCTAAACGAAGATGATGTCAATTCACTGGTTTGGGATTCTTATCACTTTTATCCAATTTTCTTCATGTTTAACAATTGTAGTTGCTAAAAATCCCTATTTTTTCATTTTCATATTTTGTATGGTTTGTTACATTTGTTTTCTAGTTTCCATTGTGCATTTTTTTTACTGTAACTAGGATATAAGAGTTATTTACCAGATGTTGTATAAGCATAGTAATCAATTTTACCCTTAATTTTTTTATGCATAAATTATGCAGGACTAAGAAGCATCAATTTTGTTTGTATGCAATGCCATAACCCTCGTTGCAAGGAGAAATAAAATTGAAGGTTCTTACTAAAAGTTGGTGTAGAATGTATATTATGTCTACTGAGATATATTGGCCTTTTCACTATTGCTTTCCAATTCAGAGATCTTAATTGTAACCTGTATGGCCCATTTGGGCATGTTGTCATGATCGTAGATTATAACTTTTTATAAATTTAATCATGTTCAATACAGATCCTAATCCATTGCCATATAAAGAACATAAGCCATTTCCTCCATAAGTTGTGGAAGAAGCATTCCATATACTTGCTAAATAGGATGCTAGACGAGAAAAAAAATGAGAAATGAAGCAACAATTATCTATACAACGACGAAAGTTAACAACAACTATCTAGAATTGCTAAAAGTGATTGTTGGAGTGATGGTGAAGTAGAGTCTAGAGGTAATTATGCCCATGTCCAACCTAATAAGAGGGAAATACCTTATCAACTTTGGGGTTGTTCATCTATGCAGCATGTTAGGGGCAATGCTCTTGATTTTGATACATTTTCTCTTCTTAGAAGAGAAAATGGTTTAGAAGAGATCGTTATTTGCAAATTTATTGATGAATCCCATATAGGAAATGTAGAGTTGACATGCTTGGATCCTTGCGGTATTGATCCAATTCTTTACATTGTTGGTACTAGTGGCATGTGGACACATAGTAACGAAGGTGTTTTAATTGTTCAAATGATGCATGCAGATAAAATTGGAAAGCTTATGCTGCACCATCCTTCATTTTCTAAAATAAAATTACAGCTATGTTCAAGTGGGCCTTCAGATGAATATCACAAAAAACATTCCATTACAGTCATCAACCGAGGGTTTTACATGGGATCCAGTTCAAATGTGAATCCCTTATTGGGATATGGTCATTTTCAATATTGGAAGAAATAAACTCATTCAAATGGATGGGATTATTGTTCACATCACCAATCCATTTTATTTTACCATAAAGGCAGGCATGCATGTCTGTATTTATTATTGAATTGCTTGGTATGTTTGAAGAAGAGTCACTGAAAATTCCATATCCCGTGGAAGTTTTGAATTGTTTAGTAGAGGTTTCCACTAGTGGAACATTCTGTTGGGTAAGAATGTTTTAAATTCATGTGGATTTTTTTGGTAGAGGCCACCATATTCCCCAAGGTGTGAATTTGCATCCACACAAGGTGTTTTATACAAAACAAGTTTTATTGATACCAACTAAGATCATTGATGGTGAGTATACTTTGGTATCTTTTAATATATAATTTTCAATTCATATTACAAAAATTTCTTTATAGTACCTTAGACTATCTTTATTTTTATTATAGGTATTGTTGATGTATTCTTTACTGTGAACTCTATTAAAATACAGGGAACAAGCATTTGAATTTAAGGGAGAATCATTTTTTGTTTGTGTTTTATTTCTATGAAAGATGATAAGAGCACAACTTTCCAACTTCTTGCAACAAAAGATGATGATGAAGTTGTGACTGCTAGATTAGATGCATCTCCAGAATATGGAACAAACAATGCACTACCATCATATCTTGGAGTAGTGCAGCCACATCAAATCCATCCTCACAATACTCATCTTCTTTACTACAAAGTCTACAACAACACAAGGTCTCAGAACATGATACGCAATGAATCTTATGTGGAAATTCCTTGTTCAGATGAAAGTTTCATGGTTACTTTTGAACTTATTGCAATGCATTATATACCTCATGGGATTGTGAAGAAGAAAAATTCACTAGAGTTCACTATAGAAGGATATGAGGATCTTAAGGAGGTTGTTTTCTATACATGGCCAACCTTTCTTGATATATGTCATTCATATTGAGGCTCAAGTGATGATATTCAACCTCTTGGTAAATGGATAGTGGGACCAACATTTAGATTTCGCTATTTGTATAATAGCCTACAGCCTCATGTGCATGTGCACTTTTCATGGGATTCATACCAATGGGATCCTTCCCATCATTGTTATGGATTTGGGATGAGAACTGGTGCACCCCATTTGGAGATGTAAACATTATACTTGTCATAAATATATGTATGGTCAATTCTTTATGATAGATTCGTGGTGTAATATCTATGGTGAAATATGTTATTAATATGTATGAATATTTTACTTGTTACATCTAGTCACTTCTATCATGACATATTAATTTTGTGTTTTTCTTTTCCAAGGAAAAAATCTGTATATTTTATATTTCAAATTTGAAATCAAAATATACATTTGTTACTCTATGGGATCTTGAGAAGATACTTCTATTCCATCTTGAAACTGTCCTAAAAAATACTTCTTACATTGTTCCAAAATTGACAAAACATATCCTCTCGGGGTCTGCACTTTCTAAAAGCATAGATGTAACATACCTCATTCATTTAAATACAATTACACATTCTTAGTGTGCATTTTTATGCTTGTGGCTTGCATTTTACACCAAGTTTCTGTAACAGTAAAAACTATTAAAATTTCAGTTTTCATAGTAAGGTGGAAAATAAATCCAGGCCAATTTCAACTTAAAACACTCAAAAAGACCCAGTAAATAGGATTCGGTGTGCATCTTTACTTAAGTGGGTAAAGAGGGGTCCAAAAGAGAAAAAATTTCATTTTGGTAGATTCCTTGCGAGCAAATGATGCATAATTTTAGGAATCTAAAAGAGATGCTTGTGGTCTTTGTGAACAAAATAACTAGCTTTGGGCCTGTGGTTTTACTTTTAATTATTGGCCAATCTACAAACTGTGGCATGCATTTTTATACTAAGTCCATTTTTTGAAAATTTACAGCTTTTGTTTTACATACCAAACTATACAAGTAGTTCATATCTTGAATCTGAGAATAAGTTGTTTGAAAAATTGTCATCTTGGCAGATTCAATGTGGGAAAATGACACATCGTTTTAGGAATTGGAGAGAGGTTTTTGTGAGCAATGTAATTAGCTTCGGTCCTGTGGTATTTCTTTCAATTATTGACGAATGTACAGACTGTGGCATGCATTTTACTAAGCCCATTTTTGTAAATTTACACTTTGTTTTACATAACACCCTTTATAAGTAGTTCATAGCTTGACTGTGAGCATAAAAGGTTAGGTTATAGAAAAATAACATAAGCATATTCTTCTCAAGATATCTAGCTATCCTATTTGAAAATCCATTTAGTGTAAGCATTTGATATGAGGCTTTGTCTTGCATTTTTATTAAACTAGACGGGCATTTCATAAATACAAGACAAGAAGAGTTCCTTCAAAGTAGACACTTTTTGAATCCAAATTGGAAAAATAGATTTACAAGAAGGTGGAAAATAGTAATCCACACCACTTCCAATTGAAATCACTCAAAACACCCAATAATGAGGTTTGGGCATGCATTTTACCGAAGTGGGTAAATATGGGTCTAGAAAAGAAAAATTGCCATCTTGGTATATTCATTGAAGGCAATTGAAACATCATTCTAAGAATCTGAAAGAGGTTTCTGTCAACAACGTAACTAGCTTCAAGATTGTGGTTTTACTTTTAAGTATTGACCAATGTACAAATTGTGTCAGGCATTTTACTAATCCATTTTTTGCAAATTTACACTTTGTGTTTACGTAACAAACTATTTAAGTAGTCCATAGCTTGACTATGAGCATAAGTTGTTTGAAAAATTGTCATATTGGGAGATTCATTGGGGGAAAATGACACATCATTTTAGGAATCTGAAAGAGGTTTTTGTGAAAAATGTAACTAGCTTCAGACCTGTGGTTTTACTTTCAATTATTGACCAATTAAGATTTAGGTTGACTCGCCTTGATTCTCTTTTGAAGGCCCTCACCTTTTAAATGAGATTCATTGCTTGTCCTTTCCTTTCTTCTCTATCTATAGCAGCTTGCCACCATGAATAAGTAGTTCATATCTTGACTGTGAGCATACGAGATGAGGTTATATAAAAATAGCACTAGCTTAAGACCCGTGGTTTTATTTTCAATTATTGACCAATGTACAAACTATGGTGTGCATTTTACTAAGACCCTTTTTGCAAATTTAAAATTTGTTTTTACATAACACCCCATATAAGTAGTTCATAGCTTGACTATGAGCATACGAGGTCAAGTTATATAAAAATAGCACATGGATATTCTTCTCCATATATCTAGCTATCCTATTTGCAAATCCATTTAGTGTAAACATTTGATAGGAGTCTTTGGCTTCCATTTTCATTAAACCAGGCGAGCATTTCATAAATACAAGACATCCATGACGAGTTTCTTCAAAGCAGGAACTTTTTGAACCCAAATTGGAAAAATAGATGTACAAGAAGGTGGAAAATAGTAATCCACACCACTTCCAATTGAAATCACTCAAAAACACCCAATAATGAGGGTTGGGTGTGCATTTTACCGAAGTGGGTGAAGATAAGTCCAAAAACGAAAATTTGACATCTTGGCAAATTCATTGCTGGAAAATGAAACATCATTCTAGGAATATGAAAGAGGTTTTTTTCAACAATGTAACTAGATTCAAGCCTGTGTTTTACTTTTAAGTATTGACCAATGTACAAACTATGGTGGACATTTTACTAAGTCCATTTTTGCAAATTTACACTTTGTTTTTACATAACAAATTGTATAAGTAGTCCATAGCTCGACATTGAGCATAATTTGTTTGAAAAATTTCCATCTTGGGAAATTCATTGGGGGAAAATGACACATCATTTTAGGAATCTGAAAGAGGTTTTTGTAAACAATGTAACTAGCTTCATACTTGTGGCTTTACTTTCAATTATTGACTAATGTACAGACTGTAGTGCATATTTTACTAATTATTTCATATCTTGACTCTAAGCATAACTTGTGAAAAAATGCCATCTTGGTAGATTCATTGCGGGAAAATGAAACATCATTCTAGTAATATAAAAGAAGTTTTTGTGAACAATGTAACTAGCTTCAAGCATGCGGTTTTAATTTTAAGTATTGACGAATGTACAAACTCTGGTGGGAATTTAACTAATCCCATTTCTACAATTGTACGCTTTGATTTTGCATACAAAACTATATAAGTAGTTTATATCTTGACTCTGAGCATAATTTGTTTGAAAAAATGCCATCTTGGCAGATTCATTGTGGGAAAATGACACATTGTTTTAGGAATCTGAAAGAGGTTTTTGTGAATAATGTAACTAGCTTTAGACCCATGGTTTTACTTCCAATTATTAATCAACATATATACTGTGGTGTGCATTTTACTAAGTAGTGCATAGCTTGACTCTGAGCATAAGTAGATTGAAAAATTGTCATCTTGGCAGATTCATTGTAGGTAAATGACCCATCATTTTAGGAATCCGAAAGAGGTTTTTGTGAACAATGTAACTAGATTTAGGTCTTTAGTTTTACTTAAGTATTGACCAATGTATAGACTCTGGCGTGCATTTTAATAAGTAGTTCATAGCTTGAATTTGAGCATAAGTTGCTTGAAAAAGTTACCATATTGGAAGATTCATTGTGGGTAAATGACCCGTCATTTAAGGAATCTGAAAGAGGTTTTTGTGAACAATCTAACTAGCTTCGGGCCTATAGTTTTAATTTTAATTATTGACCAATCTACAGATTGTGGTGTGCATTTTACTAAGTAGTTCATAGCTTTAATACGAGCATAAGTTGTTTGAAAATTTGTCATCTTGGCAGATTCATTGTGGGAAAATGACACATCATTTTAGTAATATGAAAGAGGTTTTCATGAACAATGTACTTAGCTTCAGGCCCATGGTTTTGCTTTCAATTATTGACCAATGTGAAAAATATCGAATGCATTTTACTAATCCCATTTTTGCAAATTTACACTTTGTTTTTGCATAACAACCTATATATGTAGTTCATAGCTTGAATCTGAGCATAATTTGTTTGAAAATTTTCCATCTTGGCATATTCATTGCGAGAAATGGAACATAATTTTAGGAATCTGAGGAGGTTTTTGTCAACAATGTAACTAGCTTCAATTCAGAGGTATTACTTTCAATTATTGACCTATGTCCATACTATGGCGTACATTTTACTAAGCCCATTTTTTAAAATTTACACCTTGTTTTTACAGAACATCCTGTATAAGTTGTTCATAGTATGTGTTGGTATTAAGGGTAAACTAATTTATATTCATTAAGGGAAAATGAAATATAGTTTTAGGAATATGAAAGAAGTTTATGTCAACAATATAACTATCTTCAAGCCCACCATTTTACTTTTAATTATTTCCCTATGTACATACTGTGGACTACATTTTACTAAGCCCATTGTTGCAAATTCACACTTTGTTTTTACATAACAACCTATATAAGTAGTTCATAGTATGTATTGGTATGAGGGAAAAAATTATGTTAAAAAAATTAACAAACCATTTGGTATTAGGGGTAAACTAAGTTATAAAAAGTACTTCATTTACCAATATACCCAAAACCAATTGAAATAAAATGAACCTAATTTGCATGCATTCCTCATTTGCATGCATAACCAAACTAGTTCATTGTGGGCATAAAAAAAAATGCAGTGAACAACCTTGTTGTCCACGACTTCAGCACAGAACTAAGACAACCACGACCGCAGTTGAAATAGGGGTGTTATGTACCATGGCCGCAATTGAAACATGGGAATTCTCTACCATGACAACAATTGAAATAGGGGCATCCTCCACCACAATGACAACTGAAATAGGGGATTCCCAGGTTGTGAGGTTCACCATGAAAAATTCAAAGAGTGTGCTAATGCATGGAGTGATACAAATGAGTGGCCAAAATGTATACTAAATACCCTTCTAAGAGCATAAGTGCATCCTTTTATTTTTGGACATTTAAATTTTTAAAACGAGATAAATGATGCGATCATTAATTATGATCACGAGGGCATGGAATTGCATATTTTTGGGATGGGTGTTTATTTGGTCCCCAATTTGGTTGCTAGAGAAACTAAAATTCCACGCAGAGGGGGAGCAATGCTTAGATCTAGAAAAAAACCCAAGCTAGAAAATATTGAGATGGCCAATAAAATATGTGGGAAGAAGGTAATTATTCCTAGGAATGGTTTAAAAATGCAAGATGTTCCCCCAGGAATCTACAAAACCTTGATGCAGATTGTACTTAGGAAAATTTTGAATCACCACAAGCATGATATTTCAGGTGAGTGTATGAAGCTAGTCATAGACTGGGTCGAATACATGGCCATAAATTTCCCTCAACTATTGGCCAAGAAATTTCCTTTTGCACTGATGTATAGTAAGATGAAGAGGGTGAAGTTCAATTACCCTAGTACACTGCAAAAAATTATCAGTTTAATTTGACTTGGTGTTGTGCAATCTTTCACTAATAAAACAAAAATTAGGAGGTCCAAAATGAAGCAAAAAAATGTGGAAGAACATCATCAGTCTCTAGAGAAAAATATGGAAGGAGATGCTACTCATGCCACAACTTCAAAAGTACATGAACAACCTCTGGAGAACGATATGGAAGGTGTGGGAAATGACATTGTTTCAGTAAACCCTAGGGAAGTTGAAGTACATGAATAGAATTTGGAGCACAATATGGAAGCTGTGGGAAATGATAATGGTTCAGGAAACCCTAAAGAAGTTGATGCTATTGAATATTTGAGAGACTTACAAGGATATTAAAGTGCATATCAGTGGCATGAATTTGTGAACAATTATATGGAAGCAAGTGATGATAATATTTCTACTCTAGAGAATCAAATTGCCTCTAATATATTTGGTTCAATGTCTCCAACATATTCGACAAAATGGTGCATTTCGAAGAACAATATTCCATGCAGGAGGATTCTTGTATGAAAATGCAAAAAATGTGAAAGGTTAAGAATAACCATATTGTTGATCTCATGCATCATGTTGCATAGTTATGGTAATCAATTGTGGAAAATGCACAAAAAGAAAAAAATAGACATTAAGAGAAAGTATAAAATTATTCAAGGATTTTCTTCTCAAATAGACATGGTTATAGTTAATGCAAAGAATGATTTGGACACACTCCTTGAAAAGTATTAGATTGAAAAGAATAATTATGTACAACATATACATAGACTTAAAAATGAGCTAAAAAAAGGCCTAAGGTTTTCAACATACCACCACTAAATACTATGGCTGGTCAGGAAGAAGAACTTTAGAGTCAACTAAAACATAAAGAATGGTTGATTGATTATTTAAAGGTTCAATTTGAATAGAAATACATAGAAGAATACTTTAAACATAAAGAGGATATTGCAGAATATGAAAAAAAGGTGGCAAGAATGAAGAATACAATTGATAAGAAAATTGAGTTGAAAGGTACAAAAATTGGAAGGATTCATGCAACATTGAAGTCTAAAAACGAAAAAGGATTTTATAGTAAAAAAGAGGTTCGGGGTCAAGTAAATCAGGAGGAAGATGAATGTAAGAGTAAAGCTCTATTCAAAGAGAAATTCAACAAAGACTGCATTAAACATAACCAGGAGATTGCAAAATATGAATATAGAATGGAAAAATTGAAGGCTTGCATTGATGAGAAAAATGCGTTGTTGAGAGATATATATTCTGACATAATTTCTACAATGGTCAACATTAGAATACTTATAAAAGCAAAAAATATCACGACAAAAAACATGGTAAGGTCAAGGTAAATAAGGAGGAATAAGAAAGGAACATTGGAGTTAACGAAGGTGATAGTAAATATATGGATATATCAAGACATAACAAAAATATTGCACACAAAAATTCCTTTGTTGAGTATGAGAAGTCATTAGAAATACGTGAGAAGAACTTGCAAGGAGCGCTTGCAGCAATGAATGTTGGAGGTGATCTTTTTTTCCTCATCCTCAATACATGAAACATTGAAGAAGAAAATAGCTAAGAAGGAAAGCATTATCACAAATCTCATATAGAATCTATTGGAGAATATAAAAGCACAACATTTGGGATGTGGTCTTGAAATTGAAAAACTAAAATCCCAAATTGCCTCTTTACAACAGAAATCCATTCTTCATCCAGTATCACTTTTTATACTCCACATGAAAAAGATTTGAGGGAACAACAATTTGAGAAGGAGGCCCTAGAATCTCAAGATAATATTGGATGAATTTTGATCTCAACAAGAATCTACAAATAATGTTCTTCAACAAAAGGAAAATGATTACTCGAACAAGTATAAGAATTTTTAATTTTTGAGCAAATATGATGAACTTTGAACTTTAAAACTTAAAGTGTGGAAATACTAAATACTTGAATCAATGAACCATTCAATCACATGAAACATTCAACCATAACACAATATATACCTTGGGGAAAACCCTAAAAACAATGAGGATGGAAAAACCCAACAAATATTCAAAGTATAATTATGATAGATATAAAAGAATGTCTTTTACAAAAATAATAGATTGCTTCTGGCACCCTAGGTGCTAGATAAGAGAGAATACTGAGAAACAGAGAATAGAGATCAATTGTATCAACTTTCCATGTTCCCATCACATTAATAACAAGAAAGAATCACTTCCATGCAAGCTATAGCGAATGGTTGCATGGGTAATGGTGCATCACATGCAAAAACTATGAATTGCCTTCTTGGATAATTATCCTACACAAATAGAAGCACCTTTCCTTCAAGGGAGAAGAGAATTCACTTCACATTGAATTCATCAATCCTATATAACATATTTATATATTATTCACATGCATTGGATTCTATTTTTATCTTATGACTTCATGATGAACTCGCCCTCCATATGGATGAATCAATCTTGCATGAAGAAGATCACCCCACTTCTCATGCAGTGCATTAACTCACTGAACTGAGTCTTAGGATGAATTCGCCACTTAATTGAAAGCTTTCCCACTTAGTTAGGTGGCTAACTTAAGTGTCGTTATGCAAGTGTCGCAACTCAAGTGTCATATTTTGGTTTAACATAAGTGTCGTCATGCAATAACACTCAGTTAACTAGATCTTCTTTGTTATCACTTAGTTAACTCTCTTTAACTGATTCTTTCTTGTTAACATCACTGAATTGATAAATTCGAGTTCTCTAATTGACTGAGGAATACATTGTGGCTTTAACTGAAGCTTAACAATTCAAGTTCACTTAGTCATCTCATGAGCAATTCGAATTATATTTTTCTCTATGAATTTATCTTTATCTCTTATCTTTACTGCATGGTCAATACGTGTTAACTTTAATTATCTATCATATCATATTATACTCAGATGATTTGCTATATGTTGTGATCATATTATATTACTCTCTCACCAAATGATCATATGCTAATGTATTTCACTCTAGAGGTGGCTAGTCTCTAAAGGATACTTAATATCAATCGGTGACCATGGTTAGTAATGCATCACACAACATTAATGCTTCAACATGCAAAGAATATACCTCTATAATTGGAGGTCCACCCCATGGGTATATACTATAACTGGAGCTCCAAATGAGAATATGACTTGACACACAAGTCATGAGGCTTGTCCAACAAGAATTTACAACATCATCAATTTGATACATCAAAGCATTCATCTCAACACATGAGGAATAACCTTTTACAATTGAAGGCTTAGTCATTCTTGAGTCCAACTCAAGAATCTACTCCAAGTTACTAAGTCCAACTCATGCTCCCTACCTCAATACATGAGGTCCAATCCTGGTTGCACAATATTGGCTTGGAGAATGACTCATGATGTTTTACATTTAACAGTCCCTCTTAGCGAGGGAGGAATTCTCTACCATACCAAGCGTGTTTCAGAAGTACTTGAACTTCGTCACTGATAGAGGCTTTGTTAACACATCTGCAATTTGATCACTAGTAGACATGTACTGAAGTTTCACTATACCTTTCTAGACCATGTCTCTGACGAAGTGATACTTCATTTCAATGTGTTTCGACTTATCATGAAACATAGAGTTTTCAAAAATCTTGATGCAAATTTTATTGTCACGCCGAATGACCGTAGACTCAAGCTTCTCACAGAACAACCCAAAAAGTAGCTTCCTAAGCCACATTGCTTCTCAGTAAGAAGTACTAGCAACAATATACTCTTCTTTTGTAGTACTCTAGGATACAGATCCCTATTTCCTGCAAGACCAAGAGATCATAGCAGAACCCAAGCTAAAACAATAGCCGGATGTACTCTTTCAGTCCACAATGCTACCACCCCAATCAGAGTCAGTATAATCAAGTAACAACACCTCTTTATTGGAGGCATATATGATTCCATAAGCATTCGTACCTCGAAGATACCTAAGCGCATGTTCAACAACAACCCAATGTCTGTGTCTCGGATCAGACATAAATTGACCCAGAATACTTACATCATAACATATATCTAGTCTCGAGTGTATCACGTACATCAATGAACCAATAAGTTGTTTATGCAAAGTGGGGTCCACTAGATCGGATCCATAATCTTACTCATGTAGTTTCCTCAAATTGGAAATGTAACATCCCCCAAAAATTCACTAAAATTTAAAATTTTTAAGTAGCAATAAATGCTTGTGTCGCTATGCTAAAAGTGATAGCTTCAACACAACTAAACATTAAACAACGTACTTAACGAAAACAACTCATAACATTTAACATTAATGACTAAGAGTTTAAATTACTTATGAATTGCAACATATGTCTTAACAGCTGTTAGCTTGAATAGTGTCTTAAAAAGTCATAAGTCAATTATCGTCAAGCCAACGTCAGGATGTTGATTAATGCTTGCATAATGTACTTTATTGTTAGTATGCATATCGTCAATTTCATTCTATGTTATGCATTTTGATTTCTAGGGACTAATCGATCGTCTTACTGTAATGAAGGGGTCCTTGAGTACGCCCCGAGGCTTACTTAGCTATTGCTAGCTAACGCTCATGAATTGTAATTGTAGAGCTAAAGTAAGAAAGAGGATTTCCAACTAGAGTATGCAATTGTACTTCCATTCATCTCATTGTAATATGTTATCCTTTATAGTTAATTATGACTATGTAGAGGATCAATTGCTATGCAACAACTCAGGTATTTTTAAGTGTCTTGAGTCCGTCATCTCTACATACTTTGTAATTGTTTGAATGCCTGGTTTTTATCTATCTTGAAGGACAAAAGAATAACCTATTATAAACAATTACTATGGAGAAAATTATATGTTAGTAACACCTACCTGTCATTTCAATACTATAGAAGCATTGCAATGTATTACATTACATGTTCTCAACCCAAAACTATGGGGAAAACATTTTAATAGTTTTCCACTTTATATATTATATGTGCTTTACCAATATTATGCAATATAATAAAAATTCTACGATTATATGTTATATTTATGAGGCATAATGTGCATTATATATATAGAATTTTACAGAACCATAAGCACGATAACTATAGGCATAGATATAGATTTGAAGCTTTATGCATAAACTAATTTATTGGGATCTGTATGCATAACTATCTGCCGTTGTATAAATGTTTTAACTTATGGAATAATGTGATAGTGGAGAATGCGCTGGCATACCCTTCAAACCAGTACTTAGTATTTATGGTTCATTGACTGCGTTGTGATGGAATGCTTGATGGCAGCTCTCGTGGAAACTTCACGTGAATGAAAACTTGGACCATGGTGGCAAACCTTCGTTATGTGAAACCTTAACTACAGATCTGTGCATGGATTTGTATACGTGGATTATGTGTTGGAATAACACGGAGCTTTGATAGTTGAGGTTTTAAATGCTAGTTAATGAGGTTGGTGGTCGTATGCTGGTTTTTCCCTTGTGGGAGGATCTACACCGTCAATTCCCAGGGTGATCTCGGGTTTTTTGGGTTTAACCCTAATCTGCATTGATATGCCAAGCTTCTCGACTTTTGGTTCATTTTCGTTTTGTGAGGGTGAGGCCGACCGGCTCCCTATCCTTCAGGGTTTTGTAACTATGTTTGAAGGTCCTTCCCGGGGTTTCGATACCTCGACCTTGCTATAAAAAATGCTCTCAAGAAAGTTCACAGTGTGTACAGGTCTCAATCTTTCTTGAGACTCGATGGTGAATCCCTCTTCTATGCTGTAGGCATTGATGGAGTTTGTAGTTTCAGGTGTGCTTTAGCATTTGCAACCTAACAGGTTTTTGGGTCTTCTTGGAATTGTTGTGGGAACTTCCTTCATAAAGTGTATACGTTGATGCAACCGGGATACTCCACCGTGCTCCAGTTATTACAGGTGAAGTATTAAAAACACTTATACTTTCAGTAGTAAGCTTATGATACTGTCTTCTATTGACATTGTTTCATTTTTGCATGTTTAACTATTTTCGTTCTTGTATTCCCTGGCAGGTTCTACCCTCGACAATGTGTTGGGGTTGGCCCGAGAAGAGATGGGTGCTCAAAGTTCGGGTAAGCCTCGAAGATATCCCAAGGTTTACAGACTTGGTTTTTCATTCGAATGTAAAGATGGTCTTTAAGCTGTAAGGCATGATGTTGAATGTTTATGATGAAAGGAAGTGTTAGGTTTTGGAGAGTTTTTCTCCTGAGCTTGTAGAGCTCTCATTGGATTATCAATGATTTCTTCTTACTGTTGTAAGGTGTTTGTTTTGAGTTTGAAATGAAAAGAACTGTCTCGAGAACGTTGTGTTTGGTTCACTGTCCAGATGTAATTATTCGACAATGAAATAATTGTTTTGTTAAGAAAACAAATGAAGAATGGTTTTAGAAACAGATTCTGGTTTATGATGAGAAGTAGGGAGGGTTGAACCCTCGACCCATAACTCATAATATTTTTAAATCGACAAGCATGAGTATGAAAATATTTTGCAACGAATAATAGTTGACAGTCATATAAATAATATTTCGACACTTCAATTGTTAATTGTAAAGTTTGTTGGTTAACAAAATGTTTAGGACAGAGCCTGTTTCTGTATTTTGAAGAGTTATTAGGTTTAGGTTATGTTTTCAAACAATGCCATAAGGATGGGTTGTAACCCTATTGTAAGAACTTTTACTGTGTTTTTGTTAAGGGTTTTAATCCCTGGTTGTGACACACTCCTTTGTTTTCATAATATGAATGGATTGAAAACTTGAAAAGTTAAGAGCATCTTTAAACTTAGGGTTTGAACCCTGGGCGACCACGTAGATTTAAATAGATACTAATATCATGTAATTGTATTTAAACTTGTATTCGAGAATACAGTAGTAATGTGAATTGATAATGTGTACAACAGTTTGTGATTGCAAGAATACTGTTTCTCTGATGCAATAATAATACTTAGGTTTATTTAAGTATTTTACTAAGGAGTTTCGATGTTGATAGTATTGTAGTGTCAAAGCTTATCTTAGACATGTTTCTATGATGTATAAAATTGATGCGAGTAATCTGTTAATATTTGTATAGTGAGTTTGATAATTTAAAAGAATCTCTATATAAATTATTTGGATTGAATGACTGCGTTTGCTAATGTTTGAAAGGAAATACTTGGTAAAAAAAATGCTATTATAAATAAAATACTAGGATCTTTATTGTTAAGCATAATCAAAGAGATATTTGAAATATTTGTATTTCTGATTTAAATTCTAAGATGTTTATTAAAATATGACAATATTATAGTACTGAAATAATGTAGATTTATTGGAAATAAGTCATCAAGTCTAATTATATTATGACATCATTCTGATCTATTTTAAACACCCTTCCATGTACTAGAGTACGACATTTAAAACAATGTGTGGAAAAATGCAGGGAAGAAATTTATTTCTATCAATCATTTAATAGATTGTAACTAATCATTTATCAAAGTAAATCTAACAGTTATTAAATCTTTCAGAATAGATACATTTCAAAAAGGAACCATTTATGAACAGTTTTAAACATCTATGATAAGGTAGAAAAACTGATAGCATCATACATCTGATTCCTAGTAGTATTTTGACAGAAGTAAATAAGTTAACACAAACTGAACCTGGTAACTTGTAGAAGAAACAAACAGCCAAAAGAGCCCGTTCCACCCAACCTGCTCCTGAAGACAGCCAAGTTACTTTCCTTAGGACCCCCGAGCCTGTTCACTGAACCACCAGGATGAAGATGCTGTGTGGAGTAATGGAATAAATTCCCTTGCAACTTAGCAGTAGCACTTAGCAATGGTATTTCCTGCTTTTAGAAATATTGAACTCAGCAATGTGGCTACACTAGTTCAGAATGTAGTCTTAGTTCAATCATTCACTTCTAACTTTCCCCTCATCGAATCTCTTGTGCTCAGAATTTATCACAAGGTAAGAATGAATAGCCCCTGTTGAATTCGATGGGTAGATAAGTAGCATGCCTAGGTCTTTTGGTCAGTTTATTTCAGTAAATGAGCCACTTGCTCAGTTCCACTTTCTTGGGGAACATGACCATAAAAGTAGGGAAGTTCCCCCCTGCAACAGTTAGAAGTGAGTGAGGATGCTACCAAGTGTCAATTTGCTCTCCACCACAGTCCATTCCTCCTAGTGGGTCAGTGAACACTCATTCAATAGTCTCCTTTGGATGTTTATCTCCACTTTTATTTATTTATGATAAAATATTCAAAGTAATTAATTACAGTCATCCTTGACCCCACTTGGTCAATAGTCATAAAAATTTACAATAAAAATAAAACATAATGTTTTCTGCATAACATAAAATGTCTAGAACTTGGATATGTGACAAACACCCCCTCTTAAGTTCAACATCGTCCTTGATGTTACTTTATTCGTCATCCTCTTGTTCCTCCTGGAACAACATTGGATATGCCACCCGCATATTGCTTTCCAATTCCCAAGTTGATTCGTCCGGACTAAGGTGCTTCCACTGCACCTTAACCTGTCCAATGGTATGATTACGAAGCAAAATTTTCATCTTGTTGAGGATACAGTCTGGTTCCATCAGAAAATCTCCTTCTAGTTCTACCTGTACATGATTCCAATTAATCACATTAGTAGCATCATGCACATACTTTTTCAAAAGAGAGAAGTGAAATACATTATGTACTTTAAGATTCGGTGGCAATGCCAACTGATATGCCACTGGTCCTACCCTAGACAAGATTTCAAAAGGTACACAATACCTTGGTGCTAATTTAGCACAGCTTCCCAATCTTAGGGAGCTCTTTTTAGGTTTTACCTTGAGGAACACATGTTCACCAACCTGAAACTCTTTTTGAGTTCTTTTAAGATCTGCATGACTTTTCGGTCTATCTTGTGCAATTTTCAAATTGCCTTGAACCTATTTCACGGTTAGTTCCATTCTTTCAACAAATCAGGTTCTAGCATTAACCTATCAACTGGATTACTCCAAGAGATAGGAGTGTTACATTTTCTGCCATATAAAATTTCAAAGGGACTGAGTTTTGCTGAATCTTGGTAATGATTATTATAAGCAAACTCAGCAAGATGCAAATTTCCTCCCATTTACCTGGCTGATCTCTAACATGCATTCTTAACATGTCTTCAAGAATTTGATTAACCCTTTCAGTCTGCCCATCTGTTTGTGGGCGAAATGATGTACTGAAATTCAAAGTAGTATCTAAACCCTTAAATAAATATTTCCAAAAAGTTCCTGTAAACTTTGAGTCTCTATCAGAAATTATAACCTTCAGAATACCATGCAAACGAAAAATCCGCTTCATAAAAAATTCAGCAATGTTGGCAGCCTTGTAAGTTGTCTTAACAGGTATAAAATGGGCTGCTTTGCTGAGTTTATCCGCTACTACCATTACAGAATCATTATGTTTCTGATTTTTAGGTAAACCAGTAATAAAATCAATACTAATTATGCCACACTTCCAATTTGGAATAGGTAGTGGCTGCAATAAACCAGCTGGGTGTTGTGTTCAGCCTTTGCTTGCTGACACTCCATACACCTAGCAATATATTTAGCTACTTCGCTTTTCATACATGGCCAAAAATAATCTTTTCTCAACATAGTTATCATCTTTTGGTAACCACGATGTGCTGAGTATGGAATTTTATGCAATTCATTTAAAATCAACAACTTAAGTTCAGCAACATTAGGTACATAAAGTATATTTTTATACAGCAGTAAACCTCTTTCATCAATTTTGAAATCTGTTATAAAATTTTCAGCATTACTTTCAGCAACTTTATTAAGTAAATTCTGATGCTTTTCATCCAATCCAATTTTGTCCTTAATCTGATTTTCCAGATCATTTTTATAAGTACTGATTGCAGAAACAAAATTCAACCTAGCATTTCTGCTTAAGGAATCAACAACCTTATTTTCCTTTCCTTTAATGTGCTGAATCTTGAAATCGCACTCGCTAAGAAAAGCTAGCCACCTAGCTTGCCTTACGTTCAGATTTGGTTGATCCAACAAATATTTTAATCCTTTATTGTCAGACATTAAAATGAATTTTCTTCCAATTAAGTGATGACGCCACATTTTTAATGCATGTATTACAACAGGGAACTCTAGGTCGTAAGTTGCATAGTTCTTTTCATGAATCTTTAACTTCCTAGATTCATATGCAATTACGTGACCTTCTTGTGTTAAGACCCCACCAAGTCCATCATTGCACGCATCAGTGCATACAATGAAATCCTTGTTTGGATCAACAATTTTTAGAATAGGTGCTGTTGTCAACAACTCTTTCAGTTTCTTAAAAATTTCTTCACATTTTTTATCCCAAATAAATTTCTTACCTTTCTTTTGTAAAGATGTTATAGGATTTTCTATTCTAGAAAATCCCTCAATGAACTTACGATAGTAACCTGTAATTTCCATAAAAGATCGTGCACCAATTACGTCTTTCTGGGCAGGCCATTCATTAATTGCTTTTATCTTGTTTGGGTCTACTGCAATTCCATCCTTGGATATCACATGCTCTAGGTACTGTATTTTATCTTTATAAAAATCACATTTGCTGAGCTTAGCGTAAAGTTGGTGTTCCATTAACACTTGTAAAATTATCTTTAAATGTTCGTCATGTTCCTCTTTAGTCTTAGAGTAAATCAAAATTTCATCAATAAAAACGATTACAAATTTATCTAAGTACTGATGTAAAACATTATTCATAAGGCACATGAAAACTATTGGAGCGTTGGTCGGCCCAAAAGGCATAACCACAAACTCGTAGTGCCCGTAACGGGTTCTAAAAGCAATCTTAAAGATGCCCTCGTCTTTAATCCTGACTTGATGGTACCCCGACCTCAAGTCTATTTTATAAAATATCTTTGCGTCGCGTAGTTGATCAAACAGATCATCAATGCGAGGCAAAGTATATCTATTCTTTATAGTCATTTTATTTAGCTGTCAGTAATCTATGCATAAACGCATAGTTCCGTCTTTCTTTTTAACAAAAATTACAGGTGCTCCCCATGGAGACACACTGGGCCTTATGTAATTTTTATCAATCAATTCTTTAAGCTGTGATTTAAGTTCATTAATCTCCAGAATATTCATTCTGTAAGGATCCTTTGAGTTTGGTACCGCTCCCGGTACTAACTCAATGGTGAAATCGAGTTCCCTTTTCGGAGGTAGTCCTAGAATTTCTTCCGGGAATACATCAAAAAATTCCTTAAGAATGGGTATATCTTCCATCTTTAACTTATCTTCATTAGTGGATTGTTCATCATTAATTACATTTACAACAAACAACTTACACCCTTTACGAACAACCTTTTTAACTTGTAAACCAGAAATTTGTCTAACAGATATCTTTCTAGGAATACCTTTTACTGTTATTGTTTCACATGCATCATTTAAACAAGTAAAAGTCTTTTCAAAGCAATTTAACACTACTCTATGCTTTTCTAACCACTCCATTCCAATCAGAAAATTGTAAGAACCTAAAGGTAACACATTCAATTTAACATGAGTCCTAAACTGATTCATCAATAATTCACATTCTTCTACATAATCAGTCACCTTTCTCTTCGTTCCAGTAGCTAACTGACCCAACCATGATTTATCAAACTTATCTATTTTCAGATTGCAACATTTAAGTAAATCAGGTGAAACATAGCGAAGACTTGCTCCTAGATCAATTAGAATAGAAATGGGTTTGTTTTTAAGCATACCTTCCACTTCAACCATGGAAGTTTGATGATCTGCTTGTCTGTTCTCCAAAGCTACATTTATCCTAGGCATCTCCCTTGGTAAGTCACCGACAGTAGCCTCCTCCTGTATAGTATGTATGTTGTTGACAGCCTTCTTTCTAAGTGGGCAGTTTGATGCATAGTGAGGTCCCCGACAGTCCCAACACTTAATAGGTTCTTTCTGTTCATTATTTTTAACAAAATTTTTAGGTGGGTCACTGTTCCTTACAAGTGTAAACTTTGATTGTGTATTACCTGCTGCATTATTTCCTAAAAATTTTATGTTAGAGTAATTTCATGAATTATTGTTTCCAAAGTTGCGATTAAAAGAGAACTATTTCTTCTTTGCTCAAAGTTATTAGTCCTTTTTGCTTTCCAGCTTGGTATACTTTCTCTTTTCTTATTCTGTTCATAACAGATGTTCACCTTCCTCATGGCCTCTTCAAGAGTTCGAGGACTATCATATTCAATCTTGTCTTTTATGTGAGAAGGCAAGCAGCTCAGAAACCTCTGTACCTTAGGATTTTCTTCAACGAAATAAGGCACATACCTTAATAAATTCAAAAACTTGCTGCACAACTCTCTCATATCCATGGATCCTAGTTTTAACTCATAAAACTCTTTAGCTCATTCCTCATAATACTGTTCTGACATAAATTTTCTTTTAAAATATTTCTTAAAATTACTCCAATTTACACTTTTCTCTTTTAAACCTTTAATTCGTTTCAGATCTTGCCACCAGATGTCTGCTTTTCCAGTTAAGTTATAAATTGTCATTTTAGTTTTTAAATGACTTGAGTAATTATAAATTTGGAAATACTTATTCATATCGGATAGCCATGCTTCAGCTGTCTCACTCTTTTCCCTTTCTCCATTAAAAGTTGGCGGTTTGATCTTTTTAAACTTGCCAGAAATTTCTTCGTAGGGCCTGTACTTATTTTTCTTAGTGTAGCAGTCATTGTCACTACTATCGCTAGAATACTTATGCTTTTTCCAGTGTTCCCTTGCATCAAATTCAGAAGATGAACTGTTGTCATAATTAGTCAATTTTACCTTTTTATCATTACGTTGGTAGGACATAGTTCCAGATTCAACATTATTTTATGTTTTCTTATCTTGATTATTTTTATGAAAATTATCCAGCGGGATTTGATTCAGCTCCTCTTGAGCTTTCAGAATCCATTCGTTTTCTTCCTTAATAGTTTTTATCTCAATTTTTAAATCTTTTACTGTCCTTAATAATTCAGATGAATTATCATTCAATTCGACAAATAGATTTTCTGCATTAATGTGTCCTTGCTCATTATTATTTTGTTCATTATTAAGGGACCTGTCCTCAGCTGACTCTGTTGGTCATTCCATACCTACAGTCTAGATTTATAAAATGTTGATAACTGAAAACAAAATAAATTAATTCAGTAATTTGCAATTCTATCCTAAAATTTTAATTGCACGAGTGAGCCGCTTTATGCATAGTATTTGAACTTGCGCTCTGATACCACATGTAACATCCCCCAAAAATTCACTAAAATTTAAAATTTTTAAGTAGCAATAAATGCTTGTGTCGCTATGCTAAAAGTGTTAACTTCAACACAACTAAACATTAAACAACACACTTAACGAAAACAACTCATAACATTTAACATTAATGACTAAGAGTTTAAATTACTTATGAATTTCAACAAATGTCTTAACAGCTGTTAGCTTGAATAATGTCTTAAAAAGTCGTAAGTCAATTATCGTTGAGCCAACGTCAGGATGTTGATTAATGCTTGCATAATGTACTTTATTGTTAGTATGCATATCGTCACTTTCGTTCTATGTTATGCATTTTGTTTTCTAGGGACTAATCGATCGTCTTACTGTAATGAAGGGGTCCTTGAGTACGCCCCGAGGCTTACTTAGATATTGCTAGCTAATGCTCATGAATTCTAATTGCAGAGCTCAGGTAAGACAGAGGATTTCCAACTGGAGTATGCAACTGTACTTCCATTCATCTCACTGTAATATGTTATCCTTTATAGTTAATTATGACTATGTAGAGGATTAATTTCTATGCAACAACTCAGGTATTTTTAAGTGTCTTAAGTCTATCATCTCTGAATACTTTGTAATTGTTTGAATGCCTAGTTTTTATCTATCTTGAAGGACAAAAGAATAACCTATTATAAACAATTACTATGGAGAAAATTATATGTTAGTAATACCTACTTGTCATTTCAATACTATAGAAACATTGCAATGTATTACATTACGTGTTCTCAACCCAAAACTATGGGGAAAACATTGTAATAGTTTTCCACTTTATATATTATATGTGCTTTACCAATATTATGCAATATAATAAAACTTCTACGATTATATGTTATATTTATGAGGCATAATGTGTATTATATATATATATATCATTTTACAGAACCATAAGCACGATAACTATAGGCATAGCTATATATTTGAAGCTTTATGCATAAACTAATTTATTGGGAGCTGTATGCATAACTATATGTTGTATAAATGTTTTAACTTATGGAATAGTGTGATAGTGGATAATGCGCTGGCATACCCTTCGAACCAGTACTTAGTATTTATGGTTCATTAACTACGTTGTGATGGAATGCTTGATGGAAGCTCTCGTGGAAACTTCACGTGAATGAAAACGTGGAACATGGTGGCAAACCTTTGTTATGTGAAACCTTAACTACTGATCTGTGCATGGATTTGTATATGTGGATTATGTGTTGGCATAACACTGAGCTTTGATAGTTGAGGTTTTAAATTCTAGTTAATGAGGTTGGTGGTCGTATGCTGGCTTTTCCCTTGTGGCAGGATCTACATTGTCGATTCCCAAGGTGATTTCGGGTTTTTTGGGTTTAACCCTAATCTGCATTGATATGCCAAGCTTCTCGACTTTTGGTTCATTTTCGTTTTGTGAGGGTGAGGCTGATCGACTCCCTATCCTTTAGGATTTTGTAACTATGTTTGAAGGTCCTTCTTGGGGTTTCAATACCTCAACCTTGCTGTAAACAATGCTCTCAGGAAAGTTCACAGTGTGTACAGGTCTCAATCTTTCTTGAGACTCGATGGTGAAGCCCTCTTCTATGTTGTAGGCATTGATGGAGTTTGTAGTTTCAGGTGTGCTTCGGCATTTGCAACCTAACAAGTTTTTGGGTCTTCCTGGAATTGTTGTGGGAACTTCCTTCATAAAGTGTATACGTTGATGCAATCGGGATACTCCACCATGCTCCAGTTATTACAGGTGAAGTATTAGAAACACTTATACTTTCAGTAGTAAGCTTATGATACTGTCTTCTATTTACATTGTTTCGTTTTTGCACATTTAACCTGTTTCGTTCTTGTATTCCCTGGTAGGTTCTACCCTCAGCAATGTGTTGGGGTTGGCCCGAGAAGAGATGGGTGCTCAAAGTTCGGGTAAGCCTCGAAGATATCCCAAGGTGTACAGACTTGGTTTTTCATTCGAATGTAAAGACGGTCTTTAAGATGTAAGGCATGATGTTGAATGTTTATGCCGAAAGGCAGTGTTAGGTTTTGGAGAGTTTTGCTCTTGAGCTTGTAGAGCTCTTGTTGGATTATCAATGATTTCTTCTTACTGTTGTAAGGTGTTTGTTTTGAGTTTGAAATGAAAAGAACTGTCTCGAAAACGTTGTGTTTGGTCCGCTGTCTAGATGTAATTATTTGGCAATGAAATAATTGTTTTGTTAAGAAAACAAATGAAGAATGGTTTTAGAAACTGATTCTGGTTTATGATGAGAAGTAGGGAGGGTTGAACCCTCGACCCATAAATCATAATATTTTTAAATCGACAAGCATGAGTATGAAAATATTTTGCAACGAATAATAGTTGACAGTCGTATAAATAATATTTCGGCACTTCAATTGTTAATTATAAAGTCTGTTGGTTAACAAAATGTTTAGGGAAGAGCCCATTTCTGAATTTTGAAGAGTTATTAGGTTTAGGTTATGTTTTCAAACAATGCCATAAGGCTGGGTTGTAACCCTATTGTAAGAAATTTTACTATGTTTTTGTTAAGGGTTTCAATCCTTGGTCATGACATACTCATTTGTTTTCATAATATGAATGGATTGAAAACATGAAAAGTTAAGAGGATCTTTAAACTTAGGGTTTGAACCCTGGGCAACCGCGTAGATTTAAATAGATACTAATATCCTGTAATTGTATTTAAATTTGTATTCAAGAATACGGTAGTAATGTGTACTACAGTTTGCGATTGCAAGAATATTGTTTCTCTGAAGCAATAATAATACTATTTAAGGATTTTACTGAGGAGTTTCGATGTTGATAGTATTTTAATGTCAAAGCTTATCTTAGACATGTTTCTATGATGTATAAAATTGATGCGAGTAATCTGTTAATATTTGTATAGTGAGTTTGATAATTTAAAAGAATCTCTATATAAATTATTTGGATTGGATGACTGCGTCTGCTAATGTTTGAAAGGAAATACTTGGGAAAAAAAATGCTATTATAAATAAAATACTAGGATCTTTACTGTTAAGCATAATCAAAGAGATATTTGAAATATTTGTAAATTTGATTTAAATTCTAAGATGTTTATTAAAAATAGGACAATATTACAGTACTGAAATAATGTAGATTTTTTGGAAATAAGTCATCAAGTCTAATTATATTATGACATCATTCTGATCTATTTTAAACACGCTTCCCTTTACTAGAGTACGACATTTAAAACAATGTGTGGAAAAATGCAAGGAAGAAATTTATTTCTATCAATCATTTAACAGATTGTAACTAATCATTTATCAAAGTAAATCTAGCAATTATTAAATCTTTCAGAATAGATACATTTCAAAAAGGAACCATTTATGAATAGTTTTAAACATCTATTATAAGGTAGAAAAACTGATAGCATCATACATCTGATTCCTAGTAGTATTTTTATAGAAGTAAATAAGTTAACACAAACTGAACCTGGTAACTTGTAGAAGAAACAAACAGCCAAAGGATCCCGTTCCACACAACCTGCTCCTGAAGACAGCCAAGTTACTTGCCTTAGGACCCCCAAGCCTATTCACTGAACCACCAGGACGAAGATGCTGTGTGGAGTAATGGAATAAATTCCCTTACAACTCAGTAGTAGCACTTAGCAATGGTACTTCCTACTTTTAACAATATTGAACTCAGCAATGTGGCTGCACTAGTTCAGAATGCAATCTTAGTTCACTCATTCACTTCTAACTTTCCCCTCATCTGATCTCTTATGCTCAGAATTTATCACAAGGTAAGAATGAACAACCCCTGCTGAATTCGATGGGTAGATAAGTAGCATGCCTAGGTCTTTTGGTTAGTTTATTTCAGTAAATGAGCCACCTTCTCAGTTCCACTTTCTTGGGGAACATGACCATAAAAGTAGGGAAGTTCCCCCCTGCAACAGTTAGAAGTGAGTGAGGATGCTGCTAAGTGTCAGTTTGCTCTCCACCACAGTCCATTCCTCCTAGTGGGTCAGTGAACACTCATTCAATAATCTCCTTTGGATGTTTGTCTCCACTTTTATTTATTTATAATAAAATATTCAAAGTAATTAATTATAGTCATCCTTGACCTCACTTGGTCAATAGTCATAAAAATTTACAATAAAAATAAAACATAATGTTTTCTGCATAACATAAAATGTCTAGAACTTGGGTATGTGACAGGAAACCATCAAAGTACTCATGGATTTTCAATCCATCATGCCAAACCTACGCAATTTATCAACAATTTAATTCCCTTGAGAAAGAAATATCTCATCTTTTCTTTTCCAAATATCAAGGCCAAGAAAGTAGTGCATAAGACCTAAGTCTTTCATCTTGAACTCAAAATTGAGCTCCCTATTGCACCAAGAAATCAGTTGTTCCTCTCCAGTAAGGAACAAATCATCAACATATAGAACCAATATCAATGGTTGGTTCTTCACTACTTTGAAGAACAAATTTGGATCATCTTCGCTCTTAGAGAAGCCCAGTCTCTGAATATAGTTGTCAATTATCGAATATCAATCTCTGAGAGCTTGCTTAAGCCCATACAAGGATTTCTTCAATTTGCACACATGGGACTGCTTCCCATGAACCAAAATCCCCTTAGGCTTCTGAATATAAACCTCTTCCTCAACCTCACCATTGAGGAAGGCTGTCTTCACATCCACCTGGTTAAGTTTCCATCCTAGAACATATGCAAGTGATATCACAACTTGAATAATGGTGTACCTAGCCACAAGAGCGAATGTATCCTCATAGTCTATGCCTTCTTTATGAGAGAAACCTCAGACAACAAATATGGGTTTATAATTTTCAATACTTCCATCAACAGCATGCTTTATCTTATAAATCCATCTGGAAGTAACTATGGACTTCCCTTCAGGTTTAGGAACAACTTCCCAAACATCATTCTTTATAATTGACTTGTAGTCCTCCACCATTGCATCTTTCCATACTTTCTGCTTTACAGCTTCTTCATAGGTGGAAGGCTCTGAATCACTGATGTGACTCATCTGTGCAACATACCTTGAATATCTTTCAAGTTGTTTTTCTCTCTAGAATATACTAATGGTGCTCCATGCCTCTATGCATATTGTAGTATATATCAGCACCATGAAGACCTCCTCTTGGTAGGAGGTTCATCAACCAGTTCTACTAGTTCATTATGAGCTACCAAATTTGAGAAATTTTTTAGATTCTCCTTCTGAACATCTGAATGGGGAGAATCAGTATATGGTACCTCCATCATAGGAGTCTCATGCTCCTCTGTGTTTGTATCATACTGAAGCTCTTTTGATCACTTGAATGCAACCTCTTCATGGAATGTCACATCTCGGCTGACCTCAATGTGTCTTTCACCTAGAACATATATTATGTAGCCTTTAGATAATTCGCTATAACCCAAAAAGGTTCCCTTCTTTCCTGATGGCTCCATCTTTGTCCCCTTTTATTTCGGCACATGAATGTATACATGATTCCCAAAGATCCTCAGGTGTGAAATATTTGTTTTTTCACCAGTTGTTGGCACGGGATTAGTCCGCATGAAGTGCGGAAGCTGACAACTATGAAGAGGACCATCCGCGGAAGGAAGGGTCCGTCGCAGAGAACGAGGAAGCGCAAGATTAGTTAGGTTGTTAGAAACGGTTCATTTGGACCATTTTGTAACCGCCATAGTTGGATATAAATAATAATATGAATGTAACCGTATGAACATCCTAGACAGGAGAATCAATTGTTTTTTTGATATGTTGTCACAGTTTGTATGAATCCGCAATAAGATGTTCTGAACTGTTTCTATGAAGGTTATACCGCAGGTTTTGATGAGTTAATGCATGAAGATGTTCGGATCTGTCTTTTTGTCTTTGTTTATGTCGAATGATGAATGATTTATGTTGGTTTCTTTAAGGATTCACTGATGCGATCTCTGATATTTTTCTATTAATGCGAATGGCACTTGTGTATTGAAAATGCGAATGGTGAATACATGGTTAATGTGCAAATGATGAATGCCTGTTTGAATTATGAAGTATGATGCGAAAGCAAATATCTGGTTTATGATGTGATAGAGTTAGAGCACGTGCATGTCCTTTCCCCATTGTAGAAACTTGGTTCCTGCAGCCCCCTTAACCATCTCAGGTGAGACCTCACTCGCTTCGTGGGTGTTGCTGGAAAGGGTAAAACCTTTCTGGGCTAGTGCTTAAGGGTGTTGGGTTGGTTTTTGTTGATGACAATGTGAAGTGAACCCCTGTTGACAGAACTGTGTCAACAAATGGTTCCGTTGTCGGGACCCTGAATTTGAAGGAAGAGGACATGTTGTGGCACCCGACGAAACCAAAGATCTAGGATTGGTTCGATAAGAAGGAAAAAGAATTTGCGGAAGGAGAAAACCGAAACCCTGGGAAAACAACAAGCAGTTGGTTGAAAAAACATATTTACTTTGATATCCACGAGATATTCTTTTGCGAATTCCTGATGTTGCTACACAAGTGGTTGGCGCAACTGAATTTTCGAAGAACCATTGCCAAGGAGGTGAACCTAACCACTGGACCATAGAATTGATCCAACAGCTGAAATGGGTTGACAACAAGGTATCAAGGTCTGTTGATTTCTCGGTAGATGGTATATTAGAAGGATACATCACTGATTTTTTCGTGGACACGATCAAATCATATAGAGATGGGGAAAGGAAATTTTTCAAAGGACCTAGAGGGAGGTTCCTGCTATCACTGAAGTTGTGGATTAAAATGCTTGTCTACGAAAAGATCATATTGAGGATGAAATCCGACAAGTAGAAGATCATTGTGCGGGAGTTGTGAGTACCACGTGGATGTGGGTCTGGTAGAAAGATGCAGGGTAGATGGACATGAGTGACGGTGAATTTTTAAGGGAGGATGAAGACGAGTGTGGTACCTTGAGGAGTGGAGTGATATTTTGATGACTATAGAAGAAAAGGGGGACTGAGAGAGAGTCTCCTGAGGGGATCAAAACATAAGACTGCAAAACAAAACCACACGAGATGAAGCGACCTTATTTTGATGAAGAAGAAGGCGAACAGGATACCCCATAATTCGAAGAAGGATGGACCTTAAGCTACAATGTACCTTCAACTCCGCACATTACTCAGAACTTGATTGGACGAAATACCAGCTTTTCGCAGAGCTTCCCTACGTGCCAGAACAGTATTAAGAGTAGCACATCAATAATTAATAATAGTAGGAGTACAAGAATGGCGGGTGATGACGCAAATATTCCAACCTTCCAGGGGAACGGGATTGAGGATCCCGAACAATACTGGTTTTTGTGCAAAGAAGTATGGACCATGAAGCAGGTCCAGGATGAAGATATTAAGAAGGGACAGTTAGCAACGACCCTTAGGGGTCGTGCGCTAGACTAGTATATGAAGTTTACTAAGGTACCGATAGGAACTCCAGGTAAAACACTACTACAGATCAAGGAGGGGATGATTGATGAATTCAAAAAACCAAAATATGAGTCGCAGTACATTACTGAGCTCAAAAAAATCAAACAGTTTCCCAATGAGTCAGTATGGGACATCGACCAGCGATACAAAACACTGATGGCTAAAGTGAGTTTTGGGATGAACGATATGCAACATAAAGAATGGTTTATCGTTGGGTTGGTGCCACATAGTCATGGGCCGTTGATGCAACAGAAGGTAGCGACTCAGGAAGAAGCGTTGGAGATCGCAATGAAGCTGGAGACTTCACCAATCGACGAAACAGGCTTAGGCATGGATCGAATACAAGCACAGATGGAAAACTTGACGATCTAGCTACAATACATGAAGAAAGGGAAGGAGGCCCGCGAAGATGTCTGGTGCACTAGATGCAGGACAGAAGGACACCACAAGGATTAGTGCCCAGATTTTTGAGAATATTTGCAATCAGGTGCACCGAATCCCCTCAGTCAGGGGGAATGCCTTGGTGTCGCGTCTGTCAGACAAGAGGACATCGACCGAAAGAATGTGTGTACCTGCAGAAGCCAGCAAACTTGTATTGCAAGTTCTATCGATCGGTTGGCCATGAAGAGAAAGAATGAAGAGCTTATGACCTACTCCAAGAGAGGACTGCAGACACATACTTCATGAAGGGAGAAGAGTAGCCACATGGACAACAACAGCAACAGTATAATCAACCACCTCCTTAGTATAACCCGCAACCATAGTATGATCAGTCGGAGTATGGTCAGCCGCATTATGGCCAACCATAGTATCTACAACAGCAGTTGTTGGGCCCCAAAATAACCCCTTTTTTCCCACACTTATCTATACCTTTTTCCCTGTTTTGCCTTGCCTTTCCATAACCTAAGCAAATATCTTCCTAAGCAGAGCATGGATTGCAACAGGTATAATTCATTATTGCTTCATTTCATTAATGCCTAATTTTTTATGGTTATGAACTCTATCTTTTGATTTATGCTAATATGAATTGACTTGACAAAAGATAAGTTTAGAAGCCTTGGAAAGACCACAGGTGTAGCAGCTCATTGAACCTTTGGAGAAGAGGCATACATGGCGCCAGCTGTTCCTTCCTAAGTACGCTTCCACAAATTGCTGCGACAGTTCTAGTATTCTTCTATGAGGCCATCTGTGACTGGGCCATGATAGAGCATCCAATTAATCATCCAGTCCGATCAGTTAGAATCTATTTCAGTCTGTTAACAGCATGTAACGGCTCAGGCCTGAACGCAACGATCTCATTCAAAGTTCATTTACGGCTGCAACTGTTCTATTGTAATTCGGTAGCCTGAAGATCATAGATCATCATGGCTTCCCGATATTTGTGGAATGAATTCATGTCATTTTTGTATAAATGTAAAGAGACATTCTGAGCATGGGGTTGGTTAATTAACATTTGATATTGAGAGCTGTAACAGAGTATTGTGACTATGATTCACTATTTTAATACAAGGAGCAGAGTTCTTTATATCTTTGTGTTTTAATTTGTGTTAGTTTCACAGCATCTCTGTCAGAAGGCCAGGGCTCTCCTTCTAACAGATATTGCCGATTTAGGTAGATGTTGTAGTTCATTTTAGTTATTTTCAGTGTGGAATTACAATAAGTATATTTCCAATAGCTGCAACTGTAGATAATTTATGAACTGCTTTTCCTTTGGTGTGCTGCAACAGTGTGGTGTGACAGTCGACTATGTAGGTTAGTTTTCCTTTGATGCAAAGTGTGTTAGTTAGTTATTACAATCAAGCTCAGCTCTAATTCCTTTCAGTTATTTATCTTTCTTAGGATTCCCAATCTAGTCAAATTATGGTTCAAGTTTAATTCTAGTTCTTTGCTGTTGTTTATCTTTCTTAGAAATCATTAGATTAGACATGTTATGATTGAGTTACAGTAGTTGCTAATCGAATTAGATAGGTTGTGATTGAATACTGTAGTTTGATATTTTTAGGATTTAACTTCTTGCAAAAGTAAGTCTAGTTTATTTATTCCTAGATCAATAACTATTGGATTGATATTTGTAGGAGGGTAATTGTACTTCGAATTCTTAGATAGATAAATTAGATTAGTTTTAGCCATGAGATGAGTTTGACTGAGCAAATAGGTAGGATAATTTATCTCCATTTATTCAATCAGCTACTTGAGTGTTTATGCATAGATTGTGCTAATTGCCTTCGAAATAAAAAGACCTACCTGGGTTGACAATTTATATTGAGCATCCTGTGTGCTAGTTGTAATTGATTAGCATATAGGGTGACCAACATTTTGGCGCCATTGCTGGGGATGGTAATTGATAGACATAGATAGTAGTTGATTTATTGATTTCATTTTAGCTATGATTATTTGAAGCATGCATGAATACAAGAAGAAAAACTTGGGAACCCCCTCAAAATACTAACATTGCAGGTGGAAGATGTCGTGGCCGTAACCAAGGTTTGGGAAGACATACATACATTGATGATATAATTTCCAGAGATGATTCTTCTACCAGACTACCGCGGGCATCTTCAGGAAGAGGAAACTTCGTTCTCCCTAATCTTGAAACATCTACATCAACCATGGAGAATGCAAGGGGACCTTCAACTCCTATTCTGGAGAAGAAACCTCTTGAAGACAAAGGAAGTGTTGCAGGTGCAGTGGACCGAGAGGAGATCTATCATATTAACGGGTGCATAGTTACTAAAGAGGAGTGGTTGGAATATCTCCAAGAAGAAGAATAATAAAGAAGGCAAGAGGAAGAAAGGCAGAGAGAAGAAGAAGTGAAGGCAGAGGAAGAAAGAGCGAAGGAAGTATTAAAATCTTGGTCCAACATGGATAACAGAGAACGTGAAAAAAATATGAACGCCACAATAACCATGAAGAGGAGGTGGAAGATAATGAAGATGGTGACACTGTTGTCACACTTGAATTCCCTATCCTCTAAACACCAGGGGTGGTTCCTATGAATAATATTTCACCCTCGGTTCTCCCGAATTTCCAAGGTAAGTCCTCTGAAGATCCAGATGAATTCCTCTTTGAATTTGACATCCTCTACCGCAGTTACAACTACACCTCTAGTGCGTAGAAACTGAAATTATTCCCAACCACCCTAAAAGGAAACGCTCTGCGCTGGTTCATGAGTTTGGGTCGTGAGACCATTACTACTTGGGATCAAATGAAACAGGCCTTCCTTTCCAAATACCAAGAGTATTGTAGAACCAGAGATAGGAAGGAAGAATTATTTAAAATGGTTCAGAAGGAAGAGGAGAGCTTGGAATATTTTGTTGAGATATTGTTATATAATTTACAGAGGTCTGGTCATGTTGATATCAAGAAAGATGTACTCAATATTATCTTACTGTGGGGAATTAGAGAAGATTGCCTATATATTTTGAATTTGTTGGGAAAGGGGGACATCTCAAAGGAACCCTTTGAGAATATTCTTGAATTATGTCAAAGGTATTCAAGGGGATCCTCTAGAACCAACAATCAGGAGAAGGAACGAGATCGAGATGTCTTCACTAGGAAATAAAAGTCAACTAGTGGAGGAGCCACTCGGGCAGAAATTGGCAACCTTTTGGAGAATTTTAAAATAGATATGATGAGCTCCATGTCCTCACAATTGGATGTCTTGAGAGAAAAACAGAGGCAAGTAGTAGAAGATCTGACACTTGGTGTATTATGTGCCAAATGCAGAAAGAAACACCCACTGAAAGAATATCTGCTCGACAAGGTGGAGGTATGTAGGATATGTGAATTGGATCATGATACCAAGGAATGTCATTCATTACCCAAAGTCAAAGTAGTCCTGCAGGAATCTACTTCAGATGTGGAACAAGCTTATTTTATCGCTCAGAAGAAGCCTTGGAAGCCTCAGAATCAAAGTATGAATGCAGATCCATCATCTTTTTGGAATAATATGAATAATATGAATAACATGAATACACAATTCCCTTCACATTATTCCATCAACCAATGGAATCCATCTCAAACTTCAATGAAAAATCCTAACCCTTGGATGCCATGGACACAACAACCAAATCAACAAGCTCTTTGGTCTCCCAACTGGAGAAATTCCTACCCAGGAAATAATTTTCCTCATCACCAAACTCCTTACCAACAATACCCTCCTCAACAATATCCTCACCAACAGTATCAGTAGCCACAACTACAACTTCAAAACAATGCCGCACCTATGAATGTACTACTACGACCACAGCTGCCTGCTCAGCCTAACCCCAACCCAAATAATAAAGTAGTTCATCAATTTGAGACTGCCAACATGCCCGCTTATTCCATTTCCCCAATTCCCTGCAATGACATACACTTACGATCAGGGACGGTAGTGGAACCCGTCGTCATTGAGGATGTTCCATCCTCTGTGACTGAGGCAAGAATGGATTAGCAATTCGAGAATTCAGTCAACACAACAATCCCCATCATTGAGGATGTTGAAACTTCTACTGAAACTCCAGCTGAAACACAAGAATAAATATGCATTGAAACAAAACCTACACAACCGATAAGAGAACCACCATATCCTGAACGATTGGCCTTACAAAAGAAAGTGGAACAACCTCAGTTCAATCTCTTAGGGGAATTGAATAATTTATATGTCAAAATTCCACTATTACAAGCCCTCCATGACGTGCCCATCTATGCCAAGACCGTTAGAGATTTGTGTGTAAAAAAACCAGGAAGAAAACCTAGGGATCCTCCCACTGTCCATGTCATGGGAAAACTCTCCGAATTAATAATGGGAAAGATTCCTCTGGCTAAGTATGATGATCCTAGAAATCCTACTGTTACAGTGCACATTGGACACACTATGATACCTAATGTTTTGGTAGATTTAGGCACAACTATCAATGTTATGACCATCAAAACTGTGAATAAACTTGGACTCACTAATATTCGGCCGACCCTTACCATATTAGAACTTGTTGACAGGTCAACAATCAAACCTGAGGGAATCTTGGACGACCTCGTAGTCTCTATCGATTCGTGGTAATATCTTGCGGACTTCTTGGTTTTACAACCAAAGTCACAGCTGGGGGGACACCCGCTGATCCTGGGAAGACCTTGGTTAGCCACAGCAGATGCTTGCATTAGCTGTCGGTCGAGGTCCATGACTATCTTAGACGGGACTGATATTAAAATCCTGACTTTGTATCCTCCAGCGCGACCAAGCTTAGAAGCTCAAACTCCACTTTGGGTGGATTTGGAGGAAGAAGAAGGCGTTCAACCATTATTAATGATAGAGATATCCTTAACCTTTAAAGATGAAATAGAGGATGACACTATTAACAGTTTCATCAGTGAGCCCACATCTGCCACTAAGCACACCTACCAAATTCAAAACTATACCTTAGATGAAAAAGAACAAGAAAATCTAACGGCAGAGACTTTAGTCAGTGATGCCAACATAATTCCAGTACTTAAAAATTCAAAAAGCATTCCAATGGAAATTGAGCCAGGAAAAACATTGAACATTAATCCAAATCTTGCGCCAAATGAGCTGGAACACCTAATCACTATGCTGAAAAAACACAGGGAAGCTTTTGCATGGGAATACACAGATATGAAGGGTATCCCCTCTAATCTGTGTACCCACCACATTTACATCAAAAGTGACTCCAGACTAGTGTTCCAACCACAACGAAGGATGAACCCGAATTTAAGGGACATTGTGAAAGAGGAAATCCAAAAAATTTTGGAAGCAGGATTTATATACCCAATTTCAGAAAGCGAGTGGGTTTCTCCACTCATGATCATACCAAAAAAGAATGGGAAATGGAGAGTCTACGTAGATTACAGAGAATTGAATAAAGCAACGCAGAAATACCACTTTCCCCTACCTTTTATTGATAAGGTTCTTGACACCTTGTCTGGGAAGAAGTATTTTTCCTTTCTGGATGGATTCAGTGGTTATAATCAAATCCAGATTGTTGTAGAAGGCCAAGACAAAACCACCTTCACCTGTCCTTGGGGCACCTTTGCATACAGGGTACTTCCTTTTGGATTGTGCAATGCACCGTCCACATTTTAGAGAGTTGTGATTGGGATATTTTCTGAGATGGTGAACGATTGCATGGAAATTTTTATGGATGAATTCACTCCGTACGGTAGTATTTTTGATGAAGCATAAAAAATTTAGAAAGAGTTTTGGAATGCTGTGAACAAACTCGACTATCTTTAAGCACTGAAAAGTGCCATATGATGATGAGTGAGGTGTAGTTCTAGGACAATTTATCTCTGCTGATGGTATCTAGGTAGATCCATCCAAAATCAGGGTAATTGAAAACATACCCACTCCTGGAACACAAAAATAGGTATGTAGCTTCCTAGGGCATGCTGGTTACTACAAAATATTTATAGAATTTTTTTCCAAACTAGCTTCTCCTTTATTCACCCTGTTAATGAAGGATGTATAGTTTGACTGGAATGATGCATGCCAAACAGCATTTACTGAACTTAAGAAAAGGCTGTCCACAACACCTATCTTACAAGGGCCCAATTGGGCTTCGCCTTTTCATATCTCCTCAGATACTTCAGATACTTCCATTGGAGCAGTATTGGGATAGCAGGAAGGTCATGCTCCATACGCAATTTATTATATCAGTAAGAACCTGGCCCCTGCTGAATTGAACTACATTGTTACAGAGAAAGAGTTCCTTGTCATTGTTTATGCTATCAATACATTTAGACATTACATTACTGGATATTCCACTTTTTTGCACACTGATCATTCAGCCATTAAGTACTTAATGAATAAACCTATCACTAATGATAGAGTAACTAGATGGTTGTTACTGTTACAATAATTTGTCGACATTACAATTATTGACAGACCAGAAAAAGAAAACATTGTTGCTGAATTTTTATCTCGACTTACTAACAATGATGACAGTTTACCAGTCGAAGATTCCTTTCCTGATGAAAATTTGTTTGTAGTTTAAACTTATTCCCCATGGTATGCAGATGTTGCTAACTATTTGGCTGTAGGCAAGCTTCTAGCACACCTATTAAAGAGAGAAAAAAGAAAAATCATACAGCAGAGTGCTAGATACTGCTGGATAGATGGGAAGCTCTTCTACACAGGTCTAGATTTGGAAATCAAAATATGTGTAAGAGAGGATGAAATTTACAGTATCTTGAAGGATTTCTATGATGAGCCCTGTGGGGGACATTTTGCTGACAAAAGAACTGGTCATAAAGTATTAAGGATGGGGTATTTTTGGACAACAATATTCAGGGATGCGAAAAAATATGTTTAGGCTTGTGACAACTGCCAGAGAATGGGCAAGCCAAATATACTAGATGAAATTCCTCTTCAACCACAGCTGGTGGTTGAACCTTTTGATAGATGGGCTCTGGATTTTGTAGGGCCTATCAACCCTCCCTCGAAGAAAAAAGTTTATATCTTGGTTTGCACTGATTACATGACCAAATGGGTGGAGGCTGTAGCTTTGGTCAAAGCTAATGATAAAGCTGTAATGGATTTCTTATATGAAGAGATATTCACCCGTTTTGGAATACCCAAAGAGATCATTAAAGATGGAGGACCACAGTTTGTGTCTCATAAATTAGAGGCCCTATTGCAGAAATATCACATTCAGCATAAGATAACCTCACCATATCATCCACATGCCAATGGCCAAGTGGAAAGCACAAATAAGGTAAGTGAGGCTATTTTGACAAAAATGGTGAAGAGTCGGCGCAAAGATTGGGATGAAAGACTCCCAGAGGCATTATGGGCTTACCGTACCACATGGCGCAACACTACTAGTTTTTCCCCATAGGAATTGGTGTACAGAAAAATTGTTGTCTTCCCGATTGAATTTGAAATCAGAACTTTGAAGACAGCCATCGAAGAAAACCTTTATTTAACAGAAGTGTAGAGGAACCAACTGAATCAGCTAAACTAATTGGATGAGAAGCGCACAGCTGCAGTACATCATACAACCTTAATCCAACAACAACGCTCCAAATGGCACGATAAATTTATAAAGAAGAAAGTCTTATGTGAAGGAGACTGAGCTCTGTTGTATGATTCACAGTTTAAAAGGGATTTCAAGGGAAAACTACGTACAAGATGGCTAGGACCCTACCAGATAGATAGAGTGTTTGACAATGGAACAGTTCGGTTGATCACCATCGATGAAAACAAAACACCATTATTTGCCAATGGTCATCGACTACGACTATATCATAAACTAATTTCAAGAAATGCATTCATTTCGCATGTTGCAGCTAATTCAGATTATCCATTGATTCAGGAGCAAGGATTTCTCCCTGTCCTTGATAATTCTTAAAAAAACTGCTGCAATTCTGCACAAATTTACTTTTGTACATAAATAAATCATTGTTTTCTTTTATTTTATTTTTCAGCTTTGATGGGTTTGTTTGTTTTCTAGAATTCTGTACAGGTATAAGAGGAAATATTTACTAGAATGGAGGCAGTCATAGTTCGGGCCAAGCAATTGCGAGATTCTGGTTGATCTTCCTCCCGATTGGATGACTCCTTGAAAGAAAAGTGAACAACGTTGTAGCGCCAATTACTCAGTTAAAAGTTTTTACAACCTTTTCCGCAGCTGTAACTCTGCTAAATCCCGCTCATTTATCTATTTTCGTAGCTGTAACTCCGCTAAATTTGGCCTATTTTCCCTTTTTTTTGCAGCTGCAACACTACTAAATCCCGCCCATTTCTCTATTTTTGCAGCTGCAAAACTGCTAAATATGACCTACTTTTCCCATTTTCTGCAGCTGTAACTCCGCTAAATTTGGCCTATTTTCCCTTTTTCCCAGCCGCGACTCTGCCATATCTCGCCAAATTCTACCAAATTTTCATAAGTTCGCAGTTGCGACTCCGCCAGATCTTTCTGATCTTGGCTGAGACTCTGCTACTTCTACAGTTGGAATACCATTCTATCTCTGCCATCCTATGTTAGTCTGCTCCAATTTCACCATGCACTTTTATGATTGACGCCAACATGGATGTACCTTATCTACCTAGTCGATGACGACCAACTCATGGAAGCATGTGTGCATTTATTTTCCCACCAGTGATGCGACTGTGAGATGGTGCCACCATGGCCAAGTGACGGTTCGAGCATTAATTTCAAAGGTACGGGTTCTAACTATAACCATGATTAGGCATGTGTTGACGCATCAAGAAATAATGATTATATTTGTCGTTAGTCCATGTCATCAATCCGCAGCCAATAAATTGTAACAAAAACCACGTTTAAGCTGTTACTTGTACTTATGTTATGACCATCATTTTATCTGACTGGTGTGATAATCCTGCCACCGATTTTATTCCAAAAATAACCATGCCAATTCCCCAAAATAACTATGCCACCTTTCCAAAAATGCCCAAATCAACTTTGGCTATCCATCAATCGTGTTTGTATGCAGTCGTTCCAACGTCTAAAACTGTAACTGGTGCACTCACTAGCAGAATTCGCAGAAGCTAAGCAATATGGGTATCGATGTGAGATACGAACCTATAACGATAGAATCTTTGCACAAGAACATAGAAGTTTTTTCTATCTTTCAGGAAGCTGGGTGGATGGATTATTTCCAGCAATTGAATGGTTTTCCTGTGGAAATAGCACTTGAATTTGCTCAAAACCTGACCAACACCCACTTAGAGGTTCGCAGTATAAGGATTGGCATTACAGAGGCAATCATGGAGGAAGTAACAAGATGCCCATAATTGGGAGGCAATGGTTTGGTCGGAAGCACCATAACTTGACTGCATCTGAATATTTTCTGGCAGCAGGAGAAAGTGTTCGGCCAGGGGGTAGAGGATCAACGTTGGAGACCTTTCCATGTCCTTGGGACCAGGTTTCAATCTTTCTCAAGAAATACATCACATGCGAGGGTAGGTACCATGTCGTTTACATATATGAATTTTTCCTCCTGTCACATTTACGCCATCGCAGATTATTAAATATGCCATATTATCTTTTAAAATCTCTGCAAAGCATGGCTCATTATGTCATAGGTGCTCGACATCCCTTGTCTTCCCTCACAAATCATGGGTTAGTTAAACTACTAGTCTTAAGGGCCCTTGCACACCAGAATTTGACATGGGAACAATTTATTGCTCGACCAAGGGTACCCCGTGAACCTGCCTTGGCAGTAGGAGGTATTGAAATAGTGGAGGAGGACCAAAGCTCCTCAGATTCAGCTGGGGGGAGGGATGGAGTATTAGAATACCAATTGGGAGACAAAGAGGAGGTAGATACGGGGGAAGCTGTGGCAATAGCAAACCCTGTTGCAGAAGAAGACACAGTGGAAGCTGTGGAAAATGAGGTTGTGGTATTAGAAGCCGCAACAGCAGTAGACCCTATAAAACAAGAAATAGACCCAATAGAAATAGCAGTTAGGGTGGTAGCTGAAGCAGTAGAGATGGCATCATTCGCAGTTGTAGAAGAGGAAGTTGAAATTGGAGCAGCTATAGAAGCTGCGACAGTGGAAGTTGTAGCTGCGGAACTTGCAATGGTGGAGGAATAACATCAAACAGAGGCAGTGGAAGGAGGAGACATGGAGGTTCTGGACGTTGAACCCTCCCCCGAAATAAGGGGAACTATAATTCAAGAGGAGTAATTCGTCCTTGTTCTCGAAACTATAGAGACTTATGTGTCACATAAAAGAAGGGAAAGACCAAGGAACAAGGGCCAGACATCCAGTCCGGTAAAAAAGAGAAAAATTAGAGCAGTTACTACAACAACATTAGTACGCAGTGAAGGACATTCATCTGGGGTTGTAAAGAAAAAGAGAACTAGAGTTGTTACTGCCGCAAAAGCGGTGCATTCGATCAAGAAAAATATTGAAATTCCCATTCTAAAACCCTGATCACCTGCTGTTACACAAGAACTTGCTGTAGAAGAACCCCAAATTGAAAATCTTCTTTGTGAAAATGAGCTGCTAAAAGAAGAAGTGCAGATGCTTCGGGGTGAATTAGAGAAATGGAAAGAAGCATATAGGAAGTAGGCAGAAAGGAACTTGAACAAGTTGGTGGAGGCTGCAGATTAGTTGGAAAATTCACCTCCCATTTTGGGGGATGGAGGACATGAAGAAGTGGTATGCCCAGAATGTGGAGATATATTCAAATTGGCAGGGCATAAAGTCATAGTGATGGACTTAGCAGCACGAAAATCTGTACAAGCAAGGCAAGAAGGAAAAGAAGTACCTACAGTGGAGCCAATGGAAGGAAATGAGCCAGAAATAGACATAATCCCTGATTTGGAACTAGGAGAAGATGAGGAAATGCAATCCCAGCCATCAAGGGATACTGAAATATTCTTAGGTCACTCTCATTTTTTAGAAGACATTGAAGTAACTCAAGAGAAACCTCAACAGTCTGAAGAAATTGAAAAACAGGAGGGTGTTACACAAGAAGCAGCATCCTTAAAAATGTTTGTTGAAGTTGCAACTCAGACAGAGGATGCTAAGATTGAGACACAAGAAAAGGATGTTGTTACACAAGAACCAACATTCTAAAAAGTGGTTGCTGAACTTTCCAAGGTTGAATTACAGAGGCGGGATGCTGCCACACAAGAACCAGCATCCCCAGAAGTATTTACTGAGACTGCAACACAGACTGAAGCTGCTGAGGATGGGATTCAGAAGGGGTATAATGTCACACAAGAACCAAAATTCCAAAAATTATTTGCTGAGGAAACCAAACAGACAGAGGCCGATGCAACACTGATGGTAGAGGAAGCTGTTACACTACCAATACAAAATGTGAACGCTGAGGCATCTAGTGACAAGGTAGGAATGCAAATATTTCAAGAAATTATTAATTTGGATTCTGATGATGAGAAAAATACAGATGGGGGGAAGGATGCAGATGATAGAAGGATTCAGGGCTTGGTAAAAGAGATTTCACTATTGAAACTTGAAGTGAAGAAGTGGAAATATCATGCTAAACGGTGTCAGGAAGGGATGGTTCCCCTTTTTGAATATAGAAGGACTATCAAAGAATTAAGGGAGAAATGGGTAGAGGAATTAAATTTTCATAGATATCAGTGGGAAGAGGTACAAAAAAAATTGGAGGAGTTGAAGGAATTTAAATCCATGCAGAAAGAAAAAGACCAAATGTATGCCCTCTCTCATGAACTATTGAGTTCTAGACCCCCATCCCCTTCCTATCCGGTGTTTTTGTATGAACAAATGACCCTGTTTAAATTGAAATCTTTAAAGGAGGGTAGACCTTATCAATTGATGACCTCTCTTCAGTTCATAGAGACCTTTATGGTGAGTAGTTTCCTTGAGCAGAATCTGTTGTGTGAATTATATTTGCATAATATATTTTGTTTCATGGACTCTCGCTCTAACCCTGTTCCCTACTTGGGAGATGTTCAGCTGAGGGCCTTTTCCTCTTTTGTTAATAATCATGTGTAGCGGGAAGATGCCTTTCAGACAATTTCTATGAATGAGGCCAACTCCAATCTATGGATTAGGAGTGAACCTCAATCTCCTCGGGTTCTCATTGTAAAACATGGAAGGAGTCTCTTATCTCCTTTGAAGACTCGGCATCTGAAGAAGTTGCAAGAGAAGGTTATCTCTACCTGTGTTGACTTGATCTCCAAACAACATCATCTTTCCCTAGAAGGAAGCAAGCACAGGTGGCAAACTTGTTCTTCATCTTTGAAGAAAGGGGACCCTTACTGCCTCAAGAATTTTAAATAGGCTCTTCCCAAGGTAGCAGGATATGTCAATTGCATGAAGGTGTGTGGAATTCAATGGCTGGGACTCAAGTTCAAATTTCCACTCATATGGTGGCCAGCAGGGAAATACATGGATAATTACACACTGACCAAAGTAGAAGAGAAACAGTGCTGGGAACATTGGGTTGCTTGTAATGGATTTCTGGATGTAGGTAAGGAACCTTCAATTTCCTTCAATTTCTCTACTCAACATGAACGAGGACCAGACTCAGATTCAGATTGGTTGGTTGTTGCATGAGGGCATGCAAATGGATAGCTGGGGGGGGATGTTGTGCCCCAAAATAGCCCCTTTTTTCCCACACTTATCTATACCTTTTTCCCTGTTTTGCCTCACCTTTCCATAACCTAAGCAAATATCTTCCTAAGAAGAGCATGGATTGTAACATGTATAATTCATTATTGCTTCATTTCATTAATTCCTAATTTGTTATGGTTATGAACTCTATCTTTTGATTTATGCTAATATGAATTGACTTGACAAAAGATAAGTTTAGAAGCCTTGGAAATACCACAGGTGTAGTAGGTCGTTGAACCTTTGGAGAAGAGGCATACGTGGCATCAGTTGTTCCTTCCTGAGTACAATTCCACAAATTGTTGCGAAAGTTCCAGTATTCCTCTACGAGGCCAGCTGTGACTGGGCCATGACAGAGCATCCAATTAATCATCCAGTCCGTTCAATTAGAATCCATTTCAGTCTGTTAACAGCATGTAACGGCTCTGACCTGAACGCAACGATCTCATTCAAAGTTCATTTACAGCTGCAACTGTTCTATTGTAATTGGGTAGCCTAAAGATTGTAGATCTTCATGGCTGCCTAATATTTGTGGAACGAATTCATGTCATTTTTGTATAAATGTAAAGAGGCATTCTGAGCCTGGGGTTGGTTAATTAACATTTGATCTTGAGAAATGTAATAGAGTATTGTGACTGTTATTCACTATTTTAATACAAGGAGCAGAGTTCTTTATGTCTTTGTGTTTTAATTTGTATTAGTTTCATGACATCTCTATCAGAAGGCCAGGGCCCGCCTTCTCACAGAGATTGCCGAGTTAGGTAGATGTTGTAGTTCATTTTAGTTATTTTTAGTGTGGAATTATAGTAAGTATATTTCCAGTAGCTGCAACTGTAGATCATTTATGAATTGCATTTCCTTTGGTGTGTTGCAACAGTGTGGTGTGATAGTTGACTGTGTAGGTTAGTTTTCCTTTGATGCAAAGTGTGTTAGTTAGCTGTTACAGTCAAGCTCAGCTCTGATTCCTTTTAGTTATTTATCTTTCTTAGGATTTCCAATTTAGTCAAATAATGGTTCAAGTTTAATTCTAGTTCTTTGTTGTTGTTTATATTTCTTAGAAATCATTAGATTACACATGTTATGATTGAGTTACAGTAGTTGCTAATCGAATTAGGAAGGTTGTGATTGAATATTGTAGTTTGATATTTTTAGGATTTAACTTCTTGCAAAAGTAAGTCTAGTTTATTTATTCCTAGATCAGTAACTGCTGGATTGATATTTGTAGGAAGGTAATTGTACTTCGAATTCTTAGATAGATAAATTAGATTAGTTTTAGCCATGAGATGAGTTTGACTGAGCAGATAGGTAGGATAATTTATCTCCATTTATTCAATCAACTACTTGATTGTTTATGCATAGATTGTGCTAATTGCCTTTGAAATAAAAAGACCAACCTGGGTTGACAATTTATATTGAGCATCCTGTGTGTTAGTTGTAATTGATTAGCATATAGGGTGACCAACAACAGTTTCAACAACCGCAATACGGTCAGCCACAATATCTGCAGTCGCAATATAATCAACCGCAGTACCCACCATATGGGGCATTGGGGGGAGGATTTAAAGGGGGGTTCCGTGGAGGCCGAGGAACTGGTGTCGGCCGAGGAGGAGCTTCTGGATGAGGTTGAGGATCCATAATAAATTATAATTGTGGTTAGCAAGGGAATTATTAGAGGTATTGCCTGAATCCAACACCAAAGTGCACTTACTGCAGAGTTGTGCACCATGGGGTTGAAGAATGTCCTCAACTCATCGCAAAATGGAAAAATAAGAACCTGCCCCCACCTCCACAAAACTGGAATCAGAATCAGAATCCTCCACCAGTAGTGCAGAAGATATCAACAGAGGCTAGAGGTCAAAATGCGACTGTTGGAATAGTGACTCGTGGAGGAGCTGTGACAGGGGCCGACAGGTCATAGTCTACCATCCAACCGATAGCAGGAAAACAAGTAACATTTGATGCGGAAGTATAAAGGGACATTTTTTTGAAATCACAGGAGGCAATGAGGCAGTTGAGGTAGCCACCGCTTCACCAAAAATAAGTTACTTATGACATGCCGCCAACATTCAACACGACAACTTCGTAGAAAAAGGAAAACACCTTAAGAGCCTTTCTAGAGAATTGCCTAGAGCTGGCCAAAGATCAGGATGCATTAATGGATATATCCAACCTACTGAATCGACGGTAGGGTGCATGACATGAGTGTACGATCAATCGCATACATAAGAGGAAGACGGGAAGAGATATGAGGATGACTGCGCAAGTCGGGGCATTCGATATTGACTCCATCATCTTGGATTTGGGTTAGATGTAAACATCCTGACAAAAAAGACATGGGAAACAATGGGGAAACCACAGTTGGCTTGGTCCCCGGTTCAGCTACGGCTAGCAAATCAAAGTAAATTCACCCCAATTGGTCGACTATGCTAGGTCCTATTGAGATTGAGGGACTTAGGACATATACTGATTTTGACGTGATCGATATGATTGACAACACAAGCCCCTACCCAGTGTTGATAGGGATAGACTGGATGATGGATAATCAAGCTATTATCAACTTCAAGAAAAGAACTATGTCATTTGAGAACCGTGAGATAAGGGTAGTCACACCTCTTGACCCCGCGGAAGGGAAAAGGTATGTTGAACCAATAAGGGATGAATTCACCGAGGGATGGGACAATCTGTAAAACATATCCAAAGACTACATCAATCCGACTGGGGATGGAGAGTTAGGGTGGAACAGTAGAAGCTCGGTGTCATCAGATTCAGACGAAGCACTTGAAAATTGGAAGAACCGATTGCATGAAGTGTTGTTTAGGAGATGCGCATAGATCACTCAGTCACTGCGAAGAGTAGCTATAGAAGAGTGCGAGCTACCTACGTATGAGGGACTGCCCAACTTGGCTTCATTTCTCATGGAATTTGAGGAAAAAGTGGCGGAACCACAACAACTATTGGCCTTGGAAGAAGCCCTAAAGGCTACACCAGTGCGATGGTGGGAAACACACAAGTCCACCATAACTACCTGGCCACTATGTCGACACCTAATGACGATTAGGTTCAGTGACACTGATGGATATCGTGGAAAGAAGTATGATGTCAGAGGAGATCTGAAGGAGCATTTGAGTACATGTGAAAGCCAATGGGGACCACAAGAAAAATAGGAATGGGTCCGTGCATTTATTCACACGTTGGATGAAGTACCATGGAATTGGTATGTCGCAGCAGAACTGCGACGTAGAACAAACTCACGGGAACAAATAACAATTGGCTTTAGCCAAACATTCAATTTCTTCGATGAAAACCTATTCATCCACAATGCATGATAGGAAGTCTGGGAGAAAGTATTCAACGTAGTTCCAGCAGAGAAACCTATGGGACTTCAGTGGACTGCGACACCTCAAATGTTGATGGAATGTTACAATCTTACAGGAGAACCAGATGATGAGGATGATCCGAGGGCCATGTATATCCCAGAGTTAGAAGGAATTCATAGTGTCGAGGCACCAGATATGCCTTCCGACAAGTTTCAGCAGCCACTGTGGATCAAGTTCGCAAGCATCGGAGACTACTGGGATGACTCAACTATTGCGCAGATGACTGACCTACTATACGGATTTCAGGATTTGTTTATGACAAAGTTCTCGGAGATGAAAGGAATTTTAGGGGACCTAGGGGAGATGAAAATCCCATTAAAGCCTGATGCAAAGCCAGTGAAGAAATGGCCTTATAAGTTGAATCCAAGATATAAGGAGCGGGTGAAGGATGAGATTGAAAGAATGATGGAAGCAGGAATTATAGAACCAGTCGAAGAATCAGATTGGATCAACCCAATGGTGGTCCAGGATAAGAAAACCGGTGAATTTAGGATCTGTGTCGATTTAAGAAAGGTGAATGACGCATGCCTACATGATCCATCCCTACACCATTTACGGATGAAGTGTTAGAAGGAGTGGGTGGTCAAGAAATATACTCCTTCACAGATGGATTATCCAGCTACCACCAGATACAAATTGCAAAGGTGGATCGGCACAAAACAACATTTGTCACCGAATGGGGATGTTTTCAATATAAGGTTATGCCATTTGGCCTAAAGAATGCACCAGCAATTTTTTCAAGACTAGAAGTTGCGGCGTTCAAGGACTACATCCATAAATTTCTTGAAGTATACATGGATGACTGGACAGTGTACAGGTTGGTAAAGGATCACATTGCGAATCTGTGGTTGATGCTAGAAAGATGTCGACAACACCTGATTTCATTGAACTTAAAGAAGTGCATTTTTTGCGCTCCGTTTGGGATTTTGCTAGGGCACATTGTTTGTAGGGAAGGAATGCTGGTCGACCCTACAAAGATTGCAATTATTACCGACCTACCACCACCGACAACAGTTAAGAAATAAAGAGCGACATTGGGACACACAGGATACTACATGAAGTTTATCAGAGGGTATGCAGCAATCAGGGTGCCGATGGAGAAGTTGTTGAAGAAAGACGCCAAGTTTGAATGGAATGACGAGTGCCAGAAGAGTTTGGACATATTAAAAGCAAAGATGGTTGCAGCACCCATACTAGCATTTCCAGATTGGATGAAGGAGTTCCATGTTCACGTCGATGTGTCATCAGTCGCACTAGGAGTCATCTTGGCCCAACCAGGAGAAGGCACAATAGACCACCCGATATCATTCGCAAGTAGAAAGTTGTCTACTGCGGAGAAGAATTACACGAGCACAGAAAGGGAATAGTTGGTGATGGTCTACGCCTTACAGAAGTTTCGACACTATCTCTTAGGGGGCAATTTTAAAATGTTCACCAATCACTCAGCACTTAAATACCTGATGAACAAGCCTGTGTTGGGGGGGGGAATCTTCTGATGGTTGTTACTCTTCTAGGAATTTGATTTCGAGATAATTGTCAAACTAGGGCACCTAAATGTAGGACCAAAACATCTGTCATGGATAGAGTCTGGAGAAGAGCCAAGGACCATTGATGAAGGATTTTTGAATGCTCATTTATTTAGGTTCGGAATGGTCGACGACCATTACAAAGATATTATTCAATTTTTGGCATTAGGGAAGGTGCCAGATATATTCACTACCATCCAGAAGAAGTAACTAGTCGTCAGAGCTACAGATTTTCAACTGATCGCATGACGACTATATAATATGGGACTAGATGAGATACTTCGACAATACTTCCTTTCGCATGAACAAAAAATGATTTTAGCATAATATCATGATGGCATCGCAGGAGGACACTATGGAGGCCGTTCCACTGCTAGAAAGATCCTTCAAGGGGGACTATGGTGGCCAACGTTGCATGGAGGTGCTATGGACTACGCAAAAAGCTGCGACTTATGTCAACAGACAGGGAAGCTGTCATGAAGGGAGGAAATTCCATTAGTACCTCAATTGACACTATAGGATTTCGACAAGTGGGAAGTTTACTTTGTGGGCCCCATCAACCCACCAGGAAAAAGAACAGGGTCGGGCTACATAATCACTACGACATATTACTTAACACGATGGGCGGAAGTTACGTCGGTAAGGGATTTCTCAACTGCAACCGCAGCACGATTCCTTTTTGACAATGTGGTCACCAGGTTTGGGTGCCCAAAGATACTAATGAGTGAACAGGGGACTCATTTTGTTAATCAGATGATCACAGCAATGACAGAGGAGTTTCAAATTCAACACAGGAAGAGCACCCCATATCATTCGCAAGCTAATGGAACAGTTGAGGCATTCAACAAAATCTTGGAGCATGCGCTCACAAAGGTATGCAACACAAATCGTGATGATTGGGATTTGAATATCCCTGCGATACTTTGGGCATATCACACAACTTGCAAACGTTTGACTGGACAGACCCCATTCAAGCTTGTTTACGGGAAAGAAGCCATAATGCCGATGGAGTATATCATCCCAAGTCTACGAATCGCAGTAGCCACATGCATGAGCGACAACGAAGCACTGGAAGATTGGTTGGCACAATTGGTATAGTTCGATGAGGATCAGTTCATCGTAGGATTTCATCAGAAGGTAGAAAAGGATCAACAAAAGGCTTGGCATGATCGCCACGTTAAACCTAAGCACTTTCATCCCAGAGATATGGTTCTGTTATATGACAGTAAGTTTGCAAATCACCCAGGTAAGTTACAAATGCATTGGTTAGGTCCCTACATAATAAATTTTGTCACTGACGGAGGTGTGGTGCAGCTACAAGTTTAGATGGGGTAGTGTTTCCCAAGTAGTCAATGGGAATCGGTTGAAACCCTATCGCCATGATCAGGCGCATAGTAGTTGAGAACCAGAAGCAAAAAAAAAAAATGCAATTATGACAAAAAGTGGAAAGCATGGCCAGTCGGGTCGCTCATAGATGCTTCTCACGTTTAGCACGCGGGAGTCAAATTCAAGCATGATTACTAAGGACCAACATCTCTAGAAGACAATGGAGGAATATGATGATAGAATCGGATGGCTATGGGAAATATTTCATGCATGATTAAACGATCAGACATTAAGGACATGAAGAGCAAGCATAAATACAGGCACAAATATTGAAGAACATAAGTCAAAGTAAAGAGACTCCATAGAGGAGAATCAGTAAGTTGCATGATGCGAGTCAATAAGTCAGATGCAGAGAGTTAGGAAGTTGAGTGATAAATTCCAAGGAAGTTGTGGAAAATGGAAGTGAGATAGTTGCAACGGTGCATTTCGTTTCCAGCGGAAGCACTCCAGGTGCTCTAAGGGAAAGGACGACAAGTGTCCATGAACAACCAACAAAGAAAGTGACACAGACAATGGGGAGGAACGAAGATGAAGTCCCACCCTAGATTTCTAAGAGAGTGGTAGTAGTTAGAAGAACCATGGTCCCTGCGACCACCAGAACACCAAGGGAGAAGGCACGCTGGCTCCAATAGCAGACGGTTAAAGGTGCGAAATAGATGTGCCAGAGTAATTGGCCTGTTTCCCAATTTGGTGACGTCGATGAACTTTTCTCCAGACTGAAACAAGCCTGAAGTGAACGAGCAGGCGCAAAAGGGATAGATGATGAAGGTTTCAAAAGACTGGAGGATGAGTTAGAGAAGTACATGACAGCGGCCAAGATACTGGAGGATGAGTTTGAGAAGTACATGATAGCGAGCTCCAGACACCAAGAATAGCTTCAAAAGTTTAGCACAACGAAGGATGAGAACAGTACCAGAGATGTCTAGCTGAGGTGGCTCGAGTGCAAGCCACAAGTTTGTGTTGGGGGCCTGTTGGCATGGGATTAGTTCGCATGAAATGCGGAAGCCGACAGCTGTGAAGAGGACCATCCGTGGAAGGAAGGGTCATTCGCGGAGAACGGTGAAGCGCAAGATTAGTTAGGTTGTTTGAAATGGTCATTTGGACCATTTTGTAACCGCCATAGTTGGCTATAAATAAGAATATGAATGTAAGCCTAGGGACATCCTAGAGAGGAGAATCAATTGTGTTTTTGCTCTATTTTCGCGGTTTGTATGAATCCGCAATAAGATGTTCTGAACTATTTCTGTGAAGGTTATACCACAGGTTTTGATGAGTTAATGCATGAAGATGTTCGGATTTGTATTTTTGTCTTGGTTTATGTCGAATGATGAATGATTTATGCTGGTTTCTGTAAGGATTCACTGATGCGATCTATGATATTTTCCTATTAATGCGAATGGTAATTGTGTATTGAAAATGCGAATGGTGAATACATGGTTAATGTGCAAATGATGAATGCCTGTTTGAATTATGAATTATGCTGCAAAAACAAATCTCTTGTTTTGGATGCGATAGAGTTAGAGCACATGCATGTCCTTTCCCCACATCAGAAACTTGGTTCCTGCAGCCCCCTTAACCATCTCGGGTGAGACCTCACTCGCTTCGTGGGTGTTGTTGGAAAGGGTAAAACCATTCTGGGTCGGTGCTTAAGGGTGTTGGGTTGGTGTTTGTTGACGACAATGCGAAGTGAACCCCTGTCGACAAAACTGTGTCAACACCAGTGAACACTTGTTTAGGTGTCTTCTCATCCAAAATGGCACGAGGAATTATATTCTGGATATATATTGTTATACTGGTGGCCTCTGCCCATAATGAGGTAGACAACTCTTGATCATGCATCATGGATTTTGCAGCCTCACATATGCTTATATTCTTCCTTTCGGCAACCCCATTTTGCTAAGGGTTGTGTTAGATTTTTAACTTTTAATCAATAGTTATCTAGGATCTTACTAAGAGAATAAAAAGTGCAGCATAAACACAAGAGACACAAATATTTTCCTCAAGGAAACCATAAAGGAGAAAACCCCGAAACTTCCTCAGAGATAGAATGATCACCAATACAATGTCACAAAAGTAAAACCCAAAAATAGAAAATGTCTTCAACAAATTCTCTCTTATCCACTTGTACGAACTTGTCCTTCTTCTCACTAATGCGAATTAAGTGAGTGAGTGAATGATCCAAATGAGAGAGTCACCCTCTCTATTTATACTTTTACTTTCACTTGACCTTACCCCAACTAGGTCGGCCCCTAGTTGTACTTGACTAGGCCGAATTCTCTAGGAGAGTCTAATAACCCATTTACAACTTAACTCCGGGGTCTAATGCCCTGACTTACAATGGAGGGTTAACCTCAATGAATTTACATGACCCAAATACAATAATGACTTTCTTGACCGGAGGAATAAACATCTCCTTCGGAGGTACAATAATAAAATAGAAATACAATATAAAATATACAAGTGAATATCTTCCGAAGTTACAATTACATTAACACTCCCTCTTAAATATGAAGGTATTCTCTTGACATAGTCATCAACACAAGTCTTCGTCACTGGATCAATAATGATGGAACATCATCATCAACAATGGATCGTCGTCACCACTACTGCTGTAATCCTTGTCATGTCGACCATCGATTGGTGCTATCTCTCAATTCTACTCGTCATAGGAATTTCTACAAAGACAACCCTTTTTCATGATGGATGTATGCCTAGCCTCCATTTACGTCTTCATCATATCTGCGAGCAATCCATCAAGTAGGTACATACTAGGACTTATTATAATGCCTCTGCAAATTCCCGCGTCTCCTACTGTCGCCTCATCATGTCCAGATCATCTCAACGTCAACGAAGCACAACCCAGATGCACATCACACAACACTTACATCAGCCAACATGGGAGGACAAACCCCGTCTCATTTAGTAAAGGCTCAACACTTACATATATTCCATGGGATGAAAAACCTCAACCATGCGAGAATGACACTGCCCTTACATATACGCCATGGGAAGAAAAACCTCAACCATGCAAGAATGGCACAACACTTACATCAAAATTCATGGGAAGACACACCTCAACCATGCTGGAATGCCTCAAAACTTACATCAATAGCCATGGGAAGACACACCTCAACCATGCTGGAATGGCTCGAAACTTATAGCAACGACCATGGGAATACACACCACAACCATGTCAGAATGGACCCAACCCTTACATCTGCACCATGGGAGGACACACCTACCACCATATGAGAATGGCTCATGTGCATCTGCGTCTTCCGAACTCATCACTTCCCCTTGGAAGGAACCTTGATCTTAAGTACACCAAGCTTCTCTCTGAAGTACTCAAAATTCACTCTGGATAGCGGCTTGGTCAACACATTGGCTATTTGCTTGTCCTTCACAACATACTAGAGTTTCACTGCTCCTCTCTGCACCATATCCCTGATATAGTGGTACTTGATCTCAATGTGCTTCGAATTTTCATTGAACATTGGGTTCTCAGACAACACACAACTCTGGTTATCCCAAAATATACAAGTTGCATCCAACTGGAGATCAAACAAATCAGACAGTAACTTCCTAAGCCATACTACCTCACAACTAACCGAACAAGCTGTGACATACTTTGCTTCGGCTGTACTTAGTGCCACGTAGGACTGCTTCCTACTAAACCAAGAGATCACACTTGATCCCATACTGAAGCAACACCCAGAAGTGCTCTTCCTATTAAAGGCACTACCTTCCCAATCTGAATCAACATAACCATCCAGGTTAATCTTCTGATTCGCATCATACTTGAGCCCATAATCAACCATACCCTTCAGGTACCTCAAAATATGCTTTGCAGCAATCAAGTGAGCATGTCTCGGATTTGTCAGGAACTGGCTCAATGTGTTCACAACAAAGCAAATATATGGTCTCATATTCATCAGGTATATGAAAGATCCAATCATCTGATGATACATCATGGAATCAACTGAATATGATGAAGCATCACTTAATATATTCAGGTTCGATGCCATAGGTTTTTCCATGGCCTTGCAATCCATCATCCCGAACCTCTTCAGGATCTCTACTGCATACTTCCTTTATCCAAGGAAGATTCCATCTGTACTTTTCCACACCTCCACACCTAGAAAATAGTGCATCATACCCAAGTCCTTCATCTCGAACTCGACAGCAAGATTCCTCTTAGTGTCTACAATAATCCCATCCTCACTTGTCACAAACAAGTCATCTACATAAAGTAGAAGTATCACTGGGTTCCCTTCCTCAACCTTGTAGTAAAGGTTGGAATCCGCTTTACTGTTGGTAAAGCCCAAACTAGTTAGGAAGTTGTCTATCCTGTCGTACCATGTACTGGGTTCTTGTTTCAATCCATACAAGGCCTTCTTCAATTTGAACACATGATTCTCCCTATCATGTGTCTCAACTCTAAGTGGCTGCTCCACATACACTTACTCTTCCACTACACCATTCAAGAAATCTACCTTGACATCCATCTGGTGTACCTTCCATTTCATTACTGCAGCCAGAGCAAGTACTGATCTGATGGAAGTGTATCTGGCTACAGGTGCAAATGTCTCCTCATAATCTATCCCTTCTTTCTGAGAGAATCCACGTGCCACAAATCTTTCCTTGTGTTTCTCTATGCTTCCATCTACAGCATGCTTGATCTTGTTGATCCATTTGGAAGTCACAACAGACTTCCCTATTGGTCTCAGGACTACATCCCAGACATCATTCTTCACGATCGATTGATACTCCTCGATCATGGAATCCTTCCATTCTTTCTTCTCTATCCCTTCCTCATAGTTGGAAGGTTCTTCAATTTCTTCATCTTGACTTCATCAATATTCTTGAATGTTATAGCTGAATCATCGTCACTTGTTCTTAGAAACAAGTCTCTCTTGTAGTACACGATATTTCCTACAAGACAAGTTCAATTGCATCATTAGAAACATATCATAGTTTTCATAACAAATTCTTACGCATAAAGACATAGGTCATACAGTCATGCAAATATCTTAGCCATTGCTTCAATACAACATTCATCCATATCTTGTAACTTTCTAGATGCCATCCATCTCTACCAGAACATTGTTAAGAGTGTGCACTACTCTCAACATGTCAGCAATGTTATGGAGAAAACTTCCTATGGATCGGGGTAGACCACAACAGACAGACGACTACCAGAAAATAACTCACTTCCCAATGCAATGCTATTATAACGAAAATACTAAGATATGGAGAATAAAAACCAACCTTCAACCGGATGTTCGAAGTAGATCCCCATTGAGCTTTCAATCTCTACACTTGAACCTACAGATTAGTCTCAACAACAAATACAAGCAAGTGCATATAATATGTGAAAGATATTAGCATAATCAATAACATGGTCCATGATATCATAAGCAAATGTAACCCAATGTAATTTAAACAACATTCACAATATCAATTGGACAAGAAAATGAGTATTTCCATTAATTAATAACAAGTACATGATATGACCTCTTGTCAGCAACCAATCTGAACCAAGAACTGGGTCTCTCCACTTGTGCCTCCACCACTTCAATCCCCCATTCAATGGAAAACTCAAACTATGAAAGGAGTTTGGTAGGTGAACATAAGGAGTTCACAACAACAAGGATCAATGAGTGTAGACTCAAGTCACGAAAAAAATCCACTGGAGTTATCTTTCTCTCTCTTTCTCCTCCCTTCCATACACCATAAGAGCTCAATATATAGCCTTCCAAAGGTAAGTGAAAGGTCGAATCAAGTCATTTTAGGGTATATGGAGGGCCAAAGGTCACCCTAAGACCACTTTTTGGGAGTAAAAAGTAACTTTTCTATTGTTTTTACCATGTAACTCAATGTACGCGGGCTAATGAAGTGCAGCCTGCGTGTACACTGGCTATAATGGAACAACAAGCGTACAGGAAGAAAAATACGGAAACTTGGTTCCTGAAGGGAAAATACTGGGTATGAGTCAGTAAAATGGATCCTGAAGGCCAATCAATGCTGATGCTCACAAGGTGGAAAATTACGCTGTAATAGATGCCCCCTAATGTGTGAGGTCGGAGAAGGTACTACGATGGCGTAAATACATTATAAATCTCAGAAGTGGAGTGATGGAGACACAAATGGAGAGAGTATCCCACTCGTCATAATACAATAATATCTCTAAATACATGTCGGTACAATACAACAATCTGATACAATGGCCATGATAGGAAGTATATAGTGAATACATGTCATAAGTGGTCATAGCCATGCCCCATACAGTAAGATATGATCTTCTGTTGAAAAGGAAACAACTAGTGCAATACTGGAGGTATAAACTGCTAATGTACGAGAAATAAGATCTCATAAGTACAGTCACGATCAAGAGGCGCAGCATACTGAATGCTACTAACGTCTGGGGTCTTCTACACAAATCATCTGCAGTGCAAGTCCCATCAAGTGAATAAAGGTGTTGAGGTTGAACCTGATGTGAGATTGTCTGATTACCGGTCAATGATGTATATCGTTAACAAACGCGAGATAACCCACCAATAATGAAATTGGGCATCAAGGAACAGAGTACAATCATCAAAGTGTGAATAGATGTGTTGAGGTCGAACACTAAGATGAATCCATCGATCAGGGGACGTTGATGTATTCCAAAAACTGTCGATGGCGAGAGAACCTACCACTAATGACTGCAAGCCTCAAGGTACTCAACCGACTCTAAGTCTCAATTCCGGAAAAAATGAGTTGAGGTCGACGAAATGAAACTCGCTGGAAGGAGGGCATTAAGGCATACCCCATCAACCAGCACGAGGTAACAACTATGCTGAAAGATTTGGAAGAACTCAGACGAACATACTAACTCAATAAGGATGGCCGACATGCAATATTCAAGAGAACTGAGGAGTGGCCGACTCTGGTTTCAGGACTTCCTTTGAACAAGAGCATGAGCAGATGGATAGACTCAGGCAGCATAGACTCAGATAATAACAATGTGCCATGCAGGAGGCATCAACAAAGGGCTCCATAATGACTAGAAGCTTAACCAATCGGTGGAGTAAAATATGAGAAACGAGTACAAATGCTAAGGTCCTACTATAGTCCCGACTCATAATGGATGGAGTGGAATGAATGCTCTGTTCAAAGGAGACACAACATCTGCCAACAAAAAGAAGTAACGATTCTCCCATCCGGCTTTTTGGAATATTTGATTTTTTGGGTCTTTTTCATATTGTGAAATCTTGAAAAAGAATAAAATTTCTTATAGTACAACAGGTGAGGGAACGAGTGTCAAGTGAGAGAAAACTAGCCCCAAGCAGTGGAACATACCTATGATCAATGTAGGGAAGCATGTGCAGGATGTGGACACTCGGGGTGGTGTTCCCTCAAGGTAAAGGGTCATCAAATTGTGAAAGATAAACGAAAGATCTGCTTGGCTTGAAAGGGAAAGTGCTCAGGCACATGGCTAATAATTTAGTAAGCGGGAGCCAACACAAGGCTCAAAAGGCAAGCAGGATAATGCAATGCATTCACAACTCGACATAAATGGGGATTCCTTTTTCATAAATTTAGTCTCCTCGCCCGAAAAAGTGTAAAAAAATGAGAGAATAACTCTTCTAGTCACGCATGACTAGAGTATACCTTTTTCATAATTAATCCAGAAAGGTCCGGAAAAGGGGTAGACTTATACCTAAGTGGATGTCGCTTCAAATCCTTTAACGAGTCTGAAACGACAGGTATACTCGGCAATCTTGTTTGATTTGAAAAATTCTAACAAGGGCTTAAAAAAGACTTTATAAAAATATTTTACGTAAAGGTTTAATGAGCCCGAAAAAGTAAACTCGTCACCTCCTTACTGTTTTTAACAAGCTCAAAGGAGAGATGGAAGAATGCTCGTAATGGGGGCAGATGAGTGTCAAGAACATGCAAGACTAGTTCCAAGGACATGGAACAAAGCTATGCATAATGCAAGGAACATGAGCAATATAAGGACATTCAGGGGGTGTCTGTGAATTCAAATGGAAAAAGGTTCAAATGCATCATAGTGATGGGGAGGCCTAAACCTATATGCAAGGTTCTGAATATGCCTTCCATGACCAAACCAGATGTCGAAAAGGACCAGTAAACAAGTATAAATCCAGTTAAGAATCTTGTCTCCAAAAGACACTAGTGCCAAAATCATATCTAAAACATATGTAAAGACAGATCTGATACCAGTATCCGTGGTAGAAAAACCATCAATTTTGCTATGATCAACCTCAGGGTGAAGATCAAAGTTGGAGGATGTGAAGGAATTTGCAAGAACAAATTCGTCATCACCGGAGTTGTCAACTCTAGACTCAAACTCAACAGGATCACCGATTTGCGGATCTACAGTAGATTCCAAAGACTCATCACTAGGGAGATCAAATGTTGAAATCAAATCGGGGCCGGACAAAACTATACCTGGATCGAAATCTAAATGTATGGCAGATTGTATTATAGACTCATCCTACTTATTAAGATCAAGGGTAGGAGGGGAGTGAGATCTATGATAGAGATCCCCCCAAGGATTGTCATTACCATTCATGGCCTCGATAAAAATTTCATCTGAAGGTAGAATACCATCGAGGCAATCATGTGAACAAGATGGGTCGACTGCACACGCGGGCAGCATAACGAGATATTCTTCCCCTGTCCGTGAAGAAGAGAGATCTGGCTCTGTAGTGGCTTGTTGAATATATTGAGAATCAAGCTCGGCTGCATACAAGGGCATATCCATTCCGATGTGCGAAACATCTCCAGACGGGGAACTCGTGGAAGGTGGATCCCACGGATCACTAAAATATGATGTCCGAAAAGGTACATGATTCAACGAGGAAAGAGCATCATCGGAGATGGTTCCTATGAAGGAGATTGGCACAGGGAGGTCGAAAGATCCCATAAAAGATGGATACAATCCTACACCAATATTCCTAGTTGCCGGCTGAGAATATTTGATCTGGGGAACAATAGTTCCCGGCGATGCTACGGAGTTGGAACTAGGGAATTCTAGCTGATCAAACGTCACAATTATGCCTTCATGAGGAAAGCAAATAACTCTGAACATAGAGGACATGATCTCTCTCATTGCATAGATACAAATCCTACCTAGAAGAAGGTTGTAGTCGATGGGTGCATCAACCACCTCGACTTCAATAGGCACGGATTTCCCTCCCAAGTGGACCTGAAGGAAAGGGAGAATACCATGCGGCCTAAACGACCGACCATCGAACGTAGTAAGCATGGTCATAGATTCTAAAAAGGGAGGAGAGCCAAGAGATTTCCAACAATCCAACGACATTACTGAGGTGGAAGCTTCGACAACCACCATTCATTTAACAAATTTATCTAAGAACCTTACATGTACTTGAAAAGCCACATGGAAAGGGAAGCGAGGCTGGATATCAGTAGCATCGAATTTAATGGCGCCAGGGATACTCTCATCCTAAACTCCCAAAGCCGATAAAAGGGAGTTCCTCTATGAATGACATGCCTATAAAACCTCAAGAGCCGACATGGAACACGGATTTTGGCCCAAATCTTCTACAATGGAGTAGTTATGGGCGGCTCAAAAATTGGGATTGTGCGTCGAGCACTTAAGAACACCTTTTGGTATCTGCAGCATAGTAGTGGGCTTCTCGATATGCAAAGAAGTATCAGGAGGAGGAGGATGCTCATTCCCCATATTCGATTGTGGTGCACTATAATCGCGTTGACGAGTAGCAACACTAACCTGAGATTGGACCATGTTCACGCATCCGTAGCCACTGGCATGAGAAGAAGATGTCGTAGTTTCATTAGTCCCATAGCTAGTGGCGGGAGCATTCGAAGCCATATTTTGATGATGCAGAAGGGAATATTTCAACACAGCTAGGCTCTATGCAAGATGCTTCTTTAATTCTAGGACACAAGTGAGTCAAGTGATCCTCCCCACAAAGTTTGCAAGGGAATTTCACCTTACGTCTCGGCTTACGGTCCCCACCAGCATTTTCGCCGTCCCAAGGAGGGTTGGCATTCTCTTTTCTAGGAGTGTTTCGATTAATTCCATTATTCCAATTATTCCCACCGTTACGATTGTTTCTCCCCTTCTTCTTTCCACCAGGTTGTTGATTACCTAATGGGTTCGCCATCTGTATAGAATGGACATCGGACAATTGGGTAGGAGTGGACGAGGCATGAGCCTGTCCGGGGGTAGACTGGCTAATAGAAAAAAAATTCATTTGATTTGTAACAAAGTCTACGGGTCAAGTACTCGTGGATCCAACAATGCCATCAGCATGTGGTCCAGGAACAGGTTTAGGCTCATGACGTGAGCGCGGTGCGTCAGGAATGATATCTTACAGGATACTAGATTGAGCATAGAGTAAATCTAGATGCTGAGCTTTGAATATAACTTGCTCCTCAGTCGTGATTCCGGACACCGAAACGTCCTTAAATATGTAGGGAGGAAACGACTTGAGGAACCATTCCAACATAAAATCTGGAGAAATATTGGCTTTCACTAGCCTCTTCCGTCGACGCCACTCTTGAATGTGATCAGATATGTGCGTGGCCTTGTTATGGCGGAAGGTAGATAAAAGTTCGGTGCCAATATCGTAACGAACTGGAAACTGAAAGTGATCCAAGAAAACCAAAGCTATCTCATTAAAACTCCTGTAAGTGCCCCCAGGCAACTCGACATACCACTTCGCGGCTACCCCCGTGAGGGTGTGTTGAAATAGTCTCAGACAAATAGAGTCGTGATTTAATGAGTTTGAGGAGCACTAAAAGTGAAAAGTTGTAACATGATCACTCGAATCCTCACCATTATTCCCTTCGAACTTCGGAATGTCAGAAGGGAGCTTGGTAGGGACTGGAGGCCAAGAAGGATCGTGACACACTGGATCATTTGTGAGCTTCGAAAGATCTAGTAGATTCAACCGAGCAAGAAACGGGAGATGTGGTTGTGAAGTTGGATTAAAGGCTTCCAAAAGAGGCTGACCTTGCGGACCGTAGGGATGATATGAACCATGACCGTGACCATAGGGCTGATAACTGCCTCCACCCTGACTCGTATAAGGGTACAAAGGTATATATGTGTTATAAGCACCATAGTGAGGAGGGAGTATAGTAAGGGCCAGAACCGGCTGCATTATAAGAAGGATTACCACCATAATTATGGGGCATATTGGTGCTAGTTGTAGCAGGAGCAGTCGAGTAATGACCATAAGTGTAGGGTATGTTCCCACCCCCAGTGTTGGGAATGTGCCCACCCCCAGTGTTGGGAATGTGTCCACCCCCAGTGTAGGGAATGTATCCACCCCCAGTATAGGGTAAATTCCCACCCCTAGTGTTGGGAATGTGCCCACCCCCAGTGTTGGGAATGTGCCCACCCCCAGTGTTGGGAGGGACATGCTGGTTAGCAAACGTGGTCGTAGTCATAGGTATATGCGTAGAAACATGCGTGTTAGGCTGTGTGATGTGAGCCGTGTTATGTGAAGTGTTCCCACTAAAATGAGGGGCAGTCCTGGGATGTGGTCCTCCTCCAACAGCTGTAGAAGTTGAAGGGATATGACCAGACATAAATTTAAATGGAGCAGAAAAGGTCGCGTCGCCCCCGGAGGGAGCAGAAGAGGTTGTGCCGCCCCTGGTGGGGGCAGTGCCCACAGCTCCAAGGCTAGTGTTAGATTGACTACTCGACGAAGTGGATGTAACATTCGAATTAATACTGGGCATACCAACTGAAAAGGGATTAGTGGTCAAAGGTTTTGTGGTTTCATTAAGATTTGGCATCCCATATCAGAATCCCTAAGTGTGTGTACCATGAGATGGGTTTCACTCTATTGACTCAAACCCAGTCGACAAGGGTTCCCATCACTATCGACACCAACCCACCGCGATCTCCCTGAGCACCGGCCCAGACAGGTTTTACCCTGCCCAGCAACACCTGCAGAGCAGATGAGGTCTCACCTGAGGAGATCAAGGGAGAGTGGACAGAACCATTTTTATGCCGAATGAAGGAGGATGTGTGTGGCATCAACTACTTAATCTGATTGCAACATTCAACGATAAATCTATGCATTCACTTCGACATTATTGTACTCATATCATCATTTAAAGGAAACATTCATTGTTGCAGCAGATTATAACAGTAAAGTGACTATTGCATCAAAGAAACATTGCATTACCATCAAAAAACAAAAGACACACCAAGATTGCACAGAATAGTTTCATCACATCATATTATTACCGCAAAAACCCAATACAATGCCTCTGCAAATCACAGACTTCAACAATATCTCTTGATCTCAGAACATATGCACAATGTTGATGTATATGTAACTTCGGAATGTATTTCACCTATGTATTTCATCTATGTATATTGTACTCCTATAGAGATGTTATTATTCCTCTATACGGAAGTGTCGTCATTTGTATTGACAAGTGTCACAAGTGTTGTAACTTGCCGATGGGTTATTATACTGAGTTAGACAATTCGGCCCTGTTGGTTTATTTGGCAGGACAGGGTCTGTATAAATAGAGATCAGGAGATCTCTATTTGATCATCTCATTACTCACTCTTCCATCATTAGGAAAGTGGTGCACATGTGAGGAGGAGGATCAACTACTAGGAGAAGACTATCTCTTGTACTTTGGTTGTATCATTGCTCTTTCTATCTCTGAGGAAGTTGTGGGGTTTTTCACCTTTATGGTTTTCCCCAGTGAAACTCTGTGTGTCTATTGTCTCATGTGATTGCTTGGTGTGATTGATATGCATTGTTATACTTGATATGTTGTACATGTTATTCTCTCAATAAAGATCCTAGAGTATATTGAATTAATGCTCAAAATTTAACATGGTATCAGAGCTTCCCTAAGAAGAAGACATTATGCAGTGGCGGAAACTAGGGTTTCTCTCCGCAGATTTTGGAAAATCAGTAAGGTAGATTGACTCTACTCATCAAGGAGAATCTTTCTATCTAATTAGAATTCAATTCTGGGCACTTTCATTTTTGGCCCTAAAATTTAGGGTTTCCACAAAACTAGGAATTTATGAATTCTGAGGACATAGCTAGAAGCTCCGTGGAACAATTGAAGTTTAGAGCTTTGGGTCGAGTTTTTTGGTTGGGTGAAGCTCCGGGAAACTCAAACCCTGATTTTGGGTCCTCCCCAATGAATCTGGGAAGACTGAAAGGCATTTATGAAGGGTGAAGCTTTGCAGATTTAAAATTCTAAATATACCAGGCTGATCAGCTCATCAAGGTGCATCTTTCTATCCTTTCAGAAAGTTGAAATTCACATTTTTAATTTTTAGGGTTTCTCTGACAAACCCTAATCCGGGACCAAATCCAGTTTTCAGCAAATCAAATGGTAAGACCTAAATCTTTTATTTCCATTTGAGTTTCTCATTAAAATGTCTCACCACACCAAGCTTAAGGACAAGCTTGAAGGGGCTGATAACTTCCGAGCATGGAAGTATAGGATTGGGTTAATCCTGGAAGAAAATGAATTGGACACTTACATAAGTGAAGAGGTCCCTGTCCCAGAGGGAGAAGAGGCTAAGTCCTTACATAAGAAAAAATTGGTCAAGGCAAAGAGGAGCATTGCTGATTCTATCAAAGACCATCTCATACCACATGTGTCATCTCTGAAGACACCAAAGGAGATGTTTGATTCCCTAACCAAGCTATTTGAAGGAAAGAACATAAATCGGAAGATGACTCTGTGGAATCAATTGAAAGGGGTAAAGCTTCAGAATGGAGAGACCATTCAATCTTATTTCTCTAAGGTCTCTCAAATCAAGGAACAACTTGAAGCTATAGATGAAGTGGTGGATAATGGTGAAGTTGTCATGACCACTTTGAATGGCCTACCTAGGTCATGGGATTCCTTCATTCAAGGAATATGTGCAAGAAGGAAGTTGATCTCCTTTAGTAGACTGTGGGAGGAATGTTCACAAGAAGAGGCTAGGCTTGTAGCCCAAGAAGAAAAGATGGGAAGTGAAGATCAAGCTCTCACAGCTCACACCAAAAGAAGCAAGCCCAAGAAGGAGCACTCTCATCACAAGAAACCTCTTAAAAAGGGTATGAAGGATCTGAGATGCTTCACATGTAATGAGAAGGGACACTTTGTTGCAGATTGTCCCAAGAACAAAAGGGACAACAACTTCAACAAGAAGAAGAAGGGAAACAAGAAGAGATATCATGCTCATGCTGTTGAGGATGATGAACCTCCCAAGAAGAAGACTAGAGAAGAAAGTGATCACTCATCTAGTGAAGATGAATATGTTCTAATCTCTGCTCTCACAGGTACTATCTCTCATGGATGTAATGATTGGCTTATTTATAATGGGGCTTCCAAACACATGCATGGGTTTAAAGAATCTTTTGCAAATCTATCTGAACATGATTCACCCCATAAGGTGAAACTTGGGGATGACTATCAATATCCTACCAAGGGAAGTGGTGAAGCCTCCTACAACCTAGACTCTGGGAAGTCTTTGAATATGAAAGATGTTCTATATGTTCCTGGGCTCAAGAAGAACCTACTCTCCATATCTACATTGGATGCCAAAGGCATGAGGGTTGCATTTGTAGATGGCCAAGTCCTAATGTGTCCAAAGGGTAAAACTATAGATGATGCAGTAGTGATTGGAGAGCAAGAGGGAGGATTGTACAAATTGAAGGGACAACCTGAACAGGCCATGGTACATGAATCCATGGAGCCAAGTGAACTTTGGCATAGAAGGCTTGCACATGTGCACTATAGAGCACTGCCAATTGCGAGCAAATCTGTAGAAGGTCTTCCTGAAATCAAGACAAAGCATGATGGTATTTGCAAAGGATGTGCAAAAGGAAAGAATATTAAGAAGGCATTTCCAAGTAGTGAAAGCAAAGCTAAAGGGATCTTGGAAATTATCCACTCCGATGTATGCGGTCCGATGTCATCCAATTCTCTGAGTGGGTATGTATACTATGTCTCTTTCATTGATGATTTCTCTAGGAAGACTTGGATTTATTTCTTGAAGAAAAAAGATGAAGTGTTTGATAAGTTCAAGGAATTCAAAGCCTTGATGGAAAATCAAACTGATAAGAAGATCAAGACCTTCAGATCCAACAATGGCGGAGAATTCACTTCAGGTGATTTCAAGAAGCTATGTAGTGATTCAGGGATTAAGAGGGAGTTGACTGCTCCCTACAATCCACAATAGAATGGAGTTGCATAAAGGAAGAATAGAACAATCATGGAAGCAGCACGGGCAATGCTGCATGACCAGGATCTTCCTATGCATCTATGGACAGAAGTAGCTAGGACAGCTGTATATGTGCAGAACAGAACACCTCATAGGATATTGGACAATAAGACATCAAAAGAGGTATTCTCTGGTAAGAAACCTGAAGTCAGCCATCTCAGAATATTTGGTTGTCCAGTATACACTCATGTTCCAAAGGAAAAGAGGACAAAGATAGATCCTTCAGGAAAGAAGGGCATCTTTGTGGGGTACGGTGAAAGCTCAAAGGCTTACAGAATATACTTTCCAGGTTTCAAGAAGATTGATGTTAGCAGGGAAGTAACATTTGATGAAAACTCAACCTTCATCAAATCAAGAAAGACACATGTTGAAGATCATGAAGAACCAAAGGAAAACAGATTTCAAGACACCACCATGACTGAATCAATTCCGGAAGCAGATCGTGAAGTTGAAGATCCACAAATACCTGTAGATCCACCCCGTGAGAATAACTCTCACAAGAGGAAACCTGCATGGGCTAGAGAGCTCATTCAAGATGCAGAAAGATATGGAATTCCAGAAGAAGAACACAGAGCAAAGAAGAGAACTAGATCGCATACCAGCTATGTTGCTTTACTCTGTGATATTATGAACAAAGAACCTTCCAGTTATGAAGAGGCAGCGGAAAAGAAAGAATGGAAGGATGCCATGGTCGAGGAATACTAGTCGATCATGAAGAATGATGTTTGGGATGTAGTCCCAAGACCTAAAGGGAAGTCTGTTGTGACTTCCAAGTGGATCTACAAGATCAAGCATGCTGCAGATGGCAACATAGAGAAATACAAAGCGAGATTTGTAGCTCGTGAATTTTGCCATAAAGAGGGAATAGACTATGAAGATACTTTTGCTCCTATAGCCAGGTACACTTCCATCAGATCAGTACTTGCTCTGGCTGCAGTGATGAAATGGAAGATACACCAGATGGATGTCAAGACATCTTTCTTGAATGATGTAGTCGAGGAGGAAGTGTATGTGGAGCAGCCAATTGGTTTTGAGACACATGACAGAGAGTCATATGTGTGCAGACTAAAGAAAGCCTTGTATGGCTTGAAGCAAGCTCCTAGGACTTGGTATGGTAGGATAGACAACTTTCTATCCAGTTTGGGATTTACTAAAAGTAAAGCATATTCCAACCTTTACTACAAGGTTGAGGAAGGCAATCTTGTGATGCTACTCTTGTATGTGGATGACCTGTTTGTAACAGGAGAGGATGGATTGATTGCCGATACCAAGAGGAAGCTTGCTGCCGAGTTCGAGATGAAGGACTTGGGGATGATGCACTATTTTCTAGGTATGGAGGTGTGGTAGAGTGCAAATGGAATCTTCCTTGGACAAGGGAAGTATGTAGTAGATATTCTGAAGAGGTTCGGGATGATGGACTGCAAGGCCATGGCCACACCTATGGCATCGAACCTGAAGCTTCTGTGTGATGCTTCATCTGATCCAATTGATGTCATGATGTATCATCAGATGATTGGGTCCTTGATGTACCTGATGAATACGAGACCAGATATTTGCTTTGCAGTGAACACATTGAGCCAGTTCCTGATGGATCCCAGAGGTGTTCACCTGGTTGCTGTAAATCATATTCTGAGGTACTTGAAGGGTACAATTGATTATGGGCTCAAGTATGATGTGAATCAAAAGTTTAACTTGCAGGGTTATGTTGATTCAGATTGAGCAGGCAGTGCTGCAGATAGGAAGAGCACATCTGGGTGTTGCTTCATTATGGGATCAGGTGTGATCTCTTGGTTTAGAAGGAACCAATCCTGTGTAGCACTGAGTACAGCTGAAGCAGAGTATGTTGCAGCTTGTTCGGCTAGTTGTGAGGCAGTATGGCTCCGGAAGCTACTGTCCAGTTATTTGATCTCCCACTGGAGGCTACTGGTATCTTTTGTGACAACCAGAGTTGTGTGAAGCTGTCTAAGAACCCAGTGTTCCACGACAGGTCACAACACATTGAGATCAAATATCACTATATCATGGATATGGTGCAGAGAGGAGCAGTGAAGCTCCTGTATGTTGCAACAGATGAGCAGGTTGCAGATGTGCTGACGAAACCACTAGCCAGAGTGAAGTTTGAGTACTTTAGGGAGAGGCTTGGTATTCTTTAGATTGATGACACTTTGAGGAAGAAGTGATGGACACATTTGTTGGAATCCATTCCAAGCATGATGAGAGGAGGATCCGTCCCATGGCTGTGGATGTAAGCGCTGGATGATGAGCATCAGGACGATGCTGCAGTTACTGCTCTGTATATGCATCATGTTGGATGCTTGTTATGATCAATTAGATCATGTATATGTATATGCATCACGTTGGATGCTTGTTATGATCAGTTGGATCATGTATATGTATATGCATCATGTGGATGCTTGTTATGATCAGTTGGATCATGTATATGTATATGTATCAAGTGGATACATTATATGATTAGGTAGATCATGTATGTTGATATATATTAGGTGGATACATTGTATGATCAGGTGGATCATGTATCTATGTATGTATCAGGTGGATACATTGTATGATCAGGTGGATCATGTATGATGACATGTGTCAGGTAGATACTTGGTATGCATCAGGTGGATGCATTGTATGATCAGGATGATCATGGATGACCAGCTTCAGGATGTTTCTCCAGATGACATGCATCAAACCGATGCAGTGATGATGATCAGGATGATCATGTACATCAGGACGATGTATGGTGAGTATCAGGTTGATACTCTGTGGCCATGGACAGGTTGTGCAAGGGTAGCATGTAATAAGTCCTGGAGATATGGACAGGATGAAAAAGGCCTCAGATGCTCTTTAGAGATCTTGCTTGGCAAGACACTCTTTTAAGGTTTTGCTAAACCACATGTAATAAGTCTTGGAGATCTCGACAGGATGAAAAAGGCCTCAGATTCTCTTTAGAGATCTTGCTTGGCAAGACACTCTTTTAAGGTTTTGTGGGGACCACATGTAATAAGTCTTAGAGATCTGGACAGGATGAAAAAGGCATCAGATGCTCTTTAGAGATCTTGCTTAGCAAGACACTCTTTTAAGGTTTTGTGGTAGGGGTCACATGTAATAAGTCCTGGAGATCTGGACATGATGAAAAAGGCCTCAGATGCTCTTTAGAGATCTTGCTTCGCAAGAAACTCTTTTAAGGTTTTGTGACAGTCACATGTAAAAGATCCTGGGAGATCCGATAGGTTGAGCTGTGTGCTCGTAAAATTCCTGGGATGCTCTTTAGAGGTTTTGTTGATGCACGTAATCAGTTCTGAGGATTCCACAGTATGGCCAGTGATGATGAAGACCTACAAGTGGTGGGCCTACATCCAATATGAAAAAGGACTAGCTTTGTAGAAGTTCCTATGACGATTAGATCAGAGATTGATTTAGATAGCAGCAACAGTGACGATGATGATGATTCGAGGACGATGATTCGATGATGATGATCCATAAAAGAAGACTTGTGCTAGCAGATCTGTGTCAAGAAATACCTTCCTAGTTAAGAGGGAGTGTTGATGTATATGTAACTTCGGAATGTATTTCATCTATGTATATTGTATTCCTATATAGATGTTATTATTCCTCTATACGGAAGTGTCGTCATTTGTATTGACAAGTGTCGCAAGTGTCGTAACTTGCCGATGGGTTATTAGACCACCATCTATGGGGTCGGCCCCGATTAAGTTAACCATGGGTTATTAGACTGAGTTAGACAAGTCGGCCCTGTTGGTTTATTTGGCAGGACAGGGTCTGTATAAATAGAAACTGGGAGATCTCTATTTGATCATCTCATTACTCACTCTTCCATCACTCGAAAAGTGGTGCACATGTGAGGAGGAGGATCAGCTGCTAGGAGAAGACTATCTCTTGTACTTTGGTTGTATCATTTCTCTTTCTATCTCTGAGTAAGTTGTGGGGTTTTTCACCTTTATGGTTTTCCCTAGTGAAACTCTGTGTGTCTATTGTCTCATGTGATTGCTTGGTATGATTGATATGCATTGTTATACTTGATATGCTGTACATGTTATTCTCTCAATAAAGATCCTAGAGTATATTGAATTAATGCTCAAAATTTAACACACAAAACCACATTTCATAGCTCTCTCAAAAAATACATAAAATAATAGAGTATTCTTCCTTCCGTGACCTCGTCTGACGTGTCGCAGCATCAACGATGCTGTGATTCTTCCTTACCAAACCGCCTGCCAATAGGCCCCCAACACAATCTTGTGGCTCGCCCTCAAGCCACGTCAACTGGACATGGTGTATTCTGTGGTCTTTACTTTGAAGTCTTCGTACTGCTGCACGACTGTCATCACCATTTCCTCAACTTCCGTAACCACCACCTGACTGTCGACCACATCTTCTACAGATGGATGCGCAGTGAGATTTGTCGTCACCTGTTGACGACCCTTCTGTACTTCCTGAAGCGCTTCACCTGCTTGGGTCATGAACTGGCCCCTGACATCCTGAAACTGCTCCAACTGCGCAGCCTGCTTCTTCTGTCACTCATCAGCCCTAGTAACCTGTTGCTGCAATTATTTTAAGTCCTGAGACTTGGCGACCTGTTCCATGGGTGGCATGGTGCGCATGGCGGCCTTGAGAGTCACCAACTATCCCTCTGCATCCTACCGATACTTGATCAACTGATCAACCTGCTCGTCCTGGACAATTTGGATCCAAAATTGTACAGTATCGGCTATAAGCTTCGTCAGAGTCTTTTCCAGCTCCTCCATCTGAGTGGCGACCTCCTCAATCACCTTTTTTCTTTCATCAACTTCAACTTGAGGCATACTAGGATTCACCTGAGCCTTCAGCTCTTGATTCTCCTGCTGCAACTGGACAATGGTAGCCCCCAGTTGATGCACCTGTTGGAGCACATCCACCTCTTCAGTGGGCTCTGGCGCATGCTGATAAGCTTTCATGATGGCCCGGTCGATCCGTACACTGTCATCCCACATACGGGCCTTCTCCGCAATAAGTAAATCATGTTCCCCTTTTAGGCCTTTGATTTCATGCGCCTTCTTAGCCCGTTCTCCCTTAATGTGTTATTTGAGTTCATCCACAGCCTACCGTACAGAAGCAGCCCTGCTGGTCAATTCTTCAATGGTGCGCTTCGCATCAGCCTCGCTCTCCTGCAGTCGTACGCACATGCCACTGATATGCCTCAGTCGATCTGTCATTTCCTGGTTGGTAGCTGCCTATATAGTGGTCAACCCTTCTGCTGGAAGTGCATTCACACTAATGGTCACCTTCTTCAGCTGCTACAGCAAGGCGTTTGTAGCCTCGTCCTCAGTCACAATCACAATCGGGGGAATCTCCACATTCCTCACCCGCAGCTTAGTGCTGATTGTGCTAACTAGTGGTGCCGCTACATCGTCTGGTGCCCGTCATGAAACCATGTCATGTACCAATTCCACACGAGCAGTGAGTGTGTGGAATCCTTCATTTGTCTCCCTTATCATCTTTTGAGCTGCTGCGGTGGATGCATCAGCGATTGCGTGTATCAGCCGACCCAAGTGTGCTTTCGCCGACAGGGGCAGCCCACTGATTGTCATCGGGTCCCGGTGCCCTCTTCTCCTATGCTCTTCCAAGGCGCGATCACTGTCATCGTCCATCAGTGTTTTGATGGACTCTTTATCATAATCATGAGGACCAAGTGGGTCCTGTGCCGATATACTATCGTCTGGACCCTTTGCCAGCCCACCAGCCTCAATCTTGGCCAATGTCATAGGTTCACGCCATTCTGCTGGCTAGTCGTTCAGAATAGCCTCCAGTTCTTCAGCTGTTACCTTGTAAGGGGTTATCAACCATTGCTGATTGGGGTCATGCCTTTCCTGCACATAAATAGCATGCAGCTGAACTGCAAACTCCATGATTGGATGAAATCTCGCCGCAGTTTCTTCGGATATCCCGGTACCTATATTGCGGCATTGCAAAGCATCTCCCAGTAGAGCCAGAATAGCAATTGGAAATCTCGGAGTCGCTCGGGTTCCCGTACAAACCATAAGTTCTGATAGAGCGCACCCCGCCATTCTTTTGCACCCTCAACTTCCATGCCCTGGTACACATCGGGCTCCTTCCAAGCCACAAATGCAATCAAAAGTAGCAGCCAGCTATATGTAAACGAGCCCTTACCGGCCTGAACTGCCACAACATCCATTGCTAATTGATTCAATAGAAACATGAACCAGTTCATTTGGATGCCCTCCGCACATTGTACTAGACATGTGACAATCCCTGAGTTACACTGGTTAGGACGACCACCCCTGATCATCTTGCAGGATATAATCTTGGTGCCGGTGAGTACCGCCTGATCATTAATACTACTGGTGCGATACCCACAGCCATCTGTTACCAAACCATACTTCTTTACAAGCTGTCCCGCCCACTTTTTATCATTTTCCTTCCCTTGGAAGAACTGCGATGGGTCAACCCCATCTTTAGGAAAGCCGGTAATGTATGAAATTAAATCAATAGTGACCAGAATTTCGCTGTCCAATCACAACGAACCACCATGGAAGCACGCAAGTAGCTGCTTCAGGCACGCAATCACTTCCGCCAGTCACCCAAAATGTGGCATGTTAATAAGCCCTAACAAGCCAGCCTGCTTCAATCCTCGTGCCCAGTCTTGTACAATCGGTGTCGCAGTAAGTTGTGATCCAGGCACATACAGGGCCGATGCAATTTCAGGGTAGGCAACCATATCATGATCGTCATAGCAGAGGCACATCAACGTCGACCCAATATCAATAGAGCACTCCATTCCGACAGGGAGCACGGGCATCTTCACACCATACTTCTGTTTCGGGTTCAGCTTGTGCGGGGTTGCATCCATCCAACTGGGAGGGATATACCCAGTGATGTCAATGGCTGACAGTCCTTCCCATGGGGCAGATTCATCAACGCAGCGACTGGACTTCCCGGCCTGCACGTGAGCTTCTCCTACCACCCCGACGGATGATCTCAATTGCCTCTTGCTCTGCGGGGACTCAGAATGTTGGCCCCCTCGACGCTTCTTGACAATGACTGATTCTCCTACCAGCATGTTGGCAACTTCTGCCTCAAGATTGACGTCTCCCGTAGACGCAAATTCCTCCTCAACTACAATCCTGGTGAAAGAATACTCAACCTCGCTACTAATCTCCACCGTTTCTAGCTCTCGTGGCATACCTTATCCAGGGCTTACAACTGATAGCTTCTTCAACCTAGCAACACTCTGCAAGTTCAACAGAAACATGTCCAACGCACCACTACGCTTACCAAGCTTATGCCAATACTTGTCAGCTCTGCACAGGCACTTAACAACGAAAATCTCGGTGCCTTCCAACCAACTTCTACCCGTTTTTATAGCTTGCAGCCGAATCCTCCGTAATCATCACTAAATCCTGCATTAATTAAGCCAAAATCCTGTATTAATGACGCAAATCCATCGTTGATTCTGTCAGCCAATCGACCGGATCCGCCATTAATTCCCATCATTCGAACAAGCATCATTAATTAACTGTTTTAACTTTTGGCATTTATTGCTGATTTGACCCGGTCGCAATGCTGCTACTTGTCGCAGACCACTCCGTACTTGCAGTAGAAGCCTCCCTGCTTCCGCATTCCATCCCTGTTGGTGCACCATCCTACCATCAATCAATCTACACCTCTTTTTTTTTCGATGTGACTCAGGCATCGCGCTGTTCCAAGCCCGACTGATAGGGCTTCAACCTACTACCATTAATCAATTTGGGGAGCATCGCCCCATCCAACTGCTGCAACTATACCGCGCCTCCGGAAGTAATGCTACTAATGCGCTACAGGCCAATCCAATGCATCTACAATTTTCCTAGATGTTTCATAAACTTGCTATCATACAACAACACCAAATCACCTTGTTGAAACTGTTTGTGTAGCTAGGGTTTTACCCCTAGCTTGTGCAAATGAGCACCTACTAAGGAGAATGGACTCCTTAGTAGCAGTTCAGTAAATGTAAATAATTAAGCTAAAACAGAAATAGAAACTACTCTAACACATGTACATGAAAAATAAACAACAATTTGTAAACAAGGGTTTTGTATTAATATTACCTTCAATGTGAAGGTTGATGAAGCTCCTTGCAATGCCCAAGAGGGTTGCTCCAAGCTCCAATGTGCTCCTTCTCTTTCTCCAATGGTGGAAATGGGCCAAAAGGGGCTCTCAAGGTGAAAGTGGCTCAATGGTGAGCTAGGGTTTCAAGAGAGATTTTGGCAGAGTAAGGGTGCTTATGATTGTGGATATGGAATAAGGGATCTCCATCACCTATTTATAGTTTCTTGGTGGTGGAGTGCTGACCCATGGTTTTAGGAAACACATGGTTTAGGGCAGCTGTATAGGGTTTTTTCCTCCTTTTCCTCATTATTTTATATTTTTTATTCCCTTTTTAGGGGATTTTTGCTATTTTTGGAGGAAAAAGGGGTTTTTTAGCCTTTTTGAGGCTATTTTGAGGGTTTTGTGGCCTTTTGGAGGCATTTTAGGCCTTTTGGAGGCTTTTTAGTGGGGTTTTTGGGGTTTTTAAGGGAAATATGGTAAGAAAATGGACAAATGAGCCATATAATGTGGTAGATGAGGTAGTGAACACTTTTTGGGTGTTAACAGATTGCCCCCTGATGTGCGAGGGCAGGAGCTCATCGTATGGCCGATGGACATCATAAGTCATGAATGGTTTTCCTGGGTGTGGAGAGAAGAGAAGAAACAAACCGAAGCCCGGAACGACGATCCCGAACAACTGCAAGAACTAAAAGTACATAACCTCAATAATGGATGAGGAATCATCTGATCATATGGACGAGGCGGGCATTCCCATGCTCGTATCAGGATATAACATAACAATAACAATGGGGTCCAAAAAATGGGGACCTAACATATACATGACCTCAAAAACTGAATGAGGAATAATCTCAATATATGGACGAGGCGGGCATACCCATGCTCGTATCAAGATACATAAACAGAACTGTGAGGCCCGAAAAGGGGGACCGGTAAGATACATAACCAATGTGTACATCATAAGAGTCTAGAGGGGACACAAATCTGGGACATACTGCTGGGCTGATCATGTGTGAACTGAAGAACAGGTGCACTGGAACAATCAATAGTGCTACTGAGTGTGGTACCAAAGGGGCTGATGAGCTGCTGGATCAGAGTGACAAGAGGTACACTCACAATGGTACACTGGATGGATTCCGAATACAAATGCCAACGTAGCCCGGACATCCACGGGAACATACAACTGGGTGTTTCGAAGTGACTCACCAATGTGCTAGAGTCGGGGGAAATCCGGGGTCTTCGACTAAAAACTGATGGGATATAATCCTACGCGATCCTCAACGATGCGATCAAGGTGCTAAAGTCGAGCATGTGAGGAACAACCACTCGGAGAGGCAATGATGAATCCTCTCAGAATGGTCCGTAGGCACTTACCACAGATGGTGATAAGTCCAAGGCGTAGGGACCTCTGGGCCTATCCTCTGGAATAGAGGGGCTGTCATCGACAGAGGGAGACCTGCAACTATCAAGGCAATGATGTTTCCTTGACAGGAGCACGAGGTGGAGAACCCAAATGTAATAGTACTGATGGCAGGACTGACAAACTGTGGGGGGACAACTGGGCAAGTAGAGTGGGTGGACTCAAACTTCCTTTGTTCAGAGTATGATAATGGGAATGATCTGGCAGCATATGAAACTGACTGAGGGGAAAGGGATCATAGCTGTAGTGGATCGGGGAGGGTGACTGGTCTGAGGGAGACTCTAGCTGATATAAAATGGCAGAATACTGCAGAATACTCTGAACAAAGGCGACCTGATTGGGGGTGCTGCCGAGATGATCGATCGTAGTGCCAGGAGGCACGGGTGGGGACTTCTTCATGGGTTAAAGAACTAGAAGAAGTTCGTGTAAAATGATACTGTCGTGTGGATTTTACGAGCCCAGGACAGTTCATGCTCGTGGTTGCTTTCAATTTTAAGGAGTCTGAAAGCGATAAGAAGACTCTGAAATGATGGAATGGTACTGTCGTGTGGATTTTACGAGCCCAGGATAGTTCATGCTCGTGGTTTCTTTCAATTTTAGAGAGTCTGAAAGCAAGTAAGAAGACTCCAGGGGGTTGCTTTTTCGTAGATTTAGTCTCCAAGGCCCAAAGAAGCATAAAAGGGTGCAATGAAGAACTCTTCTAGCCGGTGTGACTAGAGTATTCCTTTTTCGTAATTAGTCTACCACGTCCGGAAAAGGGTTAAACTTATACCAGATAGATGCCCTTTCAGGTACTTTAACGAGCATGAAAGGAAGCAAGATTGCTCGGCGATCTTTTCATTCTTTTAGGAGTCAGAAAAGAGCTTAACGGAAACTCCCTAAGTGCCTTTTTTGTAAAGGACTTGTCCGGCCCGAAAAAGGGATAAAATTATACCAAACAAAAGGAATGGCCAGGCAAGGAGGAAGTGTTCAATCAAGGATCAGTAATGATGACCAAGAACGAGGGTAGGGGGGAACACTGATGGGCCTCCTTGCGGGGTAGATGAAATGGTGGCAAAATAACGAAACATTTGCAGTATGACAGGAGTGAATGGCTCATGTAAAAATGTGGAACAATCCGATAGAGGCCGATGTGGCGTGCAAACCGAGGCAGCAAGGTGTCGGGACACAATGTTGAAATTGTACCAAGTGAGAGCGAGAAATGATCTCAAGCATCATCACGAGCTCGGAAAAATGAATCTGACAATATAAAGGGTGTCAAAGATGGGTAACGGCCGATGTGGCACGCACACCGAGGCGACGAGGGCGTTTTGGAAAAATACCCAAAAAATCAGGGGGTGAGAGTGAGAAATGATCTCAAGCATCATCACCAGCTCGGAAAAATGAATCCGATGATATAAAACAGGTGAAAAACGGAGAACGGCCGATGTGGCACGCAAACCGAGGTGACTAGTGGCATCTAAAAAAATGGACAAAAAATGATGGGGTAAAAATGATGTAACGAGGTGGCCATCATGACGGTCTCGTCGTGCTGATTCTAGTGGTGGAAACAGTTCGTAAAACGGACTCCGTATGGGGTCAGAATGGCCAAAACAAGAAAAAGTCAACTGACTATAAATAGTGGTGGGTCCAACATGACATGTGTCATTTGTACGTTTTGACTTTGACTTGTGATCAGAGTGGACCAGAGCTTAGGTGGCATTTCTGGACGATCCGACCTGCCAATTTCAGATCCGGGAGATACAGGTATTCCATCAAACTCATACCTGCATGTTTTTTAGGGTCGGGGGTTGGGTAATGGGTCCCAGGGCTTATTTGTACGGTCCACGTGGGGTGGACCGCGGGTTAGGGGGTCGAAACCGCGGTTGGCGACCGCGAGTTTCGGGGTGAACCACACGGTTGGAGACCGCATGTTTCCTTGATGGATACGCGGTCGAGTACCGCGAGTTCCAAGGAGGAACACGCGGTTCCAAACCGCGGGGTTAGGGCTGACAGGCGCGGTTAAGCACCGCGACCATAGGCCTGACAGCCGCAGTCGAAAACCGCGGCAGGAAGCCTGAAAATCACGGTTTTGGGTCAAGCTATGAGGGTCTTCCGGGAGAGGGAAAAGTACTTATTTAGTTGACATGAGTCTGATGAGTTTATTTTGTGTGATTGACAGGATGCCGCAGGTGCTCTGGAGAGAGCGGGAGATCCTTGATGAGATCGTGGCTGTGATCCAGGGGGATCGCCATGTGCGATCTGTGTTGGGACTGTGCGAACTACTGAAGTTCGCACAGATACCCATGATACGGTCAGCAGCATTGCTGCTGAACCGGCTGATCAGCTTCTGGGAGCCGGACATACAGGCTTTCCGGGTACAGGGTGAGAGGGTGGACCTCACCCTGACTGATGTGTACTTTCTGACGGGGTTGCCCTGTCTAGGCAGGGTAGCAGACACACAGCCGTGGGTTGCCGCTGACATCGACATGGAGGACATGTTGGAGAGATATTGTGGTCCTGAGGCGAGGGTGCATAGGAATGCACTCCTGGTGAGGGACCTACAGGAACCGGCAGTGCAGGCCATGGCAGCATGTGTGGTCTGGGTATTGGGGTCCCAGTCACCTGAGAAGGTGTCTGGGGGTCAGATGCAGATGATAGAGCACGTACTGGATGGGGTGTACTACGCGTGGGGCCAGATGTTCCTGACCTGTGTTCAGCGGCAGCTCACGGCAGCGAAGGAAGCTGGCAAGGGCTTTTGTTTTGGTTCCTTCTTGTGTGCCTTCTTTATGGAGAGGGTACCCACACTGTGGCCATGGGTGCCGATCAAGGCAAGAGGTATGAGGGAGCCGCGAATGGTGCGGTGGGGCGAGATGATGCGCCGCCGTGGTGGTGACGACGTGGGCAGGTATTTTACGCAGGAGTTGTACCTGTAGTGGCTCCAGATACCATTAACACTGGACGACTTCCCGTATCGGGATATGGACTTCACAGGAGATCCGGAGGCGCCACGAGCACCAGGACAGGCATGGGGTCTCGACGGTACATATGTGTTTTTGATTGCATGTTATGTATGTCAAGTTTTATTTATATGATAGTAGATTGATATACTGTGACTGACATATGGGTGATCTTGCAGATGTGGGCCCTAGGCCGCCTCCAGGACATGTGGCATGGAGGGGTAATGTGGCCGTCCCAGCTCTGCCTGGGCAAGGTGAGGTCCGTCGCCATGATGCGGAGGGGACACTGGAGTCGGTGCGGGCACTACTAGATCGGTTGTTGATAGGGGTGACCAACGAGGGATGGCGGGATGTCGATCCTGATGTAGTTCAGGATTGCATGAGGGCACCCCGAGAGTTCAGATCCATCGCGATCCGGGTGGCGATCTTGGTGGACCGGGTATGGGCACAGGAGGCCGGAGGAGATGAGGACTTGCCGGAGGAGGAGCGAGGGGAGGACTCAGAGGCAGCCAATGCAGGTAGTGATGCAGGATACGACTCCCATTAGGGAGTGCAGGGGACTCCCCCCGATTTTTGTAGCTACGACATGTATGTTGATGAGGCTGTTAGGGATGTATAGCCATTTTTTGTATAGCTGAGTACAGGGGTACTCAGGACATGTATAGCACTGAACATGTATATTTTTTGATATATATATATATATATGCACATGGATGCACCTTTTTGTATGATGTTGTTTTATTTGTACGCACGTGGATGCGCTTTATGAGTTGTGATATGTTTACATTGCACGTGGATGCAAGTAGGTTAGGATGTTAGGCATGTGGATGCCCCTATGGATATGAATGTGGTGTATGTACATGGATGCAAATGTGGATGCGATGCAATCTTTTTGGGTTTTTATATATTTTTATGAGATGCTATGGGATTGTGATGCATGATGTTACATGGTGTGATTGATATGCCAATCTAGGATGTTGTTGGCCATTTGGTCTGCGACACTATTTTGGGCTCTAGGGACATGTGTGAATGTGATGGATTCAAACTGTCAGCTGAGTTGTTTTGCACGCAGGAATTTTCTAAAAAGGCAGGGATCACGCACCTGGTAGCAGTTGTTGAGCTGGGAGACAAGTAGCTGGGAGTCAAGGAACACATGAAGGTGACATATGCCCATTTGGAGGGCGGCAGTCAAGAGACCGGTCATAGCATCATACTCCGCCTGGTTATTGGTAGCAGCGCCTATACATATTCCGTCAAGGTGAATCATCTCGTTGGAAGGGGAGTACAAGACCCATGCTGCAGAAGCCAGGTTGGGAGACCAGCGGCTTGCACCATCAGCGAAGCCAGTGTAACAAGGTGGAAGATGGTCCATCTGTAATCATGCAGAAATGATGAATGTAAGATGATGGTAAAAAAGTGAAAAACAAAAAGATAGCAAACTGTACAATGCGGACCAACGAGGTCGCGGTGTCATTTATGGGTAAAAACGCTTAAGATACAACCCATTACGGGGGTTGCGCAAAGGATGGCCTTCGGAGTCGGCGAGGATGTATGCCCCCTTGCCTAGGCAGGTTTGCACGATGTAAGGGCCTTGCCACATGGATTCAAACTTCCCTTTGCCAGTTTTGTCGTGGGCTTGGTCATAGGCGAGGACGAGGTCCCCTTCATGGAAAGTTCGAGGGTGAACATGTTTGTCGTAACCAGCTTTGGAGCGGTTCTTGGCAGCTTCGATGTTCTGGAGAGTGACCCGACGGTCTTCATCGGCTTGTTCGAGTGTCAGCAAACGCTGCTCGAGGGGGGAAGTGTCGGGGAGAATCTCAACGACGATCTGTAAGGCAGGAATCTGACACTCGATGGGGAGGATAGACTCGACACCGTGAACTAGATGAAATGGTGTAAAACCAGTGGCGGTCTTGGTGGAAGTACGGTAAGCCCATAAGGCAGGGAACAACATGTGGTGCCAATTGGACTTATGCTTGTCAACTGTTCGTTGGAGGATGGTTTTGAGAATTTTATTAATGGCCTCTACTTGACCGTTCCCTTGGGGGTAGTAAGTAGAGGAAAATTGGTGTTCAAATTTGAGGAGGGTGGATAACTCACGCCAGACGGCATCTTCGAAGTGTGAACCATGGTCTGAGACCAACTGTTTAGGGACCCCGAATTAAGCGATGACATGGTTGAAAAAGAAGAGGGCAGCAGTGTCGGCGGTACAATTGAAGGTAGGCATGGCTTCCGCCCATTTGGTGAAGTAATCAACAGCGACAATAATATATTTGTGGCCATTGGCAGACTGGGGTCTACATTCCATGAAGTCTATGGCCCACTTACAAAAGGGACCAACGGTGACGACTGGGTGTAACGGAGCAAGAGGTGTCCGGGCCTTGGAGGCAAAAAGTTGACAGTTATGGCAGTGTTTGACCGCAGTGATGCAGTCAGTGAAAAGTGTGGGCCAGAAGTATCCGGCACGGACGACCTTTTGGGCAGTGGCCATCCCTAATAAATGGCCTCCGCAGGCACTGCTATGACAGTCATTAAGGACGTGTTCAGCTTCCTCGTGTGTAAGGCAACGACGAAGAATTGTGTCAACCCCACGTCGGTAAAGGACATCGCCTAAGAGGAGATACCGAGAGGCCTGGTGACGGATGCGACGACGTCCATTACGGGTAACTTTGGGTCTAAACTTCTGCGTGCGCAGGTATAACAAGATATCACCGTACCATGGGTCATTGGACGAGATAGTGAACAGGTGATTGTCGGGTAACTCATCGGAGATTGGTTTGGCCGGGAGAAGGGAAGGGAGATCAGTAATGAGCTGGGCAAGCGCGAGGGCTTTAGTGCTCTTAGGTGTTTTGAAGGTAAGGTCATATTCCTGGAGGATAATGACCCATTTAGCAACACGACCTTGCAGGAGCCGCCGGTTTAGAAGATATACCATGGGGTTAGAGTCGGCGACGACTGTGGTATGACTCATTAAGATATAGTGTCGCAATTTTTGGACGGAAAAGACCACTGCTAGGGCAAGTCTCTCCTCATATGGGTAACGTAGGGGTGGACCAGACAAGGTCTGGCTGATGTAGTAAATGACGTGCTCCTGGTGATAAGCGTCTTCTTGAACCAAGACTCCAGATACGGCATGCTCGGATGCTGAAACATAAAGGATGAAGTCTTGTGTGAAATCCGGAGGGGAAATCAGAGGAGCTTGTGTGAGAGCCTTCTTGAGGGCTTCGAATGCAGCTTCTGCTTGCTCATCCCAGATGAAGGGTATGTGGGTACGGAGCAGGCGCAAGAAACCGTGAATGGTAGTGGCGTAATCAGGAACAAAACGTCGAAGGAAATTGGATCGCCCCTGCAAACTTTGGAGCTGCCGAAGCGTGCGAGGAGAGGGAAGGTCTAATATGGCTTGGACTTTTAGAGGTTCAACAGTAATTCCTTTCTGGGAAACAATGAAACCCAACAATCGGCTTGCCGGAACGCAAAAGACACACTTGTGTGGGTTCAAGCAGATTTGTTATTTGCGACAACGTAGAAAAACTTGCCGAAGGTCGTTAAGGTGGTCTGATCGTTTTCGAGAACGAGCTGTAAGGTCATCAAGGTAGACTAACAGGATATGGACCAAGTCGTGAAAGCAATAGGTCATGGCCCGCTAGAAAGTGGCACCAGCATTTTTGAGGCCGAAAGGCATGACGTGATAGGCAAAGGTGCCCCATGGGGTAGTAAAGGCAGTTTTGTACTGGTCTTCCTTACGGATCTGAATCTGGTTGTATCCGGAAAAACCATCCATGAAGGAGAGGACTTCATGCCCCGCACACGCATCGATGAGCTGGTCAATAAATGGTGTGGGGAAATTGTCCTTAGGACAAGCGCGGTTTAAATCGCGGAAGTCAGTGCATACTCGAATGGTGCCTTGTTTTTTGTTAACGAGAACGGGGTTTGAAACCCAAGTGGTATAGGCAATAGGATAAATGAACCCTGCCTTGCGCAGCTTCTCAATCTCGGCTTTAACAGCTGGGAGCTTTGAGGGATGAATGGGGTGCTGTTTCTGACGAACGGGGGGTACATCAGGCCATGTGTCAATGTGGTGCTCTATAATGGCGGGGTCAAGACCAGGCATTTCGGTATAGGACCAGGCAAAGACATCACGGAATTCTCTGAAAAGGTTTATGTAGTCCTCAATCTCTTGTTTACTGCAGAATGCTCCTAAAGTGATGAGTTCAGGGGCACGTCCTGGGGCAGCAATATCAACTTGGATGACGGGTGAAATGTTGGCCATGTTACCTTCCTCGAAGGCGTCAGGAGCAGGAATAGGGTCCTTGAACCAGTCGACCTTGGTGGGAAGGAAGTCTTTGGATTCAACCACAAATTGGGTAGCGGTGCTAGAGGAAGATGCTTCTGGGATGAAGTAGGAACGATGATGCATATCATCCCAGGGATAATCCGGGGCGGTAAGGGCCTCAAGAATATCCTCATCGGTACGAAAAGTTTGCGTCGTCAAATCGGTTGATGAGGGGGTAGTGGTTGAAGAGATCATATAGATGGTATTAACCTCTCCAGAAGGGGAAGAGACCGGGGGGTAGATCTCCTCAATGGTGGGTGGTGCCGTCTCAAGATCCAGATTGTTCATCTCATAGAGAACCGCTCTGTAATCCGGTAGATCCGGACAATGATGGGAGTAATGCCCGTAAACACTGCATATGGCACAGGGGTGGTTAGTGCGTAGGGACTTGTCTTTAGGCTTGGGAGTGGGGTTTAGTTCGACAGTTGGGATGTTGGGGTCATCGTCGAGCATCTGCATGCATTTCTGTAGGGCTGGTAACTGTGGGCATTGGTGGGTCGCATGGCCCAACTCGTCGCACAGCGAGCATTTGGGAGCATGAAATACTGGAGGGTTTTTGACTGTCTTGGGAGGTGGTACAGCAGTGTAAGGTTGTGGACCTCTGCCCCCAGTGGGTTTGGGAGTAGGAGGGGGAGTCGTGGAGGACGAAGGGGTAGAGACATCGGGAGGTGGCTGAGTGGTAGTAGCCATGGGTTGCACCGGTTGGAGGACAAAATCTGGTGTCGGTGGGCGAACGGGAGGCGAAAGATACCATACGGGTAATCCCAAGGTTAACCCAGGGAGGCTAAGGGTAGCCATGACCGGGGCGCTTACTACTCCCGATGGAGGGACTAGGAAGGGGATCGTATGGATGGGTGTAACACCAATGTGGCTAGTTACCAATGGTGGTTTAGGCAACAAGGGTGGTTGATTGTTAGGTGGTTGGTTGTCGTGGGACAAGGTACATAAGTCAAACACTTCGGGCGTAGATGACGAGGGAGGAATGGATTGAAAGGTGGAGGTCATCGGCGCGTCTGAGTAAACTCCAGGCCCTGTAGAGGAAACAAACGAGGTGGTGGCACGAGAAACAGGTTGTTCAACCATGGGGAGAACATTTTCAGGTGCCGCGGGAGCACTGGGATCATAGTAGGTGAGCTGGTCAACCTTAACCACGCGTCCCTCATGGGGGAACATCATGGTGCGAAAGACGGAAGAGACAACCGCCCACATGGAATACATGTAGCTGCAGCCAAGTAAAAGGTTATAATCCAATTGGGCATTGATTACCTCAATGTCAATGAGTACAGTTTTGCCACCTAACTGGACGGGGACATTGGCTAGGAGGCCTTGGGGCTGAGCCGAACGACCGTCGTATGCGCGTAATGTAGTGGTGGACTGCTGGAGAGTGGGGGATCCCAACTTCTGCCACACGAATGTAGACATGACGCATGTGGAGGCACCTTCATCGATGATGCATCGATGGATGACAAGATTCCAAATGGAAACAGAAACTTGGAATGCTAGGGTGGAAGGCAGGCGAGGTTCAGACTGGTCTAAATCAAATGCCATCAAATTCGAATCATTTGGGTCAATCTCCCCAATGGCAGAGAGTAAAGTCTTGCGCTGGGAAGGGCAGTTCTTCAAGACTTCTAACATAGACATGGCTGCGGGAGATTGGGCTAGGTCATCTACAATGTTGTAGTTTGACGCAGCGCGCGCATTGGGGTTATTGTTGATACGGCGAAGTGGGAAACGAGGGGCTTTGGGAGCGCCATCTAGTGGAGGTGGAGGAATACGTAACGCTTGATCTGTGGGATGGGCGTTGGTGGGTTTATCAGTGGGAGGTGATTCAGTGGTGGAGCCATATTGGTTCCGACGGGTCTAGAGGTTGACGTCAGCGGATGACATCATCAACAAGTGGTGAGTTCCCGAGTCAAACATGGGTTGATCGGGAGCAGCGTACGTGATTTGCTGTTGGGGTTGCACGTTGGCTTGAGGGGGAGCCAACGGCTGAGTGTTCACGACACCTTGGGTTGGTAATGGGTTTTGCAGCACCAAAGGTGGCTGCTGAGGTTGAGGGGGGTTAGGTGGCGCCTGAGGAGCCGCATGCCCTTGGCGGTGGGCATCGTCAACCCAGAGCTTCCGAGCTCGCTCTAAGTGTGGGAAAGCATGCGTGTAGTGTCCATAGACCCTGCAAATAGAACAAGGGTGGTTCGTTCGCAAATTGGGGTTTTTAGCCTGCTTGGGCGGGCGATCAGGGTTTTGATTAGCGGGGGCCGCATTGTTGTTGTCGGGGGGATTAGCCGGTTGACCAGCTTGGTCTGCAGGTTGGTTGTTCCCACGATTAGGGCCCTTGCCGCGGTTCTGTTGGCCCTGGTTGCGTTGGTTGTTCTGGTTTTGCTGTGGGTTTTGTTCGGCGTAAACTTTCCCTTGGGCAGCAGGTGGATTCTGAGGTTACGCAGGTGCGGGAGCAGGCTACGGTGGATGATATGCAGGTGGAGGCTGAGCAGGTGCAGCAACTTGAGGAGGTTGCTGATATGGCTGCGGAGCAGGTTGTGGGTTTGCCGCAGGGGCTGCCTGTGGTGGATAATAAGCGGGTTGGGCTTGTGAAGGCGCGGGAGCTGGGGCAGCAGGCTGATGGTAGTAAGGCTGAGGTGCGACTGGGGGGGCATAAGCAGGAGTCGCATGACCGAAGCATTGAGGAGGACATGAGGGTCCATGGTGGTGGTGATGTGTCATGGGAGCATACGAGTTGGTTGCTCCAGACTGTGAGGTAGTCCACGAAAGGTCGGGGCAGGGGTAGGATGTGCTATGGAAAATGGTTGGGGATGCGAAGAAACACGGCCAATGATACCGTCTGCAGCGTGGGATGCCCCCGGCGCATCGTGCTGGGAGGACTCGCCGCGAGGGGCGTCAGGTATAATGGTATAAAGGTAACCTGACTGGGCATAAATGAGGTCGAGCTGTTGGGCCTTAAGGATGGCCTCTTCTTCAGACTGGGGTCTTTCTGATGCCACATCCTTAGCAATAACAGGGAGAAGGGATTTGAGGAACCAATCTAGGAATATACGGTCGCCTAGTTTGATCTTGCATAAGCTACGGCGTCGACGCCACTCATGGATGTGGTCTGTGATATGGGTAGCCATGTTTTGTCTACAAGATAGGAGGATCTCAACACCCACATCATAGCGGACAGGCAACTGGAAGAACTGCAGGAAGGTCGAGGCAAGGGAAGCAAAGGTGGCATGGGTCCCATGAGGTTGCTCGATATACCACTTGGCTGCCGAGCCAGTGAAGGTGCGCTGTAAGAGACGGAGGAGAACAGATTCATCCACTATGGAGTTGGAGGAACACCATAGGTGGAAAGACATGATATGGTTTTGTGGGTCCTCACCGGCCTTGCCCTCGAACTTAGGGATGTCAGAGGGGAGCTTGGTAGGCATATGAGGCCACGTAGGGTCTTGTCGAATAGGATTGTTGGTCAATCTAGCCAGGTCAGGTAGGTTGAGGCTAGCCATGAATGGCAAACTGGAAGAAGGATGTGACAAAGTAGTGGGTTGGACCAAGTTGGGGCCAATGCCCCCAAGTGGAGGGACAGGATTTGGGATGGTGCCCCCAAGTGGGGGAACTAAGGTGGTGGAGGATGGTCCAGCACCACCATGGGTGGTGTGAGCCACTGATGTAGTGGGGATAGGGATTCCCGCTGCGGGAATAGGTACCGTGAGGGGAACGGTAGATGGGGGTCCCATGGAGGGCATACCCAGAACAGGTGTAGTAACTGGTGTAGTGGTGGATGTGCCACCAATGGTCCCTATAACAAAAGGAGTGGAAGTCGTGTCGGCCATGGGGCTAGTAGGGGCAGTGTAAATAGGGTTCTCAGACTCTTCGTCAGAATCGGAGGTAAAGTAAGGAGCGTCAATATCTGGTGACGGAGTCCTATGTCGCTGACGAGTGGAGTCAAGTGACAAGGCTCTAGATCTGTGATGAGTGGTATCAACGGAGGATGATCGGAATCTATGATGGGTGGTGTCAAGTGAACCGTGCTGTGGGGGCTCGCCCCTGAGGCACCGAGAATGTCTCGGGGACTCAATGGTGACGGATGGTGTCAAATCTCTGTGGGTTGAGGTGAGTAAAAAATAGCTCAAAAACCCTAATGCAACCAAGTGTGCAAAAGGAGAGCGAAAAAACAAGGCACTCAGGCCAACAACCAACTCAAAACACCCACTACAACAGCTGTTCTACAAGAGGTGGAGTATCAACAAAGATGGTCAGAATACCAACAAGCAGCAGGTTTCCTAAAAATAAAAAATGGTGGACTCACTAGACCAAAGGGAGGTAAAGGAGCATGCAAACACCTAACTAAAAGTATTCTGACTCAACTAGACATATCCTCTGCAAGGTGATGAAATCCAAGTCAGACAATATGAATAGGAAAGCCAAGTGGCTATGATATCCCCCTACCAGGAGGGACACCGGGTAGTCAATCCTAGAAGAATGGCAACTAAGATACCCCGTTCATGACACGTCCAGAAAGGTGAATCTGCCGTTTAGTCCGTTTACCGCAATACCCCTATATAGGGATATCCCGCGAACCGTGAAAGGTAGCCCTTCGGTTACTGAATGGAGTGCGGTATTCCACTCAGGCCTCCGGAACCAGTCTCCCGACTTCAACCCTCCTAAGGGAGAGGCCCTCTGATAAACTGGCCGTGACCGTGCCAAAAAGTACTAGGGGATTTTGGTTCCCTATTTGGACAACAACTATGTCTCAAGTGTAAGTAACCGAGGGGTGTTATTGGAAGCCTATCCCCCCGATCCTACCTAACTACAAAGATTCTTTTGTGTTCCCCAAGTGGGGTTAGAATATTGGTTGAGTTAGGTACTTTTTAAGGCTCACTTGAATTATGTGACAGAGTGTGTGCTCGTGAGGTGATGAACCCAAAATAGAAGTGCCACAAGGGGGACAACGTCTAACTATCAATAATACTGAAATTGAAACTTTAACTTGCAAAATTTTTTGAATTAAAAATACTGAAATTTTAAAAAGATTCTGTAAAGGGAACAGAAATTATGTTGCAGAAAGGCTGTAAGGAAGTGGGGCTGTAGGTAGGACAGAGGGCTGTTCAGATGCAGAAAATATTGCAGCAAAAGGGGCTGGGCTCAAAACAGGAAAAATGCAGAAATCAGACTGCGGGTCTGTGGCGAATCAGAACAGGCAGACCGCGGGTTTGAGGGAAACAGACGCGGTCAGGTCGCGGCTATCGGGCCAACAGAGGCAGTCGAGACGCAGGAAACAGGGAAAAAGATGCAGTCGGGTCGCGGCAAAAAGGCTAACAGATGCAGTCGGGATGTGGGAAAGAGGCTGAAAGTCGCAGTCGGGACGCGGGAAAATGGCCAACAGGCGCAGTCAGATCGCAGCAAACAGGCTGATTAGCCGCGGTCGAATCGCAGGTAACAGACTTGAATCCACCAGCAGGGCGTCGGAAACAGTCTGAGAGCCGCGGTCGGGTCGCAGGTAAAGCCCTGAAATATGCGGTCGGGACGCGACTGCAGAGGGAAAAAACGCGATGTACGGCGGCCGAAAGGGACAATCGAAAGGGAAATTTTTTTAAACGGAAACCAGAAATTCAAAATCTAGGGGAGTCGCCAAAACTGTAGCTAGGGTTTTACCCCTAGCTTGTGCAAATGAGCACCTACTAAGGAGAATGGACTCCTTAGTAGCAGTTCAGTAAATGTAAATAATTAAGCTAAAACAGAAATAGAAACTACTCTAACACATGTACATGAAAAATAAACAACATTTGTAAACAAGGGTTTTGTATTAATATTACCTTCAATGTGAAGGTTGATGAAGCTCCTTGCAATGCCCAAGAGGGTTGCTCCAAGCTCCAATGTGCTCCTTCTCTTTCTCCAATGGTGGAAATGGGCCAAAAGGGGCTCTCAAGGTGAAAGTGGCTCAATGGTGAGCTAGGGTTTCAAGAGAGATTTTGGCAGAGTAAGGGTGCTTATGATTGTGGATATGGAATAAGGGATCTCCATCACCTATTTATAGTTTTTTGGTGGTGGAGTGCTGACCCATGGTTTTAGGAAACACATGGTTTAGGGCAGCTGTATAGGGTTTTTTCCTCCTTTTCCTCATTATTTTATATTTTTTATTCCCTTTTTAGGGGATTTTTGCTATTTTTGGAGGAAAAGAGGGTTTTTTAGCCTTTTTGAGGCTATTTTGAGGGTTTTGTGGCCTTTTGGAGGCTTTTTAGTGGGATTTTTGGGGTTTTTAAGGGAAATATGGTAGGAAAATGGACAAATGAGCCATATAATGTGGTAGATGAGGTAGTGAACACTTTTTGGGTGTTAACAGTTTGTTCTTGATGTGGCAATCATGCCAAGCCTTCTAGTGATCCTTCTCCACACCCTGATGAAAACCGATGATAAAGCGATCTTCCTCCAGCTGGATTAACTGTGGACTTTCCTCTAAGGCTGCCGCAGTATCCATACTAGTTGCTGCCGCTATGCACAAACTCAGAATGATATACTCCATAGGCATAATCGCTTCTTTCCCATACACCAGCTTGAATGGTCTCTGCCCTGTCATCCGTTTACATGTGGTGCGATAGGCCCACAATACTGCTGGGATTTTTAGATCCCAGTCATCGCGGTTCACATTGCACACCTTTGTTAGTGCATGCTCCAATATCTTATTAAAAGCCTCCACCATGCCGTTTGCCTACGAATGATAGGGTGTACTCTTCTTATGTTGTATCTGCAACTCTTTCGTTAATGCATTGATGGTGCTATTAAGAAAGTGGCTACCTTGATTGCTCAACAATATCTTGGGGCAGCCGAAACGAGTGACAATGTGGTCAAAGAGAAACCACGTGGCTGTGGCCGGGGAGCAATCAATGACTGGTGCAGCTTCCGCCCATCGTGTCAAGCAATATGTCGCCGTGATGATATACCTAGCACTAGTGCGCTTACCCAGGGGATTGATGGGTCCCACAAAGTCTACTACCCATTTGTTGAATGGCTGTAATGTCAAATGAGGCATCAACGACATCTCATCCCGTCTGGGTGGCTTCCTGGTTCGCTGACAAATGTCGCAGGACCATGCATAATCTATCACATCACTGTGCAGCGTAGGCCACCAGAGCCCCACTCGAAGCACCTTCCTTGCCATTGTACGGCCACCATAGTGCCCTCCAGTGACTCCTGCATGTGCTTTGGAAAGGATCTACTCTTTCTCATGTGGCAAGACACACCATCGTAATATCTCATCGGTACCCATTTTGTATAGCACTCGGACGATTAGTTGGAAGTCTGCAGCCTTGACTACCAATTGCTTCTTCTGATTAGTGGTGAATTCCTCTAGTGCAGTACCTGTCACCAGATACTGAATGATTTCTTCAAAATATCCATCAACGACTTCAACTTTAAATAATTGTGCATCAGGCAACCCATCTTCGATATTAGTTGGCTCCTCTCCTGTTTCAATCTGGGAGAGATGATTCGGGCCAGCATTTAACCGCCCTGGCTTCACAATTACTTCAAAATCAAACTCCTGAAAAAGAATTAGCCATCGACAAATCTTCTCCCCCAACACAGGCTTATTGACCAGGTATTTTAATGCAAAATGATTTGTGAACATCTTGAAATGGCCTCCCAATAAGTAGTGGCGAAACTTCTATAACGCATAAACCATTTCCAGACCTTCCCTCTCCGTAGTAGTGTAGTTTCTTTCTATAGATGACAACTTTCGGCTGGAAAAAGCAATGGGGTGATCAAGATCCCCCTCTCCAGACTGGGCCAATACCACTCCCAGCGCGATCGATGAGGCATCAACATGAACATGGAATTTCTTACTCTAGTCAAGAAATAACAATATCAGCGCCGAAGCCATCTTCATCTTTAGTGTCTCAAAGCTATCCTAACATTCAGGGCTCCACTGGAATACCGCATCCTTCTTCAACAACTTCTCGATAAGGGAGGTAATTGTAGCATAACCCCTGATGAACTTGCGATAATACCCCGTGTGTCCCAGCGTCGCCCGTAGCTGCTTAACAGTAGTCGACGGTGTCAAACTCAAAATGAGCACAATCTTTACTGGGTTGACCAACAATCCTTGCTTACACACAATATGACCCAACAATATGCCAAACAGTGCACAAAAGATACATTTCTTTAGGTTTAACGAGATTTGGTGCTGCCGACATCGCTCCAACATCAACCGCAAATTCGCCAGATGATCACAGACTAAACCATAGACCGTCCAATCGTCCATGTATACCTGTAAAAAATTCTGAATGAAATCTTTGAATGCAGCAACGACAACCCGTGAAAATATCGCAGGTGCATTCTTCAAACCGAACGACATTATAGTGTACTGAAAGCAGCCCCATTCGGTAATGAAAGTTGTCTTATGGTGATCTTCTTTTGCAATGCGGATCTGATGGTAGCCAGAGAACCCATCTGTGAAAGAGTACATCTCCTGGCCACCCACACCTTCGAGCACTTCGTCAGTAAACGGGGTTGGGAACGGATCATGCAAACATGCATCATTTAGCTTCCTGAGGTCAATGCAAATGCACACTTTGCCAGTCTTCTTATCCTATACCACCATAGGACTAATCCATTCCGACTCATCAACTGGTTCAATGATACCGGCATCCAACATGCGATCCAGTTCGGCCTTGACCCTCTCCTTATGTCGTGGATTCAATCGATAGGGTCGTTGCCGGATCGGCTTAGCATCTGGTTTTAATGGAATCTTCATCTCTCCTAAGTCGCCCAGAATCCCCTTCATGTCAGAAAATGTTGTAGGAAATATGTCCTGAAACTCATGGAGCAAATCAGTGACCTTGCTTCTCAGCTCATCATCCAGTAATCCCCAACATTTGCGAACTTCGGAGTGTCCTCTATCCCAATGTTAATCTTGCGGATCTTCAGCGGTTTACTGATCGGATCGCTTGGCGCATCAAGTGGTACCACGACACGAATTCCTTCTGATTTCGGGATATTCACATTCCACGGATCATCACCATCTTCTGGCCCACCACTGATATTGAAGCATTCCATGAGAGACTGCATCTAGAAGTGTGTGTGCGGATCCGTAGGATATGCTACCAGGAAAACCTACAGAATTACATCACGGATGAGCTGTAATGCATTATTAACCTTTGGATCGGCATCCGCAAAACTGAATGTATGGGCAAAACACACTGTGAGCTCCAGCCAAGTAGAAATTTCTACTCGCAACTCAGCTGCAGTATACCATGATCATGGCATCTCATCCAAAGTATGGATAAAAGCATGGACCCACTCATCTCTTGGTCGCGATAACCATAACTGCTGACACTCCATCAAGTTACCACCAGGATCGGTCTGACCATCATACTTTCTAGTGTGGTAAACCTCAGTATCACCAAAGCGTACCATCATCAATCTTTTTCATTTCGACCATCCATCAATTGATGCCTTGTGTGTCTCCCACCAGCATGCTGGTGTAGCCTTCAATGCTTTGTTCAATGCCAGCAATCGCTATGGTTCAGAAACTCTTTCCTCGAACTCTGTCAGAAAGGCAGATAAGCCAGGCAGTCCTTCATACACTGGTAGTGTGATCGTTTCAGTTGCAACATGGCATACTGACTGCGTGATCAACCCACACTTACGGAGCGTCACCTCGTGCAAGCGGTTCTGCCAATATTCTAGCGCATCATCAGAGTCGGACGACACAGAGCTATCGCTGCACCATCCCAATGCACCGTTGGCAGTCGGATGGATATAATCTTCAGAGATATTGAATGCATGGTCCCATCCACTAGGATCGTCATCCTTCACTAGTTCTATGTAACAGTGTCCTTCAGCCGAATCCAACAGGGAGATAACTCTGAGATCGCAATTTTCAAAAGTCATCATCCGTCGCTTGAAGTTGATTACAGCTCCACTATCATTATCCCATCCAATCCCCAGTAATGCAGGATAAGAGCTTCCTCCTTCAACCACTTCTATTGCATCAAAGTCAGCATATGTTTTCATTCCCTCAATGTCCACCACCATTCGTGGAACTATCCCAATCGGTGTCACTTTAGCATGATTAGCTAACCGGAGCTGTACAGGAGACCAGCTCAATGAGGGACTCCCCATCTTCTTCCAAGCCTGCTTGGTAAAGATGTCGACATATGAACCAAGATCCAGAATAACTGAATCAACATCATAGTCACCAATTTGAATATTCATCCGCATCTCCTTACCCGTCTTCCATTATTGTAAGGAATTAACCGCAAACTCTTGTCGATCCTGGGTCGATCGTCGTAATAGAGCTTCAATCGTAGCAAGAGCGTTGGGATCTCTTGCTAGGGATAAGAAATGTTCCAAAAATTATTGAAGTGTGCTGGACTGCTATGATGGGCCAGCCTCTGAAGTAGTATCAAAAGTAGAGGGCATGTCATACATAACAGCTTTACCTTGGTCTTTTTCTAGTGCACGACGTGCTTGAAGAAATGCCCCCCACTCCGCATCAATGTCAAATGATACCTTCTTTTGTCCGGCTAACCAGATCATTGAGCTGTCCTCTCCAGTTGTCTTTCCTCCACGAGTGACCACAGCAATGGAAGCATCTTGCGGTCTTGGCTCTGCAGAAATTGTCGCGATGTTTGCACCCTGGGTCTGGTTCAGTGGTGGATTCCCGGGCGGGTTCACATTCTGATTCTGAATTGGCCGCATATTCTGGTTCTGCATTGGTTGCTGCACTTGGTTCTAGGCAGGCTATTGTGCCTGGGGATGGTTTTGCAACTGGGGAGTATTCCCTGCTTTCCATCGCGCAATCAGCTATGGACAATTCTCAACTGTGTGATCGTTAACAAAACAGAACGTACACTAGTTCTGCAGCCGTGGACAGTCCCGCTGGTAGTGTCCCCATACCGCACAGTGATAGCATTGAACAGGTCTGCAACCACCTCATCCTCCTCCTCGACCAAATCCTCCGCCATGTCCTCCCCGGTATCTTCCTTGGAATCCTCCCTGCTGCTGGTACTGTGGTTGGTGAAACTGTTGCTGCATTGGTGCTGGTTGCATTCCTTGCCCTTGTTGTGCATACTGCGGTTGTTGTACATACTGTGGCTGATGTGGAGCCATCTACATCGGAGCATATTGCGGCATGAACTGCGGCGGTTGCTGCTGCTGCAATACAAATTGCATCTGCGGTTGAGGTAGCGGCTCGGCTACCTGTGGCTGCAGTTGAGACTGTTTTATGGCACGCAGGTTGTCCTTTACATAGAACGCATCATACATTCTTTCTTGTAGCAACCCATATGCACAGAAATCCTTGTCGTCGTGACCCACTGATTTGCAAAATGTACAATAAATATTCCTCGGGGTTGTGACCATTTTCTGCATATATGGGCAATTGTTATGGCTATGCCCATATACATGGCAAACACGACACCACGGCATGCTACCACCATTCAATGGATTCGGCGCTCCTAAAACCAAATAATTACGGAAATCTGAGAAATTGTCCTTCGTACGTTGGTTCTATTTGAGAGATAATGAGAGGAGGTGTGGGTACGTTGGTGCTGGGGTTTGGTCCTGCCTCTATCCTGGGCATAGCCTGGTTGTCCTTATCAGGATTGTGAGGTCGCTTCATCCCATGTGGTCTTCCTTCACGGCCTTGTGGTTCAACCGCAGTAGGACCTTCTCCTGTCCTCTGCCTCTTTTCCCATCGAAACCTCGCTCCTCCCCTCGTAAGACCACTTTCTTCCTTGGCTTCACTCACAGTCTCATCATGACCTGCACCCATCTACCCCTTATCATTCCATGTACCGCCCCCCAACTGTCGCGGTACCCACAGCCTCCGCCCACCGGGCTGTCTACTGATCAAGATGCATCTTCAATATACCCTTTTCGCAAATAAGCATCTTAATCGACAGTTGAAGCAACAGTAGAAACCTGCCTCGAGGTTCGTGGAAAAAATATCTTTCGGCTTCACTATAGGATTTCTGAGTATCAATCGCGAATTCTGTGATATATCCCTCTAGGATGCTATCGAACCACACTTTGATAGCTTGCGATGCTTTATTATCAACCTCCTGTAGCTCTTGAATCAACTTGGGGGTCTAGGTTGTCGGTTCACCACCTTGGAAGTTCCTCTTCTGGAAAGTCAACTTCGCCAACCACTCATACAAAATGAATGGGAATTCATAGAAAAACCATTCATGCGGTCCGTCGTGAACATATCTATCCACCCACTGATCTACTGTCATTCGAGTGTTCCGGCTTTCTTCTTCAGCGAATTCTTGTAGCTTTTGATCAAACCATTCTTGGATCTCGGGTTTCGTCGGGTGCCACAACATATCCGCCTTTCACTTCGCACATGGTCCCGGGAACGGAACCATTTGTTGACTCAAACCCAGTCGACAGGGGTTCCCATCACTATCGACACCAACCCACTGTGATCTCCCTGAGCACCGGCCCATACAGGTTTTACCCTGCCTAGCAACACCTGTAGAGCAAATGAGGTCTCACCCAAGGCGATCAAGGGAGGGTGGACGGAACCATGTTTCCGTCGAATGAAGTAGGATGTGTGTGGCATCATCTACTTAATATTATTGCAACATTCAACGATAAGTCTATGCATTCACTTCGACATTATTGTACTCATATCATCATTTAAAGGAAACATTCATTGTTGCAACAGATTATAACAGTAAAGCGACTATTGCATCAAAGAAACATTGCATTACCATCAAAATACAAAAGACACACCATGATTGCACAAAATAGTTTCATCACATCATATTATTATCGCAAAAACCCAATACAATGCCTCTGTAGATCACAGACTTCAGCAATATCTCTCGATCTCAGAACATACGCACAAAACCGCATTTCATAGCTCTCTCCCTCTCTCGACCTACAACTTCTTGTCTATATATAGGCTTCCACCTTTACAATGCTTGTCCACTTACTAACATCTTCCTAATCGACTCTTGGACAAAAGACCCAAAATCTAACTGACACGGTCCAAATGACCCAAAAACCTGCCTATTGCGGTACAAACGACTCAAAAAATACGTAAAATAATAGAGTCTTCATCCTTCCACGACCTCATCTGACGTGTCGCAGCATCGGCAATGTTGCAATTCTTCCTTACCAAACCGCCTGCCAACAGGCTCCGGGGGTGGATACGGCCCAAAAATTGAAAAAGTGACATGTGGGGGCGAACCTTCCTCTCCGACCTCCCTAGGGGTGGAAGGAGCAGTCTGTCCATCGATCTCACCCGACGGAGTCACAGGAATTCTTCTTGGTGTGCCAGATGAAAAATTCATAATGTAATCTTGAAGTTGGTCAAAAGTATCAAAAGGATCGGAGGGGATCCTCCGGTGTCTCTTATAAAAAGGATGTGATACCTCATCGGCTGGTAGACCAGCCAAATGACGAGACAGACGGAGAGGTGGATCTTCCTCCATGATAACTCAAAAAAATGCACTAAACTAAACGCCCCTTAGTGTCCAATCTAACGATCAAAGAGCACACACCTAAAGAAACTACAACCAAATGCACACAAATAGGACTGGCTCAAGGGACATCCCGACACTACAGCCGATATGTCTCTCCTAGGAGAGGCTTGAGACTCCCAAACTATAACCGGAGGTAATAGAATCATTTATAAGGGCTCCCAGACTTCACTACATGCACAGGGTCAAATCCCTATACAACAGGCAACTGTGTTGTCCAACCCCTATCTGACTCGGGACAATCGTAGAATAACTGCAATGAATGCCCTATGTGATACCTAGGTAAATAAACTAAGGTCACCACGATATAAGCAATGCTCAGGCAGACATTCGCAGGTGGGATTTGTCATATGGGAAGGGTAGCTAAGCCTAAAACTCAAGAGATACAGATTAGGGTATTTTTTAAGGACTCTAATATTATACTTAAGTATAGTATCCTAGGAGATTATTTTGCATTGAAAAAAACAGGTATATAGATACATAGGTGAATATTAAATATGAAACATACAATTTAGTACTGAAATGTGTAAATTTTGGCGAATATTATGATAAAAAAACATATTTTATGTAAATATAGGCGATATTAGAGACTAAAAATGACCAAATAGTGAATTTATTTTTTGAAAAAAAGCTCAAAAAATAGCCAATTGGCAAAATTTTGCCCTTAAAAATTATCCTGCAGATCCCTCAAGAGCCCCTGTACACGAACAAATCCTAGAAGTATATCCCACATTCAGCTAGTATTGGAGGGCTATCTCCGCAACCAACCTCCCGTGACCTCGTGCTTAACTCTGGTTTTAGTAGAGCTTCCTGAGAACACTGATGTATATCATGGGTTTCACCACTCCCTGGTTAGACACATAATGTTGGTTCAATAGTCTTGGATTGTTAACTCACAATGATCTATTCCAAGACTCTAAACCTAAGCTAGTTGGTGCACCCTATAAAAAAGAAAATCGTTTCTAATCAATTTTAAGATTAAGCATTGATTTTAATGGTTGTAATTACTCAAAGGATATGGTTGTGAAATTGATGATGTATAAGACTTAATGGTATGCACAACCGAAAAACACTAGACTCATTTATTCAATAAAAAGCATGCCACTAATATGACAATCAATCCAACGATTCGAAATAAAATGCAATCTCTTTAAAGTTTCAATGCACAAGCAAGTCCTAGATGAAATCACAAGCACTCTAATGCACAATGCAGAACATAAATCAAATATTTTTGGATTTTCTCTTATAAATGCAAGGAAAATGCAAAACAGTGTTTTTGTACTTTTTCACTATAAATGAAAATGAAAAAATGCAAGAAAAATCTAACTATTCAGCAACGAAATGCAGAGCATATCAAGTAGACAACCCAAAATATCCCAAACAGTAAGACTGAGCTAAGCTAATGAGCTATTAAACAAGAAATTGTGAAAAATAAAAAAGCTCAAAAACAAAAAGAAAGAGGAGTTTCTGGTCACAAATAGAGCATGGAACAGACAGGAAACAAGCCAACTAAGCCTCAGGAACACCGAGAACCAACACAACAACCACCCAAGGTAAAAAATCAAGCAATCCCAGAGTTGTAAGCGACTATTCAAAGAACAACAACGGGTAGACACGGGCTATAGTTCACACAGGGGCGGGTAGATGCGGTCAAAACTAGGTTGACCTGCATACAGGGAAAGGAAAATGAACCCAAAAAGAGTCAAATGGCCCAGAAAAAGCTACTTTTCTAATGTAAATCTCGACGGCCAATCAATGACACAGAAGCTCAACAAACAACAACTCAAAATAAGGATAAATGCCTAAAAATCCCCAAAATGGAGGTTCTCCCCAGCGGAGTCGCCATTTCTGTTACGGAGAAAAATTCCTATGGGTCGGGGTAGAACACAACAGATAGCTGACTACCAGAAAATAACTCACCTCCCAATGCAATGTTATTATAACGAAAATGCTAAGATATGGAGAATAAAAACCAACCTTCAACCAGATGTTCGAAGTAGATCCCCGTTGAGCTTTCAATCTCTACACTTGAACCTACAGATTAGTCTCAACAACAAATACAAGAAAGTGCATATAATATGTGAAAGATATTAGCATAATCAATAACATGATCCATGATATCATAAGAAAATGTAACCCAATGTAATTTAAACAACATTCACAACATCAATTGGACGAGAAAATGAGTATTTCCATTAATTAATAACAAGAAGTACATGATACGACTTCTTGTCGACAACCAATCTAAACCAAGAATTGGGTCTCTCCACTTGTGCCTCCACCACTTCAATCCCCCATGCAATGGAAAACTCGAACTATGAAAGGAGTTTGGTAGGTGAACATAAGGAGTTCACAACAACAAGGATCAATGAGTGTAGACTCAAGTCACAGCAAAAATCCACTAGAGTTATCTTGCTCTCTCTTTCTCCGCCCTTCCATACACCATAAGAGCTCAATATATAGCCTTCCAAAGCTAAGTGAAAGGTCGAATCGAGTCGTTTCGGGGTATATGGAGGGCCAAAGGTCACCCTAAGACCGCTTTTTGGGATTAAAAAGTAACTTTTCTATTGTTTTTACCATGTAACTCGATGTACGCGGGCTAATGAAGTGCAACCTGCGTGTTCGCTGGCTATAATGGAATGGCAAGCGTATAGGAAGAAAAATAGGGAAACTTGGTTCCTGAAGGGAAAATACTGGGTATGAATCAGTAAAATGGATCCTAAAGGCCAATCAATGCTGATGCTCACAAGGTGGAAAATTACGCTGTAACAAGCAAAAAGGTTTCATTCTAGATAAGTAGCAATGGAATGTTCTACAGTACCATAGGCCACTTACCCATCACATGCATATTAGTAGTATACTATTCATTAATGCAAATACCCTAATATGCATAATACACAGCCTAAATCTAGGAACATAAGTATGTACACCATCGAAAAATATTAAATAATCATATATATAAGAATTCAAATACTTATCTTTGTTTGGTTGTTGGGTGGACTCCCTCTCAATCTTTGCTTCCTCGCGGGAACTACTGGAGTGTGCTCCCTCTTGATCTTTGCTTCTTTAACCAATGCTGAAAATGGATCAGAGGTTCTTCCATAGATCATTAATCTTATTTGATTTCCCGAGTCCAACTTTGTAGGAGCTTCTCCTACTTCTTTTATGTAATACAAAACTCATCTCTAGCTTTTTCTGAATGAATCCTTGTAGTTGGTTCCCTTCAATTTGTACAAACCTACATTTTTCTCTCCAATCACAACTGCATCATCTATAGTCTTTCCCTTTGGCCACATTAGTACTTGGCCATCAACAAATGAAACCCTCATACCTTTTGCATCCAATTCCGATATGGAGAGAAGGTTCTTCTTGAGTCCTGGAACATATAGGACATCCTTCATCTTCAAAGACTTTCCAGAGTCTATCTTGTAAGAAGCTTCTCCACTTCATTTTATGGGATATTGGTAGTCATCCCCAAGTTTCACCTTGTGAGGTGACTCATGTTCAGATAGGTTCATGAAGGATTCTTTATATCCTATCATTTGATTGGAAGCACCACTATCTACAATCCAATAATTACTTCCATGTGTGACAGTGCCCGTGAGTGCTGATATCATGACATATTCTTCGTCACTTGAAGATTCATCACTTTCTTCTTTGGATTTATTCCTTGGAGGTTCATCATCTTCTGCTGTGTGTGCATGGTGCCTTTTCTTGTTGGAGCCACTTATGTTTCTGGGACAATCTATGGAATAGTGTCCCTTCTCATCACATGTATAGCATCTAATGTTGGATAGATCTTTCTTGAACTTTCTAGGGGGGTTCCTTTGATTATGGTGGTGGCTCTCCCTCTTGCTGTGGTGGTGCTCCTTCTTGTTGTTATTCCTTCTGTAGTGTGTCATGAGAGCTTGATCGTCATTTGCTCCTGTTTTCTCTTCTCGAGCTACAAGTCGAGCTTCTTCTTATGAGCATTCCTCCCACAGCCTACTGAATGTGATTAACTTCTTTCTAGCACAAATTCCTTGAATGAAGGAATCCCATGATATAGGGATACCATTCAAGGTGGTCATCACAATTTCTCCATTCTCTAGGTTTTCCTCCACTGCTTCAAGTTTCTCCTTGATTTCAGAGACCCTTGTAAAGTAAGAATGGATGGTCTCTGCATTTTGTATCTTCACATTCTTCAACTGGTTCTGCAAGGTCATCTTCTGATTTATGTTCTTGCCTTCAAATATATTGGTCAAGGAATCAAACATCTCTTTAGGTGTCTTTAAGGAAGACACATGTGGGATGAGATGATCCTTAATAGAATCTGCAATGATTCTCTTGGCCTTAACCAAGTTCTTCTTGTGTAAATCTTTAGCCTCATCTCCCTCTAGAACTGGAACTTCTTCACTCACATATGTGTCCAATTCGTTCTCTTCAAGGACAAGTGTAATCCTATACTTCCATGCTCGGAAGTTATCATCCCCTTCAAGCTTATCCTTAAGCTTGGTGTGGTGAGACATCTTTAATGAGAACCTCAAATGGAAATACAAAATATTTAGATCTTACCAATTTGATATGGCTGGGGTGGATCTAGAGTTGGATGGCCTAGGGTTTGTCAGAGAAACCCTAATTTTCCAAAGTTGGAATTTAAAACTTTTGATTGGATAGATAGATGTGCCTCCTCAAGGAGAGTTGTCCAATGTACTCACTTCCCTAAATTAGTGAACAAAAACCTAAAATTTTCGATGCCCTATTTTTCCTCTAACAGTAGTGACGGGCCGAAAAATGAAAATTCTCGGAATTGAATTTTGTTTTCATAGGAAGATGCACCTAGATGAGGCGAGTATGCTGGTACACTTGGTTTTTGAATATTACAAAAATTCACCCTTGAAAATTGACTTGCAAATTTTGGATATGCAACTTCTAGCTTTTTCTGGTTTTCTGGTCCAAAGTCAAACTAGGGTTTGACTTTTTGGAAGTTTCACCCACTCAAAAACTTAGATCTTGGTATCTAAATTTCTATTTTGAGGAGGATCACTTCCCTATGATGATTGCACTCCAAAATTTCACTTCTGTGAAAAATCCTAATTTCCCACAGTAGTGACAGGCCAAAAAGTGAAAATGCTCAGAATCAATTTCTGCTTCGACAAAAAGATGCGCCTTCCTAAGGTGAGTTATCCTAGCCTCCCTAGCTTCTGTAGTTGCATAATGTCTTCTTCTCAGGTTAGCTTTGATACCATGTTATATTTTTAACTTTTAATCAATAGTTATGTAGGATATTGCTGAGAGAATAACAAGCACAGCATAAACACAAGAGACACAAAGATTTTCCTCGGGGAAACCATAAAGGATAAAACCCGGCAACTTCCTTAGAGATAGAATGATCACCAATATAATGTCACAAAAGTAAAACCCAAAAATAGAAAAGGTCTTCAGAAGCTTCTCTCTTCTCCACTTGTGCAAAATTGTCCTTCTTCTCACTAATGCGAATCGAGTGAGTGAGTGAATGATCCAAATGAGAGAGGAACCCTCTCTATTTATACTTTTACTTTCACTTGACCTTTACCCCAACTAGTTCAGCCCCTAGTTGTACCTCATTGGGTCGACTTCTCTAGGAGAGTCTAATAACCCATTTACAACTTAACTCTGGGGTCTAATACCCCGAATTACAATGGAGGGTTAACCTCAATGACTTTACATGAACCAAATACAATAATGAATTTCCCTACCGGAGGAATAAACATCTCCAACAGAGGTACAATAATAAAATACAAATAAAATATAAAATATACAAGTGAATATCTTCTGAAGTTACAATTACATTAACAATTTGTAGGGTACAATTAAATGTCTACAAATTCCTGCATCACTATAGAACTCATTAAATGCATGTGAATCAAATTCACCTCCATTGTCATATCTCAAAGCATGGATGTGCTTTCCTATCTGATTCTCAACTAGGGCTTTGAATTCCTGAAACTTGCTAAATGTTTCCCTCTTATCCTTTAGGAAATAAATCCATGACTTTCTAGAGAAGTCATATATAAACAATACATAATATAAATAGCCACTTAGGGAATGGGATGGCATGAGACCACATACATCAGAATGTATTAAATCTAAAATCCATTTAGATCTAGTAGTACTTTTAGAGGAACTCTTTTTAACATTCTTCCCAAGTGCTCAACCTCTACATACACTATCATGCTCAAAATCAAATACAGGCATACCTTTCACTATTTATTGTAATCATGGTAGTGCTTTGTAGTGGAGGTGACCAAGCCTCTTATGCCATAGCTCGCATGGACTGATAGTGTTGTGAACCATAGCTTGAATTTACTTCCTAGGTACTTTGTAGAGACCTCCCTCTCTAACTCCAATCACTACTGCATATTTCAAGTCTTTGTTCTTTGGCCATAATAGTGCTTGATTATCCATGAAGATAACTCGGAAACCCTTATATTCAAGAAATGAAACTGATAGGAGGTTCTTATTCAATCCTGGAACATAAATAATGTCCTCCATGTGTAAAATATCTTCTGAACTTAGTTGGAAGGAGGTGGATCCAACTCCTTGGATTGAATAGGTTGTGTTGTCTCCGAACTCTACCTTGCATGCAAACATTTTTTCCTTGAGATTGGTGATGGCGCTCTTATAACCAGTCATATGTTTGGATGCACCACTGTCAACAAAACATGTTTCCTCACTTGTGATGATGGATCCTAAAAGTGACGAGACTAGGTAATACTCCCTCCTTGTCTCCTTTTCTTCGGTTGCATTCTTCTAAGTAGTTTCATCTACTATAGCGGTAGAAGCATGAAACCTTCCTTTTCCATTTTTATTTTCTTTGCACTCCCTTTAATAATGGCCCTTCTTGTCACAGTTGTAGAATCTAACTATCGATTTGTCAAATTCCTTTTTGTATACCTTCTTCTTCAAATGGGAAAATTTATTTTGAGATAAGTTCTTCTTTCCTTTATTCATCCTTGCCGTGAGGGAAATGTTTTCTTCTTTGATGCACACTGAATTGATCTGGATTCGGCCCTCCTCTTGGAGGAAGTCATGCCACAACCTTTCAAATTTAGGTTGTCCCTCTCGGACATTTACAACAACCAATAATGTCTCCCATGAGGATTGGAGACCATCGATAGTGGTTTGGAGAATATCATCTTCATCTACCACTACTCCAATCCTAGCAAGATGATCTCTTACTTGAGAGATATTGGTGAAGGGGGACACTGTCTCATCTTTTCCATCTCTAGGTTTTGAAACTTATTCTTCAATTCCCTCTTTTGACTCAGGGCCTTCTTCTCATATAGGTTTGTCAATGTATCAAAACACTCCTTTGCGGTCTTCAACAGAGTGATCACAGACATCAAATTGTCCTTTACCGAATCATAGATGATCCGTTCGGATTTAGCTTGGTTCTTCTTGAAGTTGATACGCCCTACATTTTATGAAGGATCCTCCACCACAGTGGATACGTAGCCATCCAAATCATGTTCCTCCAAGATGTTCAACACCCTCGCCTTCCAAGTGTTGAAATTCGAAGTGCCCTCAAGACAGTCTTCCAGTCAAACAAAGATCGATGCCATGGCTCTCAAGTATTGTGCTCAACTCCTCAGGATCTACATAGGCTCAAGTTTTCTTGAAAAATATTATCTGCTTCATGCCCTGAGATCTAATACCATGTTTGTTGCTTGGGTTTTCACCCAAGCATGTGCAAATGTGCACCTACTAACTTCGTAGTAGTAGTCTCGATTAAAGCAGTAAAAACTAATGAAAAAGTAAATATTAAACTAATCATGTGCAAGAAAGTAAATCTACAGTAAACAGTAAAAACTCGAATGATCCATGTAAAACAAATTTATTTATGAAAAATAGCTTTAAAAATAACGGATTACCTCAAATGGTGAGGTTGGTTGAGCTTGAGCAGCTGCAAGGGTGAGGTGCTCCAATGCTCCAATGATCTTTTTCTTCTCCAAATGCAAGTGGGGGGATTGGCTGAAAGGGGAACTCCAAAGATGGATCTAAGCTCAACTGGTGGCTCAAGATCTCAGGAATGAAATTGGTAGAATAAGGATAGGATGAATGTGGATGATTAGTGAGCAACCTCTATCACCTTTTTATAGATTTTGGGTGATGGAGAATACAACTATGGTTTAAGGAAACCAATGGTATTGGTGAAAAATGGTTTAGGTTTTCTTTTCCTCTTTTCCCTCTTTTTTGAATATATTTTTTATTTTTATTCCCTTTTAATTGATTTTTGGGAATTTTGGACCCCTTTGGAGGGCTTTTTGTATTTTTTGAGGAAAATTAAATATTTTGAGGAGAAAAAGATGGATTTTGGTCTTTTTGGTGACCTTTTGAAGGTTTTAGAGGCTAAAATGGTAGGAAAAGTGGACAAATGGGTCATGTGAATAGGGAAATGAGCTAGTGAGCATTTTTTGGGTGTCAACAGATTTCCCCCTGATGTGTGAGGGCAGGAGCTCATTGTATGGCTGATATACATCATAGTTCTTTTGTCTTTTTCCTAGGGTTTGGAGGAGATAAGAGACCGATTGGAGACTAGAACAAGGGTCCCATACAAAATGCAAAAACTGAAAATACATGGACTCAAAATGAATGAAGAATAATCCCAGATAATGGACGAGGCAGGCATACCCATGCTCGTATCAAGACATATAAATAGCAATGAGGCCCAAAAAAGGGGACCTGAACAATACATATAAACCTGTTGTGTACATCATAATGGTCCAGAGGGGACACAATGCTAGGACATATTCATGGTCATACCATGACTGATCTGAAGAACTGGTACACTGTGAAAGAGCAACAACCGTTCTGAATGAGGTGTCAGAAGGGTTGAAGAATTGGTGGATTTGAAGGTATCCGACAACTGTAGGGACTCAATAACTGTGAGTCAAAATCTAAAGAGTATACTGAAAATGTATACTCGAGGGAGTATACAACTTTGGTACTTATGAATACTGATGCCAAGCGTAGCTCGGATATCCGTAGGAACATGTAACTGGTTGTTCTGAAAGTAGACTCACCAATGTGCTGGAGTCCGGTGACATCCGGGGTCTTCGACGAATAATTGCAAGGACCGATATCCTGTACGAATCTCAACGATGCGATCAAGGTGTTGACATCGAGCATGTGAGAAACAATCATTTGGAGAGGCACTAAGGACTCCTTTCAAAATGATCCGTAGGAACACACCACTAATGGTGATGAGTCCAAGGCATAGGTACCTCTGGGTCTATCCTTTGGAATAGATTGGTTGGCGTCGACAGAGGGAGACCTGCAACTATCAAGGCAATGATGCTTCCTTAATAGGAGCGCGAGGTGTACAACCAAGAGGTGATGGTACTGATAGTGGTACTGACATACTGTGGGGATGGGGAATAACTGGGGTGATAGAGTGGGGGGGACTAAAACTTCCTTTGTTCAGAGTATGATGACATGGATGACCTGGCAGCGTATGAAACTGACTTTAGGTATGGGGATCATAGCTTAAGGGATCAGGGGTATGTACTGCAATGGGAGAGGCTGAGGAGGGCAAACTGATGTATGGTATCAGGAAACTCTCAAGGTGGCATATCGCAGAATACTCTAAACAAAGGCGACCAAATTGGGGAAGCTGCCATAATAGTGTGATTATATATGCTTTGCTGTGGCGTCAAGAGGCACCATTGGTGCCTTCTTCATGATTTAAGGAGCTCAAAGAAGGGATAAAAGTGTGCTAAAAAATGGTACTGTCGTGTGGATTTGTACGAGCCCAGGACAGTTCATGCTCGTGGTTGCTTTCAGTTTTAGAGTTTCTAAAAGCGATAAGTAGACTCCAAGGGGGTTCTTTTTCGTGTGTTAGTCTCCAAGGCCCGAAAAAGCATAAAAGGATGCAATGAAGAACTCTTCTAGCAGATGTGACTAGAGTATTCATTTTTCGTAATTAGTCTATAAGGTCCGAAAAAGGGGTAAACTTATCTCAGGTAGACACCCTTTGAAATACATTTAACGAGCATGAAAGGAAGCAAGATTGCTCGACGATCTTTTCATTTTTTTAGGAGTCAGAAAAGAGCTTAATAGAAACTCCCTAAGTTTCTTTTTCGTAAAGGAATTGATCAGCCCGAAAAAGGGAGAAAATTATACCGAACAAAAGTAATGGTGAGGCAAGGAGGAAGTGTTCAATCAAGGAACAAGTATGGGGATCAAGCACAGTGATAGGTGGGGAACACTGATGGGGCCTCCTTGTGGTTTGACGACTGATAGAAAAACAATGCCATAATTGCAATATGGATGGAGTGAAGGGCTCATGTATAAGTTGTGATGCATAAATTTTGTAAAATCCGACAACTGCCGATGTGGCACGCAAATCGAGGAAGCAAGGTGTGAGGACACAATGTTAAAAAAGATTTATGGTGAGAGCGAGGAATGATCTCAAGCATCATCACGAGCACGAAAAATTGAATCTGGTGATATAAAATTTGTCAAAAATGGACAATGACCGATGTGGCACACAAATCGAGGCGATGACGGGCATGTGAAAATATGTCCGAAACTTCTGGTGGTGAGAGCGAGAAATGATCTCAAGCATCATCATGAGCACAGAAAACTGAATCCGGCAATATAAAATTTGTAAAAAACGGACAACGGTTGATGTGTTTTTTGTATATTTGGGTGTTGAGGGCACTCTTGACATTATGACTATATGATATATATATTTATGCGCATGGATGCATTTTTGGATGATACAGTTGTGTATGCACGTGGATGCACATCTGTCATTGTTTTTATGTTTTGTTGCATGTGGATGCAATATTATGATGGATTTATTTTGTCTGTTTATATGGTTTTTTATGCCTATGTGATGTTATGTTGATGCATGTTTGATGTCCTACATGGTTTGGTTGGTGTGCCAATCTAGAATGTTGTTATCCATTTGGTCTACTACATTGTTGAGATTTCTTGGGACATGAGTGAATAAAATGGATTCAAAATGTCTAATCATTTGTTTATTGCGCAAGAATTTTCTAAAGAGACAGGGATTGCGTACCTGGTAAAAATTGTTTAGTTGGGAAACAAGAAGCTGGGAGTCAAGGAAGACATGAAGGTGACTTATGCCCATATGGAGGGCAGTGGCCAGGAGACCGGTCACAACATCGTACTTAGCCTGGTTATTTGTAGCAGCACCTATACACACTTTGTCGAGGTGAATCAACTCATGTGGGGGGGAATATAGTACCCAAGTTGCGGAGGCGAGATTTGGAGACCAACGAATTGCACCATCAGCGAAGCCAACATAGTAAAGTAGAACACGATCCATCTGTGGTCATGCAGGAAAACAAAATGTAAGGTTTTTGACAGTTGGCAGTGAAAAAAGAATTAAAACTGTACAATATGGACTTTGGTGTCCAAAAGATGTTATGGGTAAAAGCATTTTAGGTACAACCCATTACGAGGGTTGCGCAGGGGGTTACCTTCTAAATCGGTCAGAATGTATGCCCCATGTCCGAGGCAAATGTGTATGATGTATGGGCCTTGCCACATCGATTAAAATTTTCCTTTGCCCGTTTTTTCATGGGCTTGATCGTAAATGAGTACTAGGTCTCCTTCATGGAAGGCTCTCGGGTGAATGTGCTTATCATAGCCGGCTTTGGAGCAGTTTTTTATGGCTTCAATGGTTTGGAGTGCTGCTCGGTGATCCTCATCAGCTTGTTCCAACAGAATCAAGCGTTGCTCGAGTGGTGAGGTGTCTAGGAGGAATTCGATGGCGATATGCAATGTTGGGATCTGACACTCAATGGGGAGGATAGATTCCACACCGTGAACCAAATGAAAAGGGGTAAAACCAGTGGACGTTTTAGTGGAGGTACGGTAAGCCCACAGTGCGGGAAAAAGCATGTGATGCCAATTGGACTTATGCTGGTCGACAATGCACTAGAGGATTGTCTTCAAAAAAATTTTAATTACTTCGACTTGGTCGTTCCCTTGGGGGTAGTAGGGGGAGGTGTATTGATGTTGGAATTTGAGGAGGGTTGACAATTCTCGCCAGATAGAGTCCTCGAAATCAGACCATGGTTTGAGACGAGTTTCTTAGGTACTCCAAAATGAGTAATAACATGGTTGAAGGAGAAGCGGGCTACAGTGTCAGCTGTGCAGTTAAAAGTAGGCATGGCTTCTGCCCATTTAGTAAAGTAATCGACGACCACAATGATGTATTTATGGCCACCGACTGATATAGGATTACACACCATGAAGTTGATGGCCCATTTGCAAAAGGGACCAATGGTGACAACTGGATGAAGGGGGGCGAGAGGTGTTCTTTCCTTGGTGGAAAAGAGCTGGAAATTTTGGCAATGTTTGACCGCTGTGATGCAATCAGTAAATAGTGAGGGCCAAAAATACCCTGCACGGATCACCTTTTGGGTAGTGGCCATTCCCGAGAAATGGCCACCGTAGGCACCACTGTGACAGTTGTTAAGAACTTGTTCTGCTTCCTCCCGAGAAAGGCAACGTCGTAAGATGGTGTCGACATTGCGTTGATAGAGGAAATCGCCTAAGAGGAGATAACAAGAAGCATGGTGGTGGATGCGACGGCATCCATCACGGTCGACATCGGGTCGAAAATTTTGTGTACGGAGGTAAACTAAAATGTCATCGTACCAAGGGTCATCTGACGAGATGATGAACAAATGTTTATGAGTTAGATTAGTATTGACTGATGGTGATGGCGATAGGGATGGTAGGTCTGTAATGAGTTGAGCAAGTGTTAAGGATTTGGTGCTCTTAGGGGTTGTGAAAGCTAGGTCATACTCTTGTAAGATAATAACCCATTTAGAAACGTGGCCCTGCAGAAGGCGACGGTTCAAGAGATAGACCCTAGGGTTGGAGTCCGTGACAACTTTAGTGTGTCTCATGAGGATGTAATGTTGCAACTTTTGTATTGAAAAGACGACGGCGAGGGCCAGTTTCACTTCGTATGGGTACTGTAGCGGTGGGCCAGATAAGGTTTGGCTTACATAATAAACGACATGCTCTTGATGAGTAGGGTCTTCTTGAACGAGGACTCCAGACACGGCATAATCAGATGCCAACACGTAAAGGATGAATTCTTTAGAGAAATCCGGAGGGGAGATCAAAGGGGCATTGGTGAGAAGTTTCTTCAAGTCATTGAAATCTCCTTGTGCTTGGTCATCCCACACAAAAGGGATGTGGGTACAAAGCAAACAAAGGAAATTATGAACCGTTGTGGCATAATCGGGGACAAAATGGCGAAGGAAATTTGCTTTGCCATGAAGGCTTTGTAATTGTCGAAGTGTACGAGGTGATGGGAGGTCTAAGATGGCTTGGACATTTAACGAATTGACTACGATCCCTTTCTGTGAGATGATGAAACCTAACAACCGGCCTGCCGAAATGCAAAATACACACTTGAGTGGGTTCAAGCGGATTTGATATTTGCGACAACGTAGAAATACTTGTCGGAGGTCGTTTAGATGATTGGACCATTTTTTTGATCGGGACGTGAGGTCGTCAAGGTATACCAAGATGATGTTAACCAAATCATTGAAACAATATGTCATGGCTCACTCAAAAGTGGCTCTGGCATTTTTAAGACCGAAGGGAATGACACGGTAAGCAAAAGTGCCCCATGGGGTGGTGAAGGAAGTTTTGTACTGATCTTCTTTGAGAATCTGAATTTGGTTATACTCGAAGAAACCATCCATGAAAGATAGTATCTCATGCCCCGCACATGCATCGATAACTTGGTCAATAAATGGTGTGGGAAAGTTGTCTTTGGGACAAGCTAGGTTTAGGTCGCGGAAGTCAGTACAGACATGGATAGTGCCTTGCTTCTTGTTAACTGGTACTAGGTTAGAAACCCAGGTGGTGTAGGCTATGGGGTAAATGAACCCTGCTGTGCAAAGCTTCTCAATTTCCACTTTGACAGCAGGAAGCTTAGATGGGTGGATGGGGCGTTGTTTTTGGTGGAAAGGTGGTATGTTGGGCCAAGTGTCAATGTGGTGTTTGACAATAGTGGGATCAAGACCCGACATCTCGGTGTAAGACCATGCAAATACATCGTGAAACTCTGGGAAGAGTTTCTTGTAAGCTTGTACCTCATCCTCTGTGCATGATGCGCCCAAGGAAATGAGTTCGGGTATTTCAGGCTTGGTAGGGATTTCAACTTTAATAACGGGTGAAATATTGGCCATATTGCCTTCCTCAAAGGCATCAGGGGCTAGGATTGGATCCTTAAACCAGTCAACCTTGGTGGGAAGGAAATCTTTGGATTCAATGGAGAATTGATTTTCCGTGGAAGAGGTAGATGCTTCAGGGATGAAGTATGATCGATGGTGCATATCATTCTAGGGGTAGTCGGGTGCAGTAAGTGCTTTAAGTATTTCCTCATCATTGCGGAAGCACTGTGTTGTCAAATCAGTTGACTGGGGTGCACTGGTGGACGAGATCATATAAATGGTATTAATCTCTTATGAGGAGGAAGATTTTGGGGGACATATTTCCTCAATGAGAGGAGGGGATATCTCTAGGTCGTCATTATTGAATTCATATAGAGCTACTCTATAATCTGGGAGATCAGGGCAGTGATGTGAGTAATGGCCATAAATGCCGCATATCGCACAAGGGTGATTGGTACGCAATGATTTATCGCGAGGCTAAGGGGCCAGTTCAAGTTTGAAAATTGGGATGTTAGCATCGCCATCCAACATTTGCATGTGTTCTTGGAGTGCTAGTAATTGTGGACATTGATGGGTAGCACGGCCTAAATCGTCTCACAAAGAGCATTTGGGGGGAGCACGAATTCTTGGGGGATTCTTTGCCAGCTTTGGAGTCGATGGGGCGGTGTGGGCTGCAGGTGCAGTGGTGTAGGTTTAGCCCACAGTGTAGCGGAGTGTAGGGGGAGCATTTCCGGATGTAGTTGCCACTATTGGAGGTGGTCGGTTTTGAATGTTTGCTACATCGAGGGGTGGATGATTAGAGGTATTGATGGGTTGCACTAGTTGTAAAATGACATTCGGTGTTGGGGGGGGAGGGTTTGGGGCAGGAAGGTACCACATAGGTAGTCCTAAAGTTAAACCTGGAAGATTGAGCATGGCCATTACTGGGGTGCTAACTGTTCCTGAAGGAGGGAATAGAAATGGGATAGTGTGGATGGGTGTAGCTCCTACATGACTGGGAACTGAGGGTGGTTGCGGAAGTAAAGGGGGCTGTTGGTTAGGTTCCTGTGAGAGGGTCCACAAATCAGATATTTCGGTTATCCATAAAGGGGGTGGAACGGATTGGAACGTGGAAGTCATGGGAGTATCTAAGTATATCCTGGGTCCGACTATGGAGACGAACGATGTGGGTGCAGTCTGAATGGGTTGTTCAATCATAGGTAGAACATTTTCAGGAGTGGCGGGGACATTAGGATCATAGTATGTCAGTTGATCAATTTTGACCACACGTCCCTCATGGGTAAACATCATGATGCGGAAGACGGATGAAGCGACACCCTTTGTGATGAACTTGCAATAATTAATTAATGCAAATACACGAGATATCAGAAAAAATAGAACTCAGAATCACTTTTATATTGATCATGGGCCACTTCGAGGGGGCAACCTCCTTTGAGCAAGCTCAATACAATTAACTTCACGGTGCCTTCATAGGTCTCAACACACACTTATATACTAAGTCTAGGCACCAATACTATGGGTCAAAACCATGGGCCACTACAAACTATGGATCAACAATACTACGGGTGACTTACAAAGCATATGCGCCAACAACAATAACACAAACTATTGATCAACAAATACTACGGGACGACTTACAAAGCATATGCATCCAACAACAATATACTAACAAAGTAAAGACATGGGTTCCTATCATCCCCTCCCCCTTAAAAAAAGCTTTGTCCTCAAAGCTTTAGATGTGGAAATTGTTGTTGAATCTAAAGGAGTGGTTCCCATGTAGCATCCTCGGGTTGCATGCCATGCCACTGAATTAAGACCTCTGTGATAGAGCGAGAGCGAAGCTGACGAGTGCGCCGATTGAGGATGGCCTCCGGATCCAAAAGGATGGATCCTTCATTATCCAGTTCAGGTAAAATCGTTTGTCCACTGATGTTGGTGCCAAGAACTTTCATCAGACAAGAGACATGAAAGACTGGATGAATGCGGGAAGAAGCGGGGAGTTCCAATTTATAAGCAATGGACCCAATCTTCTGAAGAACCCAATATGGCCCATAGAACTTTGGAGCGAGCTTATGATGCCCTTTGAGTTTTAAGGAGGATTGCTTGTATGGCTGGAGATGAAGAAAAACCATATCGCCGACTTTAAAAGTGCACTCAGAACGGTGCTGATCAGCTTGTTGCTTCATGCGATTTCTTGCCATGTGAATATTGTCCCGCAAAATGCGAAGAATCTGATCGCGGTTTCGAAGGACCGTGTCAACTTCCTGAACTGGTGAACTGGTGGGGGTGTATGGAAGAAGAAATGGAGGTGCCTGACCATAGACTGCTTCATATGGGGTCATTTTAGAGGCAGTGTGGTAAGAGGTATTGTACCACCATTCAGCGAGAGGGAGCCACTTTGTCCACTGATGTTGTTGTTCAGAGGTGAAGCAACGAAGATAAGTTTCCAAGCATTTATTGATAATTTCAGTCTGACCATCTATTTGTGGGTGATACCCTGAACTCATCTTTAGTTTGGTGCCAGTGTGGCGAAATAGTTCTGTCCAAAAATGACTAGTGAAAGTCGCATCACGATCCGAGACAATGGAAGAAGGGATGCCATGAAGATGAAAGATCTGGTCCAGGAAAATTTGAGCGACTGAGGAGGCTGTACAGGGATGGCTGAGAGCACAAAAATGACTATATTTGGAGAGGCGATCAACCACAACAAGAATCAATGTCTTCCCGCCAGATTTAGGGAGCCCTTCAATGAAATCCATAGAAATATCTGTCCAAATCTGTGTAGGTATGGGCAAGGGTTCAAGCAATCCTCGAAGGAGTGTTGTTTCACCCTTATTGCACTGGTAGGTATCACATTCGGCCACCATCTGTTGAATTGTCCTTTTCATGCCCTGCCAAAAGAAGTTATGCCGTTCCCATTCATACGTTTTGAGGAACCCAGAGTGCCCTGCCGATGGAGAAGCATGGAGTTCATAGAAGACAGCCTGTTGAAGATCTGTGCTCTGGGGAAGCACCAAACGACCCTTGTATCTCAGAGAAGCACCATCCCAAGAGTAATGTGGTACAATAGAAGGGTTGTTGGTCAAGTGTTGGATGATTTGAGATAAGGAAGAGTCATTGACATAACCTTGTTGAACAGATTGCAACCAATTTGGAACAGGCATAGAAATAGCTGAAAGAGAACCTCGGGCATCAAATGTGCGAGAAAGAGCATCTGCCACAATATTGTCTTTACCCTTCTTGTAAGTGATCTCATAGTCATAACCCATGAGTTTGCTAACCCATTTCTGTTGTGCTGGGGAGGAGACACGTTGTTCCAAGATATATTTCAGACTCTGGTGATCAGTCTTGATGCATAAATGATTCCCTAATAGGTATGGGCGCCACTTCTGTAATGCATGCAAAATAGCCATCATTTCCTTCTCATAGGTAGAGGCAGCTAAATTCTTACTTGAAAGGGCTTTGCTGGTGAACGCAATGGGGTGTTCATCTTGAAGGAGAATAGCACCAAGTCCATTGCTGCAAGCATCACTCTCAATAGTGAAGGGCTTGGAAAAATCGGGCATAACTAGAACAGGTGTAGTACACATAGCTTGTTTTAGTTTGTCAAATGCACACTGAGTAGCATGTGTCCATGTAAAAGCATCCTTTTTCAATAGAGCAGTTAATGGAGCTGCAATCTTCACATAATCCTTGACAAACTTGCGGTAGTAGCCAGTCAACCCCAAAAAACCACGAAGGCTCTTGAGTGTCTGAGGATGCGGCTAATTGTTCATGGCATCGATTTTGGTAGGATCCATGCGAACCCCTTGTGATGAGATAATGTGCTCGAGATACTCAACTTCCTTCTGTCCAAAAACACATCTAGAATGTTTGGCATGGAGATGATGTCAGAGAAAAGTTGCATGACAAGATCCAGATGCTGGAGATGTTCATCCCATGTTTTACTGTAGATGAGGATATCATCAAAGAATACCAGAATGAATTTCCGTAAGTAGGGTCGAAATATTTTATTCATTAAGGCCTGGAATGTGGAAGGAGCATTAGTGAGGCCAAAGGGCATGACCAAAAACTCATAATGGCCATCATGTGTGTGGAAAGCTGTTTTAGGGATATCATCCTCATGAACCCGAATTTGATGATACCCAGAACGAAGATCCAACTTGGAGAAAAAGTGAGCCCCATGAAGCTCATCAACAACAGGAATTGGAAACTTGTACTTGATGGTGAGGTGATTAAGTGCTCAAAAGTCAATGCAGAGGCGCCATGACCCACCTTTTTTGCGGACAAGAATAACTGGAGAAGAAAAGGAACTAGTGCTTGGGCGAATAATACCTTGCTTCAATAAGTCCCGAACGAGCATTTCAATCTCCATTTTTTGGTGAAATGGGTAGCGATAGGGCCTGATGTTGGGAGGAACACTGCCAGGAAGGAGTTGAATACGATGGTCTTCTGGCCTGGAAGGTGGCAATCCCACTGGTTCAACAAAGACACCTGTATATCGATCCAGAATTTGTTGTAGATCCAAAGGAGTAGTGGAGACCGTTGATGGTTGCATCTAAATGGAATGGAGCTGAGCGATGACACCATGTGAATTCTTCTTGAGGATTTTTTCCATGCAATGTGAACTGACGATGCTGAGAGAACCTGGTTGTAATCCTGTCAATGTGTGTTTTTTTCCATTGAGGGAAAACTGCATCCAAAGTTCAGCAAAATCCCACAAGATAGGGCCAAGTGTGCATAGCCATTGAGCGCCCAAAACCACATCACATCCACCCAAGGTCAAGGAAAACATGTCAGAGCGCAAGGTATAATCTCCCATAGAGATATGCAGATTTCGACACTTCCCTTTGCAAGGTAAGGTGCCCCCATTGGCAACCATGACTTCAAAGTTGGAGCAAGGATGGATAAAACAATCAGCTTATTTGGTGATCCGAGGGTTAATGAAATTATGAGTGCTACTAGAATCAATGAGTATTGTAAGAGGAAGCTTCTTGAAGTAACCCCTGACCTGCATTGTTTGGGGGGTGGTGATTCCAGCTAAAGCATGGAGAGATATCTCTGGCTGGTCATCCTGAGATGGAGGGTCAATAGGCGGTTCCTGAATGTCGACCGGAGCATCCATTGTTTCTGGATCTTCGTCACCAATTTCAGAGGCAGGCGGAGAATCCACATCCAAGAGATAGAGCTTTTGCTGAACACGTCTATGTCCCCGAGTGAATTTCTCATCACAATTATAGTAAAGCCCCTTTTCTCTGCATGCTTGCATCTCTGTTTCAGACAAATGCTTGATAGGAGTTGGTCGAGGAGCTTGCAGTATAGGTGGTCGTTGAGAACCCATATTTTGGAAGGGAACAAAAGTGGGCTTGGAGTGTTGTTGGGCTGCAATCTTGTCTTCTGCCAACTTAGCCAACCCTAGAGCTTCCATCATTGTGTTGGGACAGAACATTTTGACCTCAAAGCGGATGGCATCCTTTAGACCACTGATAAAACAATTTCGGTAAAATTCATCAGACAATCCTTCGGTGTGGTTGGCTAGTTTCTCAAATTCGGTTTGATACTCTCTCACAGTGCCAATTTGGCGAAGTTTAGTGAGGGCTCCTGTGAAGTCATCAAAAGCACTAGGACCAAATTGTTGCAAAAGGAGCTGGAAAAAGTCTGGCCATTTTGGCTCTTCATGAGCCTTGATGTACCAACGGTACCATTGAAGAGATTCCTGTTCCAAATGAAAGGATGCCAGCGAAACTTTGTTGACATCAAAAGTATTATGCAGACTGAAATACTGTTCTGCACGATAGATCCATCCAGTTGGATCGGTACCATTGAAGCGAGGAAAATCAAGCTTCGGACCACGGAAATTGCTGGAAGAAGAGAACCCATTGTCGGATGAAGACTCGGACTGTCATTTGTTGTTCATAGCTGAATGTTCAAGATGGAGGCCGAGAAATTTTTCATCCAGATCCTGGAGTTTGGCTTGGATGGCTGCAAGTGCGTCTTCCATGGTTTTTGCTCCTGCACGGGTGACAACCATAACCAGGAGTTTTTTTTTTTTTTGGTTGACTGGGTAGGAAAACAAAAACAGAAACTGCTTCAGTAAAGGAAAATCTGGACTTGGGAAAAAATCTGAAGGGTAATTGGGGTTTGACTAGGTTTTGGACACTGTCGAATAGACAGGGAAGCAAAAATGAGGATTTCAGAAGTGGGGTGAAAGAATGGGAAAATTTGGTAGAGGGGAACAAAGAAGCAGAATTTAGAAAGGAACTCTGTGGTAAAATTTGAAGGTGATTGGGTGAAATCTGAGGAAGTTATGGAAAACCCTAAAAATAGACAAATGTGGGATTTCGGGCTTTGGGAAGGGGAATTGGAGATAGGGTCCTCAGGAATGAAATATGCAGAATGGGATGACAAGGGTTCCCCAAAAATTTCAAGGGAAACAGAATGAAAAACAAGGGTGATATGGAGAAAAAACTGAATTTTTTACCCCCTTTTTTTTTTTTGTTCAGACTGGAGCAGCTACGGCTCAGAAGGGATCTGGAACAGATAAATCTGCAATGGCCCAGAAGTGAGCGGAAATAGAAGGATCTGAAACGACACCGAATGGATTGAAAACAGCTGGATCTGGAATGGCTTGCAGAATGGATCTGAACGGCTGGATCTGAAATAGCGCAGCAGTGATCGACAATAGTTCAACTGAAAATAGATATGGACCCCAGGTATGTGCGGCTTCCTAATAGTTCAGGGGTTTCACTCAGCCACCAATGCTGTCTAACGGCTTGCGTATTGGGGCAGTACCCCTCACTCCATGGCTCAGGTAAAACTGATAACCGCTTTGCCACGAACGACAGCTCTTGGTTTACCTCACGGGTGGGAACTAGTCAATCAGGTAAGAGTCATTGCCCTTTTCGCTGGCAGGTCCTCTCAATGGGCCAGCTACTTCGGGGTTCCTGTGGTACTCCTCACAATGAGTTTTAGGGCTTATTCCCAAGTACTCCCCATAGTTAAGCGGATAGGGATAATTCCCAAATCCAAACCTGCAACAGATGCGAAAAAAAAATTTGGCAGAAATTTCACCCGGCGAGCCCAAGAAGGTGCTCTGATACTAGATGTGATGAACCTGCAATAATTAATTAATGCAAATACATGAGATATCAGAAATAATAGAACTCAGAATCACTTTATATTGATCACGGGCCACTTCGAGGGGGCAACCTCCTTTGAGCAAGCTCAATACAATTAACTTCACGGTGCCTTCATAGGTCTCAACACACACTTATATACTAAGTCTAGGCGCCAATACTATGGGTCAAAACCATGGGCCACTACAAACTATGGGTCAACAATACTACAGGCGACTTACAAAGCATATGCGCCAACAACAATAACACAAACTATTGATCAACAAATACTACAGGATGACTTACAAAGCATATGCATCCAACAACAATATACTAACAAAGTAAAGACATGGGTTCCTAACACCTTTCATGGTATACATGTAACTTCGTCCTAGTAAGAGGTTATAATCAAGTTGGGCATTGATGACCTCTATGTCTATGAGAACCGTTTTGCCACCCAATTGGACAAGCACACTAGCCAAAAGTCCTTACGGTTGAGTTGAACATCCATCGTAAGCTTGTTGTACGGTGGTGGATGGCTGTAGTTTGGGGGATCCGAGTTTCTGCCAGACAAATGTCGACATCATGCAGGTGCGGGCACCTTCATCGATGAATCACAAGGTTTCGAATGGATATAGAAACCTGAAATGCTAATGTCGAAGGAAAATGTGGTTTAGCTTGGTCTAATTCGAATGCCATCATTCGTGAATCGTTAGGGTATATCGCACTAATGGTGGATAACAATAATTTCTTCTGTGTAGGATAGTTTTTTAGGACTTCCAGGGTAGACATAGCAGCGGGGGATTGGGCTAAGTCTTCCACAATGTTGTAATTTGAGGTGGCACGAGCGTTCAGGATTATTGTTGATCCGTCGCAAGGGGAAGCGAGGGGCTTTAGGACCTCCGTCCAACGGTATAGTAGGTATACGTAATGGTTGATCAGTTGGAAGGATGGGGATAGCTGGATTAGTGGGCATGGCCTCAGGGGTGGAGCCATATTGGTTTCGGCCTGTTTGTAGGTGTACATCAACCGATGACATCATTAATAGATGGTGCGTAGTTGAATCCGTGTGTTGGTAATCAGTTGCAGCATAAGTGATTTGCTGCTGTGGTGCTGTGCATCCTTGTGGGGGATCCATTGGACGGGCGTTTACTACTCCTTGGTTGGGTAAAGGATTATGTAATATCATGGGTTGCAGTTGAGGAGGTGGCTCTGGCTGTGCCGCGTGCCCTTAGCATTGGGCATCATCAGTCCAGAGTTGGCGCGCTCACTCCAAGTGGGGGCATGAGTGTGTGTAATGTCCATATACTCCACATATGGAACACAGATGGTTTGTTCTTAAATTAATATTTTTTCCCTGTTTTGGTGGACGATCAGGGTTTTGGTTGGCGGGAAAAGCATTATTATTATTCGGAGTATTGGGTGGTGGACCGCCTTGGTTTTGATGTTGATTGTTTCCACGGTTGCGTCCTATTCCACAGTTTTGTTGACCTCCTTGATTACATTGGTTGTTTTGGTTTTGGGGCTGGTTCTGCTGTGTATACACTTTCCCTTGTGCAGTAGGGGGATTTTGAGGTCGCGCAAGTGCTGGAGAATGCTACGGTGAATAGTAAGCGGTAGGGTTCAGAGGAGGTCCAGGTGTTTGTTGTGGCTATTGGTAAGTTTGAGCTATTGGAAGTGTTGGGACAGAAGGTGCTACTTGCAGAGGGTAATAAGCCGATGGGGCTTGTGAGTGAACAGGAGCATGATTGGCCTGTTGGTGATAATATGTAGGAGGTGCATAAGCTGAAGGTGTGTGCCCATAAGACTATGGTGGACATGAGGGTCCATGAGTGTGGTTGGTGTGTGCCATTGGAGCATACGAAGTTGTATCTCTGGAATGAGATGTAGCCCTTGAAAGGTCGGGGGCGTTATTAGTTCTCATAATGGTAAAGGGTTTGTTTTGTGACACAACCTGGAGAATGATTCCGTCAGCAGCATGGGATGCCCCCAACGTGTCATTCCGAGAGGAATCACCATGGGGGGCGTCAGGTAAAATTGTATATAGGTAGCTAGACTGGGCGTAGATTAAATCAAACTGCTAGGCTTTTAGAATGGTTTCTTCTTCCGACTGGGGTCGTTCAGAAGCCACATCTTTGGCTATGGATGGAAGGAGATATTTTAGGAACCAATCCCAGAATATATGATCATCTAGTTCAATATTACATAGACTACGACGTTTATGCCACTCATGGATGTGATCTGTGATATGGGTAGCCGTGTTCTGTCTACAAGACAAGAGGATTTCTACTCCCGCGTCATAGCGGACGGGTAGTTGAAAGAACTGTAGGAAAGTCGAGGAGATGGATGTGAAAGTGGGGTGGGTCCTGTGAGGCTCTAGACATACCACTTGGCTTCTGAGCCAGTGAAAGTCCTTTGCAACAAACGCAGGCGAATGGAGTCATCAACTATGGAGTTGGAGGAACACCATAGATGGAAAGACATAATGTGATTTTGGGGATCTTCACCAGCCTTCCCTTCAAACTTAGGGATGTCTGATGGGATTTTAGTAGGCATGTGAGGCCAAGTAGGATCATGTCTAATGGGATCGTTTGTTAATCTTGCCAGGTCTGGTAGGTTGAGACTAGCCATAAACGACAAACTAGTAGAGGAGTGTGACATGGTCACTGGGGCATTAATGGTAGCATTATTGATCAGGACGCTACCCCCAAAGGGAATATTAGCCATGAGGGGGATATGACCCCCAAATAGAGGTGTTGTGTTAGCGTGGGAGGGTCCTGCGCCTCCGAGTGTAACATGGGTCACTGATGGGTTCATATTGACTCCAGTAGCTGTTGGAATTTGAGTAGTGGCGGGGATGATGGGTGTGGATCCCATTGTGGGCATACCCAAGGTAGTTGTAGTAGTGGCTACTGTGGTGTCCATTGTGGTGGCGGGGGTGGTGGTAGATGATCCACCAGCAGTCCCTATAAAAAAGGGGTTGGAAGTCATGCCAACCATGGGGCTAGTTTGTGATGTGTATGTTGGGTTTTCTGATTCTGCCTCAGAGTCAGATGTAAAATGAGGGGCGTCAGAATTAGGTGACGAGGCTCTATGCCGATGGCGTGTGGAGTCAAGTGACAAGGATCTATGTCTGTGATGAGTGGTTTCAAGTGAACCGTACTGCGGGGGTTCACCCCAGAAGCACTGAGAACGTCTCGGGGACTCAATGGTGACATACGGCTAGTAAAGCTAGTGGGTAGCGGTGAGTGAAAAGATCAAAAACCCTAATGCAACCGTGTGTGTAGGAGGGGAGCGCAAAAAACTATGGCACTCAGGCCAACAACCAAACTTGAAACACTTACGATAACAACTGTGCTATGGTAAGTGGAGTGATTAAAAAGGGTGGTCAAAATACCAACAAGGAAACGACTCCTAAAAATAAAAATGGTGTACTCGCTAAACCAAGGGGAGGTGAGAGAGCATGCAAACGCCTAACTAAACAGGTATTATGGTTCCCACAAGAAGTATCCTCTGCAAGGTGATGAAATCCAATTCAAACAATATGAAACGTAGACCCAAACGCTAATTATATCCCCCTACTGGGAGGGACACCGGGTAGACAATCCTAGAAGAAAGACACTAAGATACCCCATTCATGACACGCCCAAAAAGGTGAATCTGCAGCTCCTGTTCTATCGTTGATGTACTCCCATATAGGTAGTACACCGAGAACAATGAGTAGGTATCCTTTGGTGACTTAATGGATTATGGTAGTCCACTCAGGCCTCCAGAATCAGTCTTGCTACTTCGACCCTCCTAAGGGAGAGGCCTTTCCGACAAGTTGGTGTATAACCGTGCCAATAAGTACTAAGGGATTTTGGTACCCTGATTGTCAACAACTATGTCTCAAATGAAAGTGAGTGAGGGGTGTTATTTGGATACCTATCCCCTCAATCCTACCTAACTACAATGTTCTTTTGATTTTCCCCAAGTGGGGTTAGAAAATTGGTTGAGTTAAGTAAAAATTGTATGGCTCACTTTGATTAATGGTGACAGAGTGTGTGTAAGTGTGGTTATGTACCAAAATAAAATGCCTCGCTTAGGCGAATATTTATCAAATTAAAATGTTGATTTTAATTTGCAAATATGAAAAATTAACTGTAAATGCTTAACAATTTCCTTTTCAATAAAAATACTGAAATTTTTTCCAAGATGATATAGTAAAGAAAAGAATAGAAAAAGTAAATGAATATCTAAAGCTGCAAGTAAAACAGTAGGCTGTCAAGGTGCACGGGAGATGTCTGGAAAATATGGGTCGAAACGGGTGACGAAAAACTCAGATGGCAAATCACAGGGTTCGGGTCGAAATCGCGGCTATCTGAAGTAAAACTCACGATTTGGATCGCGGCTGTATGAAGCAAAACTCACGATTTGGATCGCGGTGATCTAGGAAAATCTCACGATATTCATCGTGGCTGGGGTGCTGTAAGTCATGGTATTGAATCGAGGCTGTGGGTCGGAAACCCGCGATCTAGATCGCGGATAACAGGGAAAAACTGGTGATTCCGGGTTAAAGCACAGAGTTTTGAAATCACGACTTTCAGCTAAAAAGCTGCGATCTGGATCGTGACTGTGGGTTCAGAAACCTTCAATTTACGGGACAGAAAAAGTCGCCAAAAACGAAAGTCAAAATTTAAAAATTAAGACTATAGAGCTTGCAGAAACGGCCAAGGGCTAGGGCAGCAAGCTATAGGCTTAGTGGTAAGCCAGATCTACAATAATAAAGCTAAATAACAACTAAAATAAGAAGAAATCTAGATCTAACCAAATATTCAAATATTCAAAATAAAGCGAAGTCGCCAAAAACTGTTGCTTGGGTTTTCACCCAAGCATGTGCAAATGTGCACCTACTAACTTCGTAGTAGCAGTCTCTATTAAAGCAGTAAAAACTAATGAAAAAGTAAATATTAAACTAATCATGTGCAAGAAAGTAAATCTACAGTAAACAGTAAAAACTCAAATGATCCATGTAAAACAAATTTATTTATGAAAAATAGCTTTAAAAATAACAGATTACCTCAAATGGTGAGATTGGTTGAGCTTGAGCAGCTGCAAGGGTGAGGTGCTCCAATGCTCCAATGATCTTTCTCTTCTCCAAATGCAAGTGGGGGGATTGTCCAAAGGGAGAACTCCAAAGATGGATCTAAGCTCAAATGGTGGCTCAAGATCTCAAGAATGAAATTGGCAGCATAAAGATAGGATGAATGTGGATGATTAGTGAGGAGCCTCTATCACCTTTTTATAGCTTTTGGGTGATGGAGAATACAACTATGGTTTAAGGAAACCAATGGTATTGGTGAAAAATGGTTTAGGTTTTCTTTTCCTCTTTTTCCTCTTTTTTCCTTTTTTGAATATATTTTTTATTTTTATTTCCTTTTAATTGATTTTTGGGAATTTTGGACCCCTTTGGAGGTTTTTTTTGTATTTTTTGAGGAAAATTAAATATTTTGAGGAGAAAAAGATGGATTGTGGTCTTTTTGGTGACCTTTTAAAGGTTTTAGAGGCTAACATGGTAGGAAAAGTGGACAAATGGGTCATGTGAATAGGGAAATGAGCTAGTGAGCATTTTTTAGGTGTCAACAATGTTAATTTTTTTAGCAAATATGATGAGCTTTGAACTTTAAAAATTTCAGTCTGGAAATACTAAATACTTGAATCAATGAACCATTCAATCACATGAAACATTGAACAATAAAACACGATGTACCCTGGGGAAAACCCTCAAAACAATGAGGATGAAAAAACCTAGCATATATTTAGAGTATAATTATGGTAGATAGCAGAGAATTCCTTTTACAAAAATAGCAGATTTCTTTCGGCACCCCAGGTGCTAGATAAGAGAGGATACTGAGTAATAGATAATAGAGATCAACTATATCAACTTGCCATGTTCCCAACACATTAATAACAAGAAAGAATCATTGCCATGCAAGCTGTAGCAAATGTTTTCATGGGTAATGGTGCATCACATGCAAAAAATGCAAATCGCCTTCTTCGAGAATTATCCTGCACAAATAGAAGTGCCTTTCCTTCAAGGGAGAAGATAATTCACTTCACATTGAATTCATAAATCCTATATAACATATTTATATATTATTCACATGCATTGGCTTCTATTTTTGTCTTCTGACTTCATGATGAACTTTCCCTCCATCTAGATGAATCAATATTGCATGAATAAGAGCACCCCACTTCTCATGCAGTGCATTAAGTCACTGAACTGAGTCTTAGGATGAACTCACCCCTTAACTGAAAGCTTTCCCACTTAGTTAGGTGGATAACTTAAGTGTCGTCATTCAAGTCTCGCAACTCAAGTGTCATCTTTTAGTTTAACAAAAGTGTCTTATTTTAGTTTAACATAAGTTTCGTCATGCAATAACACTTAGTTAACTAGATCTACTTTGTTATCACTTAGTTAACTCTCTTTAACTGATTCTTTCTTGTTAACATCACTGAAGTGATCAATTCAAGTTCTCAAATTGACTGAGGCATACATTGTGGCTTTAACTGAAGATTAAAAATTTGAGTCCACTTAGTCATCTCATGAGCAATTCGAATTCTCTTTTTCTCTGTGCATTTATCTTTATCTCTTATATTTACTGCATGGTCAATATGTGTTAACTTTAATTATCTATCATATCATATTATACTTAGAATATTTATCAGATGTTGTGAAAATATTATATTACTCTTGGACCAAATGATCATATGCTAAAGTAATTCACTCTAGAGGTGTCTAGTCTCTAAAGGAGACTTAATAACAATCAGTGACCATGGTTAGTAATACATCACACAAAATTAATGCTTCAACATGCAAGACATCTACCTCTATAATTGGAGGTCCACCCCATGGGTACCTACTATAACTAGAGCTCCACATGAGAATCTGACTTGACACACAAGTTCTGAGGCTTGTCCAACAAGACTTTACAACATCAGCACTTTGATACATCAAAGCATTCACCTCAACAGATGAGGAATAACCTTTACAACTAAAGGCTTAGTCATTCTTGAGTCCAACTCAAGAATCTACTCCAATTTCCTGAGTCCAACTCAAGCTCCCTACCTCAACACATGAGGCCCAATATTGGCTGAACAAGATTGGCTTGGAGAATGACTCGTGATGTTTTACATTTAACAAGAATAATATGTATTTTTTGAAAAGCATGCAGATGAAAAAAGTAAATTGCAAACCAGTTTGCAAAATTATGTAAAGAAAGTGAAAGACCTAGAAGGAAAATTACAACAAGTTCCTGCTGCAACTTCTGAAGAAATAGAGGCTTCTACAAAAGGCAAGAGAGATTGTACCCGAATTTATTCTTCTCTAGAGGAGTGCTTGCAGAAACCTCTTAAGCAGTCTAGATTTTTAGAATATCATTGTGTATATATGATGTAAGATGTAAATATAATCTAAGGTTTAATATATATAAGTATTTCTCAACAATGTATATTTTTTTTATGTAGTTAATGTGATTGATAATTTCTTATTTTTTCCTTGTAAAAAAAGTTGTAACATAAATGTAACCACATGCAACATAAATGATACCACAATAAAAGGGTTTTTATTATGGAAAGATTATCAGAAATGCTTATTGCATCATAAGATTCTTTCAACATTTGCATACAATGTTGCATTATGATCATCTAGGACCTTTTTCTTTCTTCATTGTCTCATACTTCTTATAATGACTCTAGTTTTTACAGGATTCTTAGCCTCCATTTTTTTGAAATCAACTACTTCCCCTTGAATTTATTGCGTTTCACTCATTTTCCCTGACTCAATTCTTGAGGATGAAACATCACTTTTACTATCATTTTCAGATGCCATCATATTTATGTCAACAACACCTATTCTTCTATTGTTATTATCATCAAATAGCATTGTCGTATCTAGACAGGACACCCCTTGTATTTGTTGTGTCTGACCAGTCTGACTTAGCTCATTTCCTGAAATCAACAAGATTGATAACATTAGACTGCAAGTAAAATATTTTCTTTACACATATAAGCTAAATGGACAAAGTCATAATTACATTGCATAGCAATCATGAGTGGAGAGAAATCTTCAACATTATTTTTTTCCTTGCGATTTCCAAAGTGATATGACTCATGATAGGCCTCTTCACCATATTTTCTTATTAGCCTTGATCTTGGAAGATGATAACTGAACTGTAAGGACATATTAATCATAATTAAAAAAACACATTATGAGCACTCACACTAGAAAATGAATCAGATTTACATACCATTTAAAATAAGGACATACTATTGGTGGTGCAAGTAATGATTTCCTAGATTGTTTTACCCATGACCCAAAAAATTGTTTTACTTGCTAAGAAATTACATCGGGGAAGTAGGATGCTAACTGTGTTGCACTTTCCTCATTCAGTGGACTTCTTAACTTTTCATATTCAACACGAAGTTGACTTCTAATATTTGAAGGTAGGAATATTCTTTCTTTAAATTTTTGGGAAGTACCTTCTGTCCTCATAACAAGATTAAAAAATTGTGGTTGCATCTCATTTTACAAGACACATTATATCATGTTCAAATGTGTTTCTATACTCCTTAACAACTCCTCTTCCTCCTCCTTGGTTACTATTAAAAATTTTCATTTCCCTATGCTTATGTTCCATTACTTCATTCCTTATCCTTCCTAAAGTATAAGGATGAAAAACCCTAGTCATGTGAAGAGGATGGGCCCCTTGGATATGCATATAAGGAGCCATCTCATCTCCTAAACAAAAGGAACACAACCAAAGCCACTCGCTGGAAAGGAATCCAATCCTGCAATGATAATGGATCAAAATTTTTATCGTGAATGAAATAATGCCACCATGCTTAAATAAATAATACTATGAACTTAATATAAATTGGCATACCTTTCCTCCTATGCATAATTATCATCCCATCTACACCTTTTCAATTTCAACATGTGGAATTCTTTATAACACTTCCACATCCTCACCAACTTTTTATACTTTTCTTCATCTGGTAGGCCTTCAATAAACGATAAGAACAACACTTCAATGTACATGATTAGTTACTTAATATTCTATTAAAATTGCATAAAATAGAGAGCCAATTTCACTATTATGCCATCATAAAATCATCAGTTATGATTATTAGTCAAGACTCAAAAAACATATTAAAATTATTGGATATGCTAACATAATTATTAAACCTTTAAAATTCCCTCATGCCAAATGAGGATATTGTCTAATGTTGATCCATTTGATTGCCCATAGTTAATATCATTGTACTCTTGGATTTTATGATGGTATGGTTACCCAGGATTACATGCAACATCAATTTTATCCATCTCCTCCCAAATTTGAACGAAATTTTCCTTCTCAAGCCCTTTAGTTGGATGGACCTTGTCATAATATTGTGCAATTCTTTGAATTTCACGAACATATTCAAAAAAATTCTAATTCCAACATGGTGAGCACAATATACAAGATTTGACATTGAGATAGGAGTTAGCTATAATTGGCAGCACATGTTTCACAGTATGAAAGAATTAGTTAAATAATAAGAATCTGCATTTATAATTAAGAATTAATTATGAAAGCATGTACATTTTCATCATTTGTTATATTCATGGGACACTTCTTGATAATATTGAATTTTCCACCAAATAAGGTTGGTTGAATTCCTGTAATATTCTCATCTAGCTTCTCTTCCCATCCTTCGCTTTGTTCAAGACATGTGCTCCAGAAATGGGGTGGTTTTCACTATGGATATTTTGATTCTTCTTTATCTTATCTTTTGATGAGCATCAACGGGGTCCTTCCCTAGCTCTACATGCATGCAAGGAAAATAAGGAGAGGTTAATTAATTAACTAAGAACATTTAAAGTTTGGAGCTGCATTTTTCATTTATGGTTGGAAGTGGACCCTAAACTAGTTCGAGCTATGTAACTTGCATCCGTCAGAGAAGAACTCATTACTCATGGTGGAGATGAAAAGAATCTTGTCCTACTGGTTGTGTTGTAATCAGTGGCATTGATCATCCTTTAAAATATATTCTTCAATGAAATTTAACACAATTCTTTAATGCTAAGCATTGCAAATAATTGTTCATATTGTGGCCGAAACCATACATTACAAAGATTCTTTTGGTCTTTGTGTGAATTTAACTTATGAGCTTGAGTTCGTTAATGATCACAAAGTTCCAGTCTAGAATCTGAAAGTTTGCTTTGGTAATTATTTTAGTTGCATAAGAGTCTGCATAGGAGGAAGTTGCACCATATTTGTTCACTGGCATAGTATGGAATGTGAACTATGCATTGCATAACTCCAGAGCATTGAAAAATATGTAGGATCCCTTTTGCCATTGTTTGTAGAAGTGGGAAATTGAGAAAACCATCGTTGGAATTATTAAAGGATGATGCTACATATTATATTCACATACCATCTATGTATTGATTGATTTTGATTGATGCAAGCATATAATTCTAACCTGAATTTTTCCTCGAATAAGTGGCCATGAATGAAAGGAAGCAACTATTGAATGGAAGGAAACAGTTGGAACCTAATAGTATTGGTATTTGTGCATTAATTTTTTTTTAAATCATTCATACTCCATTGGAGTAATAAGTTTAAAATAGTATTTGTAATAGAGAGAGTATTTTTTTGAAAAATGATTAACTCTCTTATGCAGTCATAGATAGTACTAGAGAATATAATTTTTGTAAAATGATGGCAGAGACTTATACATTGCGTTAGTTTACAAAGATTATGTTGAAAGAATATGTTGTAAAAGGTGGAAGAGACATAAACCTACACCCTTCTTCTTTGTTAAATTGCAGGCATTGTGAATAAGATGCAGATTTGAAACTGGTTTGATCCAAGCAAATTTGGAGTTGTTGTTACAGCTACTCCAAAAGAATAATTTGCAGAAGCAGATCATCATCCAAGGAATCAGGTATAAAAAATTCATTAATTAAGCATTCATAAGTTCAAATTGCAAATTGTTGTTTGTTTGTAAGTTCTAGTGCGTTCTTTGGTACTTACATGTGTTTTCTGTACGGTATCAAAGTGAAGGAAAATGTGAAGAACCTGCAACAATTAATTAATGAAAATAAACGAGATAGCAGAAATAATAGAACTCAGAATCGCTTTATTGATCGCAAGCCACTTTGAGGGGGCAACCTCCTTTGAGCAATATCAATACAAATAACTTCACGATGCCTTCATTGGCCTCAATAAACACTTATATACTAAATCTATGCCCATTACTATGGGTCAATACCATGGGACATATAATATTACGGGATGACTTACAGAGCATATGCACCCAATACTATGGGTCAATACCATGGGCTAATACAAACTATGGATCAACAAATACTACGGGACGACTTGCAAAGCATATGCGTCCAACAACAATATACTAACAAAGTAAAGAAAAGTGTTGACACGGGTTCCTAACATCCCCTCTCCCTTAGAGAAAGCTTTGTCCTCAAAGCTTTAGATGTGGAAATTGATGTGGAATGTGAAGGAGTGGTGCCCCTGGAGCATCCTCAGGTTGCATTCCATGCCACTGAATGAATACCTCTGTGATAGATTGAGAGAGAAGCTGACGCCTTCTGAGTTTCAGGGAGGATTGCGTGGAATCCTATAGATGAAGAAGAACCATATCAGCTGCGTGAAAAGTGTGCTCAGAACGGTGTTGATCGTCTTGTTGTTTTAGTCGAATTCTTGCCATGTGAAGATTGTCCTTCAGAATGAGAAGAATCTAATCGCGGTTTCAAAGAACCGAGTCAATTTCCTAAACTGGGAAACTGCTGAGGGTGTATGGAAGAAGAACTGGGGGTTCATATCCATAGACTACTTCATAGTTCATATGGTGTCATTTTAGATGTCGTATTGTACCACCAGAGTGCTTCAAGTAAATCCATAGAAATAGTTATCCAAAACTGTGTAGGGATAGGTAAGGGTTCGAGCAGTCCTGAAAGGAGTGTCGGTTCACTCTTGTTGACCTGGCAAGTGTGACAGTTAGCCACCATCTGTTGAATTGTCATTTTCAGTCCCTGCCAAAAGAAGTTACATTGGTCCTAGTCATACGTTTTGAGGAACCCAAAGTGCCATGCCGATGGAGAAGCATGGAGTTCATAGAAGAGATAGCCCTGTTGAACAGATTGCAACTGATTTGGAACAAACAGAGAAATAGTTGTAAGAGAAACTGGGTCATCAAATGTGCGAGAAGGAGCATCTCCCACCAGATTGTCCTTACCCTTCTTGTAAGTGATCGCATAGGCATAACCTAGGAGTTGGATAACCCATTTCAGGTGTGCTGGGGATGAGACTCGTTGTTCCAGGAAATTTTCCAGACTCTGGAGATCAGTCTTGATGAAGAAATAATTCACGAATAGGTATGGCTACCACTTCTGTACTGCATGCAAAATAGCTATCATTTCCTTCTGAGATGTAGATGCGGCTAAATTCATACCGGAAAGGTCTCTTGGAGGAGACAAGCCCACAGGTTTAGCAAAGACAACTGCATATCTATCCAAGGAAGTAGTAGAGACCGTTGATGCATGCATCTGAATGGAGTGGAGCTGAGCAATGACACCATGTGAATTCTTCTTAAGGATCTTTTCCAGGAGATCTGAACTGATGATGCGGAGAGACCTTGGTTGTAAGACCGTAAATTTGTGTTGTTTCCCATTGACTGAAAACTGCATTCAAAGTTCAGCAAAATCCCATAAGATGGGGCCAAGAGTGCGTAACCATTGAATTCCCAAAACCACATCGCATCCGCCTAAGGACAAGGTAAACATGTCAGATCGCATGGTATAATCTTCCAGAGAGATACGCACATTGTGATACTTCCCCTTGCAAGGTAAGGTGCCCCCATTGGAAACCATGACTTCAAAGTTGGAGCAAGGATGGACAAAACAATCAGCCTGTTTGGCGATCTGAGGGTCAATGAAGTTATGAGTGCTACTAGAATCAATGAGTATTGTAAGAGGAAGCTTCTTGAAGTAACCCCTGACCCACATTGTTTGGGGGGTGGTGATTCCGGCTAAAGCATGGAGTGATATCTTTGGGTGGTCTTCCTAAGATGGAGGATCAATAGGCGGCTCCTGAATGTCGACCTGATCATCCATTGTATCTGGAGCTTCTTCACCAATTTCAGAGGAAGGCGAAGAATCCACATCCAAGAGATAGAGCTTTTGATGAACAAATCTATGTCCCCAAGTGAATTTCTCATCACAATTATAACAAAGCCATTTTTCTCTGCGTGCCTGCATCTCTGTTTCAGACAAATACTTGATAGGAGTTGGTCGAGGAGCTTGCGAGATGGGAGGTCGTTGAGAACCCATATTTTGGAAGGGAACAAAAGTGGGTTTGGAGTGTTGTTGGGTTGCAATATTGTCTTCTTCCAACTTATCCAACCCCAAGGCTTCCATCATTGTGTTGGGACAGAACATTTTAACCTCTGAGCGGATTTCATCCTTAAGAACACTGATAAAACAACTCTTGTAGAATTCATCAAACAATCCTTCTGCGTGATTGGCTAGTTTCTCAAATTTTGTTTGATACTCTCTCACCGTGCCAATTTGGCGAAGTTTAGTGAGGGCTCATGTGAAGTCATCAAAATCACTAGGACCAAATCGTTGCAAAAGGAGCTGGCAAAAGTCTGGCCATTTTGGCTTTTCATGAGCCTTGATGTACCAATGGTACCATTGAAGAGCTTCATGTTCCAAATGAAAGGATGCAAGTGGAACTTTGGTGACATCAAAAGTATTATGTAGACTAAAATACTGTTCTGTATGATAGATTCAGCCAGTCAGATCAGTACCATTGAATTGAGGAAAATCAAGCTTCAGACCACGAAAATTGCTGGAAGAAGAGAACCCATTGTCTGATGAAGACTCGGACTCTTGTTTGTTGTTCATGGATGAATGCTCAAGATGGAGGCCCAGAAATTTTTCATCCAAATCCCGGAGTTTGGTTTGGATGGCTGCAAGTGCTTCCTCCATGTTTTTTGCTCCTGCGCGGGTGACAACCATAACCAGGAGTTTTTTTCTTTTTTTTTGAATGGGTAGAAAAACACAAACAAAAGCTTATTTAGAAAAGAGAAATTTGGATTTGAGAAAAACTCTGATGGGTAATTGGGGTTTGACTAGGTTCTGGACACTTTCGAATGGATAGGGAAGCATAAAATGAGGATTTCAGAAGTGGGGTGAAAGAATGGGAAAATTTGTCAGAGAGGGACAAAGAAGCAGAAATAGGGAATGAACACGGTGGCAAAATTTGAAGGCGATTGGGTGAAAATTAAAGAAGTTATGGAAAACCCCTAAAATAGAAAAATGTGGGATTTATGGCTTTGGGAAGTGGAATTTGGGATAGGGTCCTCAGGAATGAAAGATGCAGAATGGAATGACAGGGGTGTCAAGGAAGTTTCAAGGAAAACAGAGTGAAAACAAGGGAGATATGGCAAAAAAATAGATTTTTTTTTTTATAGAATGGATCTGCTACGGCGCAGAAGGGGTCAGAAATAGATGGATCTGCAATGGCACGAAAGGGATCAGAAACAGATGGATCTGAAACGGCATGGAAGGGATCATAAATAGATGGATCTGAAACAACGTGGAAGGGATCGACAATAGATAGATCTGAAATGATGCGGAAGTGATCTAAAACGACACAAAAGTGATCGGCAACAGATAGATCTGAAATGGCATGGAAGTGATCGGTAATGGTTTTGGACAGAGAAAATCTGCGATTTATCAGCTAAAAATAGATATGGACCCCGTATGCTCGGCTTCCTAATGGTTTAGGGGATTCACTCGGCCACCAATGTTGTATGATGGCTTGCGTATTGGGGCAGTACCCCTCACTCCACGGCTCAGGTAAAACTGATAACCACTTTGCCACAAACGACAATTCTTGGTTTACCTCATGGGTGGGAACGAGTCAATCAGGTAGGGGTCGTTTCCTCGCTGGCAGGTCCTCTTAACGGGCCAGCTAATTTGGGGTTCTTGTGGTACTCCTCACAATGAGTTTTAGGGCTCATGCCCAAGTACTTCCCACAGTTAAGAGGATAGGGATTATTCCCAGATCTGAACCTGCAACAGATGTGAAAAAAAATTTTGGCATAAATTTCACCCAACGAGCCAAAGAAAGTGCTCTGATACCATATGTGAAGAACCTGCAACAATTAATTAATGAAAATACACGAGATAACATAAATAACAGAACTCAGAATCGATTTATTGATCGCAGGCCACTTTGACGGGGAAAACTCCTTTGAGCAAGCTCAATACAAATAACTTCACGGTGCCTTCATTGGCCTCAACACACACTTATATACTAAATCTATGCCCAATACTATGGGTCAATACCATGGGATGACTTACAAAGCATATGCGTCCAATACTATGGGTCAATACCATGGGCTAATACAAACTATGGATCAACAAATACTACAGGATGACTTACAAAGCATATGCGTCCAACAACAATATACTAACAAAGTAAAGAGAAGGGTTGACACGGGTTCCTAACAGAAAAGTTGAATTGCATTGTATTTGGGTGCATTCTCGGCTGAGACCAACACCCTTCACTTTTGAATTTGAATATACTAAGTCTATTTTTAAAGGGTAGAGTTGCAATAATCCCTCATTTTGATTAAGTCATTTGTACTTGGTCCTTCCTGCATAATGAGGTCTCACATAATCCTCACAATGTATCAAACTGAAGAAACATTAGAGTTGTTGAACACTCTAATACTCACAGGTTGTAGTCAACTTAATCACAATCAGAAAATAAACTCTCCAAACTGTCATCAATCATCTATAAGATTTGAAATCCAAAGAGGACAATGTACATCACAAGAATCAACATTCTAAACTGTTGATGTATATGTAACTTCGGAATGTATTTCATCTGTGTATTTTATATATATTCATTGTACCCTTATAAGAGATGTGTTATTCCTCTATAAGGAAGTGTCGTCCTGTGGATTGACAAGTGTCGCAAGTGTGTGTACTTGCTGATGGGTTATTAGACCACCATGTGGGGTCAGCCCTAAATTATATATAATATAATGTGGATGTATCTAGATAGACAAGTCGGCCCCATAAGGTCACTGGGAAAAAAGGTTAGTATAAATAGAGATCGGAGATCTCTATTTTATTCACTCGGAAAAGTAACTCACTCTCACTTGAAAAGTGGCGCACTAGTGAGGAGGAGGATCATCTGCTATCAGGAGACTATCTCAGTGTTATTTGGTTGTACTTTGGTTGAGCCATTGCTCTCTCTATCTCTGAGGAAGTTGTGGGGTTTTTCACCTTAGGGTTTTCCCCACGGAAACTCTGTGTCTCTTGTCTTTATGCTTTTGATTCTTGTGATGCTTGTCATATTGTGATTGTCATGCATTGATATACTGTAGATGTTATTCTCTCAGCAAAGATCCTAGAGTATTGTGAATTAATGCTCAAAATTTAACATGGTATCAGAGCTAACCTGAGAAGAAGACATTTTGCAGTGACGGAAGCTTGAGTTCCTTGTTTATTGGGTTTCTCTCCACAGATTTTTGGAAATCAGTATAGTAGATTGACTCTACTCATCAAGGCGCATCTATCTGTCCAATCAAAACTCAGTTCCGAGCATTTTCAGATTTGGCCCTAAAAATTAGGGTTTCCACAAAAATAGGAATTTCTGTAATCTGAAGACACAGCTGGAAGCGCCTTGCAAAAATCGTAAGTTTAGAGCTTTGGATCGATATTTTTGGCTGGGTAGATCTTTGGGAAACTCAAACCCTAATTCAGGGCTCTCCCTAGTGAACCCGAGAGGACAAAAGGTAATTCTGAAGGGCAAGACTTTGCTGATCTCAAATTCTGAATGCACCAGGATGATCAGCTCACCAAGGCGCATCTTTCTATCCTTTCAGAAATTTGAAATTCACATTTTGAAGTTTTAGGGTTTCTCTGACAAACCCTAATCCGGGACCAGATCTAGTTTTCAGCACTTCAAGTGGTAAGTTCTAAATCTTTTCTATTTCCATTTGAAGTACTCTTTAAGATGTCTCTCCACACCAAGCTTGAGGATAAGCTTGAAGGGGCTGATAACTTCTGATCCTGGAAGTATAGAATTGGGTTAATCCTGGAAGAGAATGAGTTGGACTCATATGTGAAAGAAGACATCCCTATCCCAGAGGATGAAGAGGCCAAGGCATTGCACAAGAAGAACTTGGTCAAGGCAAAGAGAATCATTGCTGATTCTATCAAAGACCATCTCATACCCCATGTGTCTTCTCTTAAGACACCCAAGGAGATGTTTGACTCTTTGACCAAGCTGTTTGAAGGGAAGAACATAAATCAGAAGATGACCCTGCGGAACTAATTGAAAGGAGTAAAGTTTCAGAATGGAGAAACCATTCAATCTTATTTTTCAAGGGTCTCCTAGATCAAGGAACAACTAGAAGCAGTGGATGAAATGGTGGAGAATGGTGAAGTGGTGATGACCACTCTAAATGGCCTACCCAGGTCATGGGATTCCTTTATCCAAGAAATTTGTGCAAGGAAGAAGTTGATCTCCTTCAGTAGACTACGAGAATATTGCTCACAAGAAGAAGCAAGGCTTGTGGCACGAGAAGAAAAGATGGGGAATGAAGATCAAGCTCTCACAGCTCACACCAAGAAAGGGAAGTACAAGAGAGAGCCATCTCACTCCAAGAGATCTTCACATCACTTCAAAGAAAGAAGAATATGCTTCACCTGTAATGAGAAAGGACATATTGCCATAAATTGTCCCAAGAACAAGAAGGACAACGACATCTCCAACAAGAAGAAGGGTAGCAAAAGAAGGTTTCATGCTCATGCTGCCCAAGATGATGAACCCCCAAAGAAGAAGGCTAGGGCAGAAAGTGATAACAACTCTTCAAGTGAAGAAGACTATGTTCTGATCTCTGCTCTCACAGGTACCATCTCCCATGGTTGTAATGATTGGTTGATTGATAGTGGGGCTTCCAAACACATGACTGGGTTTAAGGAATCTTTTGTGAATCTATCTGAACATGAATCACCCCATAAGGTGAAACTTGGGGATGATTATCAATACCCAATCAAAGGAAGTGGTGAAGCCTCCTACATCCTAGATTCTGGAAAATCCTTGAAGATGAAAGAAGTACTTTATGTACCTGGGCTCAAGAAGAACTTACTCTCCATCTTTGCATTGGATGCAAAAGGTATGAGGGTTGCATTTGTGGATGGACAAGTCCTAATGTGGCCAAAGGGAAAGACCATAGATGATGCAGTAGTGATTGGAGAGCAAGAGGGAGGCTTGTATAAATTGAAGGGACAACCTGAACATGCCATGGTACATGAATCCATGGAGCCAAGTGAACTTTGGCATAGAAGACTAGCTCATATGCACTATAGAGCACTTCCACTTGCAAGCAAGGCAGTAGAGGGTCTTCCTGAAATCAAGACCAAACATGAAGGTGTTTGAAAAGGATGTGCAAAAGGTAAGAACATTAAGAAGGCTTTCCCAAGCAGTGAAAGCAAGGGAAAAGACATCCTAGAAATCATCCACTCAGATGTATGTGTCCCTATGTCATCCAGTTCCCTGAGTGGGTATGTTTACTATGTCTCATTTATTGATGACTTCTCCAGGAAGACTTGGGTGTACTTCTTGAAGAACAAAGATGAGGTGTTTGATAAGTTTAAGGAATTCAAAACCTTAATGGAGAATCAAACTGACAAGAAGATCAAAACATTCAGATCCGACAATGGTGGAGAATTCACCTCAGGTGACTTCAAGAAGCTTTGTAGTGATTCAGGGATTAAGAGGGAGTTGACTGCTCCGTATAATCCTCAATAGAATGGAGTTGCAGAAAGGAAGAACAAAACTATCATGGAAGCAGCAAGGGCAACGCTGCATGACCAGGATCTACCTATGCATCTGTGGGCAGAAGCAGCTAGAATAGCTGTGTATGTGCAGAACAGAACACCCCACAAGATATTGGACAACAAGACTCCAGAAGAGGTCTTTTCTGGTAAGAAACCTGAAGTCAGTCATCTCAGAATATTTGGTTTTCTAGTATATACTCATGTCCCAAAGGAAAAGAGGACTAAACTAGATCCTTCAGGAAAGAAGGGTATCTTTGTGGGTTACAGTGAAAGCTCAAAGGCTTACAGAATATACTTTCCAGGGTTCAAGAAGATTGATGTCAGCAGGGATGTAACATTTGATGAAAACTCAGCATTCATCAAATCAAGGAAGGCACCTATCGAAGTTTATGAAGAACCTAAGGAAACTAGATTTCAAGACACTACCATGACTGAAGCAGTTCCAAAAGTTGTTCGTGAGTTTGAAGATCCGCAAGAACCTGTAGATCCACCCCGTGAGGATAACTCTCACAAGAGGAAACCTGCCTGGGCTAGAGAGCTCATTCAAGATGCAGAAAGATTTGACATTCCAGAAGAAGAACACAGAGCAAAGAAGAGAACCAGATCACATACCAGCTATGTTTCTTTACTCTGTGACATCATGAACAAAGAGCCTTCCAGTTATGAAGAAGCAGCGGAAAAGAAAGAATGGAAGGATGCCATGGTTGAGGAATACCAATCAATAATGAAGAATGGTGTTTGGGATGTTGTCCCAAGACCTAAAGAGAAGTTTGTTGTGACTTCCAAATGGATCTACAAAATCAAGCATGCTGCAGATGGCAGTGTGGAGAAATACAAAGCAAGATTCATAGCTCGTGGATTCTCTCAGAAAGAGGGAATAGATTATGAAGAAACTTTTGCACCTGTAGCCAGGTATACTTCCATCAGAACAGTACTTGCCCTAGCTGCAGCAATGAAATGGAAAATACACTAGATGGATGTCAAGATTGCCTTCTTGAATGGTGTAGTTGAAGAGGAAGTATATGTGGTAGGTTTTGAAATACATGATAGAGAGTCATATGTGTGCAGATTGAAGAAAGCCTTGTATGGCTTGAAGCAAGCTCCCAAAACCTGGTATGGTAGGATGGACAGTTTCCTATCTAGTTTGGGCTTTACCAAGAGTAAAGCAGATTCCAACCTTTACTACAAGGTTGAGGAAGGGAATCCTGTGATTCTACTCCTGTATGTGGATGACTTATTTGTAACAGGAGATGACAGACTAATTGCAGATACTAAGAGGAAGCTTTCTGCTGAATTCGATATGAAAGATTTGGGAATAATGCACTATTTCCTAGTTATGGAGGTGTGGCAAAGTGCAGGTGGGATCTTCCTTGGTCAAGGGAAGTACACAGTAGATATCCTGAAGAGATTTGGGATGATGGATTGCAAGGCCATGGCCACACCTATGGCATCGAATCTAAAGCTTCTATGCGATGCTTCATCTGAGACGGTTGATGTCTCCATGTATCGTCAGATGATTGGGTCCTTGATGTACCTGACGAACACGAGACCGGACATTTGCTTTGTTGTGACCACATTGAGCCAGTTCTTGACGGATTCGAGGAGTGTTCACCTGATTGCTGTAAAGCATGTTCTGAGGTACCTGAAGGGTACAGTGGATTATGGGCTCAAGTATGAAGCAAATCAAAAGTTTAACCTGCAGGGTTATGTTGATTCAAATTGGGCTGGCAGTGCTGTAGATAGGAAGAGCACATTTGGGTGCTGCTTTAGTATGGGATCAGGTGTGATCTCTTGGTTTAGCAGGAATCAGTCCTGCATGGCACTGAGTACAGCTGAGGCAGAGTATGTTGCAACCTGTTCAGCTAGCTGTGAGGAAGTATGGCTATGGAAGCTACTATCTGAGTTATTTGATCTCCCGTTGGATGCTACTGGTATCTTCTGTGATAACCAGAGTTGTGTGAAGCTGTTCGAGAACCCAGTGTTTCATGACAGGTCGAAACACATAGAGATCAAATATCACTATATCAGGGATATGGTGCAGAGAGGAGCCGTGAAGCTCCTGTATGTTGCAACAGACGAGCAGATTGCAGATGTGCTGATGAAGCCACTAGCCAGGGTGAAGTTCGAGTACTTCAGAGAGAGGCTTGGCGTTCTTCAGATCGAGGACACTTCGAGGAAGAAGTGATGGACACATTTGCTAAAGCCATTCCAAGCATGTTGGAAGGGGGATCCTTCACATGACGGTGGATGTAAGCGCTGGATGATGAGCATCAGGATGATGTTCTGGTTTCTGCTAGATATGATCGGTTGGATCATGTGTATGTATTTTGTATACGCATCAAGTTGGATGTTGGATATGATCAGTTGGATCATTTATGTATGTATGCATCATGTTGGATGCTGGATATGATCAGTTGGATCATTTATGTATGTACGCATCATGTTGGATGTTGATGGATACATTGTGTGGATCATGTATCTTTATATGATCAGGTAGATCATGTATGCTAATGGATACATTGTGTGGATCATGTATCTATGTATGTATCAGGTAGATACATTGTATATGTTGATATGTATCAGGTAGATACTTGGTGTGCATTAGATGGATGCATTGTATGATCAGGATGATTGTGGATGACGAGCTTCTCCAGATGACATGCAGCAGGATGTTGCAGTGATGATGATCAGGATGATCATGTGTACATCAGGATGATGTATGATGAGTATCAGATGATACTTTGTGGCCGTGGATCAGGTTGTGCAGGTAAGCATGTAATTTGTGCCCTGGGAGATTTGCAAATGGTCTTTCGAGGTTTTGCCTATGGCATGTAATTCGGTGCCCTGGGACATCTGGCAAATTCTCTTTCGAGGTTTTGCTTTGGGAGGACATATAATTTGTGCCCTGGGAGATCTGCAGATAGTCTTTCGATGTTTTTCCTCTGGCATGTAATTCGGTGCCCTGGGATATCTGGCAAATGCTCTTTCGAGGTTTTGTCCTATGGCATGTAATTTGCTCTTGGGAGATCTGGACAGGATGAAAAAGGCCTCAGATGCTTCAGCCAGGTTTTGCCATGACCACATGTAATTTGCTCCTGGGAGATCTAGACAGGATGAAAAAGGCCTCAGATGCTTCAGCCAGGTTTTGTGGTGAGATCACATGTAATGTGCTCCTGGGAGATCCGACAGGTAGAGCCGCGTGCTCGTAACAGCCTGGGATGCTTCAGCCAGGTTTTGTGATGGGTCACATGTAATGTGCTCCTAGGAGATCCTACAGGTAGAGCTGTGTGCTCGTAATAGCCTGGGATGCTGCAGCCAGGTTTTGTAATGCACATAATAAGTCCTGAGGTGTCCACAGTATGGCCAGTGATAATGAAGACCTGCAGGTGGTGGGCCTACATCCAGTATGAAAAAGGACTGGCTCTATAGAACTTCCTATGACGAGTAGAGTCAGAGATTGGTTGAGATAGCAACAGCAGTGACGATGATGATGACGATGATCCAGAGAAGAAGACTTGTCTAGCAGATCTGTGTCGAGAAATGCCTTCCTAGTTAAGAGGGAGTGTTGATGTATATGTAACTTCGGAATGTATTTCATCTGTGTATTTTATATATATTCATTGTACCCTTATAAGAGATGTGTTATTCCTCTATAAGGAAGTGTCGTCATGTGGATTGACAAGTGTTGCAAGTGTGTGTACTTGCTGATGGGTTATTAGACCACCATGTGGGGTCGGCCCTGAATTATATATAATATAATGTAGATGTATCTAGATAGACAAGTCAGCCCCATAAGGTCACTGGGAAAAAAGGTTAGTATAAATAGAGAACGGAGATCTCTATTTTGTTCACTTGGAAAAGTAACTCACTCTCACTTGAAAAGTGGTGCACTAGTGAGGAGGAGGATCATCTGCTATCAGGAGACTATCTCAGTGTTATTTGGTTGTACTTTGGTTGAGCCATTGCTCTCTCTATCTTTGAGGAAGTTGTGGGTTTTTTCACCTTAGGGTTTTCCCCATGGAAACTCTGTGTCTCTTGTCTTTATGCTTTTGATTCTTGTGATGCTTGTCATATTGTGATTGTCATGCATTGATATACTATAGATGTTATTCTCTCAGCAAAGATCCTAGAGTATTGTGAATTAATGCTCAAAATTTAACATAAACTAGTGTTCGTTCAGAACAACCCTCTGTTTAAAGATGATTCCTATAAGATTCCATCACATAACCAAAATAGTGAAATCATGTCAGAATATGTACAGCCTATTCAAAGTTCCAGATTCTAACACTGTGATCGAGTTGGCCATATGAAAGACCAGTTTTTTTATCATCATCTTGCCAAGATTACAGGAAGCATCCATTCTTCAGACAAGTGTTTGAAATTGAAGAAACCTGCAAGAGTGAAACTTACAGATGAATATTGTACTACTTCTTATCTTGTACCTGACAGGGGGGAACATGATGTCAGGATTCAAGTCTCGAAGCCTTATCATTCTGACAACAAGAAGTCATGAATTTCCTCAAGTAAGCTAGAAAAAGAGAGCTTGAGCCACCACCAGTTTGGGAGTTTGGATTCAGATATGTAGCATGAATATAGAAGAGAACCATGTCCAAGAGTACTCATGTGTACTATGTCTATTTTTTACACCATGAGACCTTCCACTCCTCACAATGTTTCTAATAGGGGGGAATGAATACCACCAGGCTAGATCCAAATCCTAGTATCTATCAAACACCGAGAGGGATCAAATATCCCGAGGTGCAAACCTCTCCTTGAATAGCTCCTTGAGTGCAATAGCTCAGCCACCTAATCCTAATCTCTAAAATCTCTAGTTTAAGTCTCATATTTACTTTTTACTTTGTATTATTCTTTTTTGTTTATGACCGACATAATATTTATTACTTTTTACTTTGTATTATTATTATTTGTTTACTTTGTATTATTTTGTTTCTGGACAAACACTGGACAAACACTCTAAAGTCTCATATTTACTTTTTACTTTGTATTATTCTTTTTTGTTTATGGCCGACATAATATTTATTACTTTTTACTTTGTATTATTATTATTTTTGTTTACTTTGTATTATTTTGTTACTCGACAAACTCTCAACAAACACTCAACTAACAAGATCTCCCCCATGAAATATTGGGGTAGACTTTGGATTAAAGAGCTTATAATACTAGTTTTTAATAGAGCTCTGGTAGGGAAAAAACCCTAGCCGGTCCGTTTGCAGGCGAGAAGTCAGAAGAAGCTCCGGTTTTGGGCAGAGGCTGTCACCTCCCATGGATCCACCTCCTGATCCAGGATGGGTGCCCCTCGATGCCCTCTTCCGATCGTTGGTCGCAGCGCAACCCCAATCCTCAAAGTAGGCAGGACCATCGAACTCGAGATTTGTCAAAAAATCCGCCATCCCTGAAGTCAAGTTGGGCTCTACGGCATCCAAATGCAAAGCCCTTGCGCTCTCAGAAAAGGTCTGGTAGGACACTTCACCAGGTTGTGGCCCTCTCCGAGATCGATTGAGCTTTGGCTAAACAAAAACTGGCGCCCTCTCATTCAAGGAGAAGTCCAGCAGATCTTTTGCGGCAAGGGTTTCTTTGTCTTCTATTTTGAAAAAAAAGAGGACAGGGATTTAATATTCAGGAATGGCCCATATTTTATGGGACCAAGAGGAATGTATATCAACAAATGGGATCTCTCATTTGACCTGGAGAAGGACATCCCCTCAGCTGTTCCAATATGGGTCAAGTTACCGCACCTTCCATTGCACTATTGGAACGATGAAGACCTGAAGGCTATCGGCAACTCGCTGGGGAAATATATTGACAAGTCAGAACCTAAACCTCCTATGTTTTCCTGTGCCCGAATATGTGTAGAAGTAGATCTTGAGAAAGGGCTTCCAGAAGCTATAAGCTTGTCAATGGATGGTTGGAACCACTTGCAATCTATAGATTATGAACAGATTCCTTTTAAGTGCAAAGTATGCCACGAATATGGGCACTTTGCCAAGCTCTGCCCAAAAAGGAAGCTGCAGGAAATGGAAGAAAATCAAGAGGGAGACTGGAATGAGGTGAGAAAAAAGGGAGGAAAGTCCACTAATACCCACCATCCTCAAGTAACCCCAAAAAGATAGGAAATGGTCGGCAAGCAGCAGAATACTAGAGAAGTAAATAAATTTCAACCGCTATCATCTGCAATGACTGAAGAAGAGCAAGACCAAGTTCCGGACCTTGCCCAGGAGGAAGCGACAGAACAAGTCAGAGAAGAAGAAAGACAGGAGACCGTAAACAAGCAACTAGAGGAAGGAGAAATCCAGACAACATCCATACCACAATAGGAAGAGCCCGAAAGCGAGATACCTAAAGCTCTAGGCGGTTCAGTTACAAGAGCAAAAGCAAAGTTATTTCAAGAAGAAACCTCAGAAAGCAAGGAAGAAGAAATGGAACCCCAGACAAAAAAGGGCAGAAAACTAAATAAGGTGGTAAGGGAACAAGAAACGGCTCGAGACAAAGCGGCGGGTAAGCAAACCAGCCTAGACCAGCACGTAAGAATTCTATCCAGCACAAAGCAAATACCAGGGACAGCAGAAGAAAAGAAGGAAAAAGCAGTGTCTAACCACTCCAAAAAATAATGAAGATAGTCTCTTGGAATTGCAGAGGTTTAGGAGGCAAGCAAAAGATAGAAGCAATCAAAAGAATCAAAAAGCTAGAAACCCCCTCAATCCTCATGCTCCAGGAGACTAAAATGCAAGAAGCAGAATGTCTCAAAGCCCTAAATCAAATCTGGCCCAAAGGAGAAGGCATTGCAGTCAACTCTGCTGGAGCCTCGGGAGGACTCCTCACCTGGTGGGAAAAAGGTAAGTTCAAATGTAACTCTTCATTCAGCAATAGAAATTGGCTTTTTACGGAATTAGAAGATATATCAAGCAACGAAAAATATTGGTTAGGAAACATCTATGGACCTACGCTCCACGATCTCAAAGAAAAGTTTTGGAAAGATCTTATCGACCTTCAACTTGGAAGGAACCCTTCTCCCTGTGTAATCGCTGGAGACTTCAATGTAACTATAAGTGCAAATGAACGCAGAGGAGGCTCGAAGGTCAAAGATCAGTTTGGAGAGAGACTGGAGGATCTTCAGGCATCTCGGAACCTTGTAGATATAAAACCCCGGCAAGGAACTTATACCTAGAATAATAAAAGAATTGGACCCGGACACATAGCCGCAAGGTTAGACAGATTCCTTCTGAGATCCTCTTTCCTTAGCAAGCCCTTTATGCCTGACTCCAAAATATTGGCTTCTGCTGCTTCCGATCATCATCCTATTTCTCTATTCTTCTCCTCACCTGGAAACCCTGGGCCTCTCCCCTTTAGATTCAATCCATTGTGGTTGGAGAATGAAGCCTGTTACGAAGAAGTCAAAACAATCTGGAATCAGTTTATTCCAGGATCCCCAAGGTTTTTTTGGGAAACCAAACTTAAAAATACTAAGAATGTTCTAAAAATATGGGCTAAGAATAACATGAAGAAACCTGGAGAAGAAATAGCCTCTCTGCAAGAGGAAATCAAAGCCCTGCAAAACCAAATGGAAACTGAGCAGATATCTGAAGCCATTTTGAGGAAAGAAAATGACTTGGAAGTTCAAATTCGGTAGGCGGCCAGAAGAGACGAGGAGGAATGGAGATTGCAATCAAGATGCTTATGGCTAAAATCAGGAGACAGGAATACCAAGTTCTATCATGCTCAATGTAAGGAAAGGTATAGGAAAAACAACATCCTTAGTCTAATCAAGGAAGATGGAACCAAAATAGAGGATTCCGAGGCAATCAAGAAGGAAATTAAAAGCCATTTCGAGTCCCTCTATAATGAGGACGAGGAACCCTCAGCTGAAGAAATGGATATCATGTGCCAAGACATTCCTAATCTCATAACAGCAGAAGACAACAGCATGCTCGCTGAAATGGTAACGGAAGAAGAAGTTAGGAAAGCCGTTTGGTCTCTACACCCGGAAAAATCTCCAGGACCAGATGGTTTCACCATTCACTTCTACAGAAAATGCTGGCATCTGCTGAAAAAAGATCTACTCAGAATGATAGATTGGACAAGGAACCGAGAGAAGATCGGAGGAGGCACTAATACCTCGTTCATAGCTTTAATTCCAAAGGAGAAAAGGGCCACTTCGATAGGGAGATTCAGACCCATATCGCTATGCAACTCCTCTTACAAAATTCTTACCAAAGTCATAGCTAATAGAATCAAGAACTTGCTTCCTAATATGATTTCCTCTAATCAGGGTGGCTTCGTTCCGGGCAGGCAAATTTATGATAATATATTATTAGTATAGGAAGCAATTCACTCAAGTCAACTGAACAAGGATGCAGGTATGGCTATTAAACTTGACATGGCCAATGCTTTTGATAGAGTAAGACATGTCTTCATCTATGCTGTCTTGGAAAAATTTGGCTTTGATGGAAACTTTGTTAGATGGGTGAAAGCTTGCATTGGAGCTCTGTGGATCTCCCCTCTCCTAAATGGCAGACCCACCACCTTTTTTCGCCTCTCTCGGGGATTGAGGCAAGGTTGTCCCCTTTCCCCCTTTCTTTTCGTCATTATGGCTAACTCCCTAAGCAGAAAGCTCAATTCTCTCTTAGCTTCAGACTCACTTCCTGGTATTGCCTTCGCCCGAAATGTCCAAGCCATAAACCATGCTCAGTTTGCTGATGACACCATCCTCCTGGGCAATGCCTCCCCCCAAATCACAGCTCGATTTAAATCAACCCTTGACCTCTTCCTCAGGGCCTCTGGGGGCAAAACGAATGAAAACAAATGCAATATTTACACCTGGAACTGCCGGCCTGCCACCTTAAGGCTCATCTCAGCTATTTTAAACTTCAAACCCTGTCTTGATTGGTCTTCTTTTAAATATCTTGGTACTCCCATCTCCCTCAAAAAACCTTCCTCCTCTGTTTGGTTGCCTATCCTCGAGAAATTCAGATCAAAAATAAATTCATGGGGCACTCGATGGTTGAACTTAGCGGGGAAAGTCACCTTGATAAAATATGTTCTGACTTCTCTACCTGTTTTCACTTCAGCCATAATGGCAGCCCCGGTCTCTATTCAGAATGCTTTTAGCAAGGAGATAAGAAAATTTCTATGGCAAGGGGGGAAGACCCAAAACAAAAAATTTCATTTGGTCAGTTGGAAGACGGTCAAAGAAAAGAAAAAAAGAGGGGGGCTTGGTATTCGAGAACTTGCCCGGGTAAGCAAAGCATTGGGAGCCAAGCTTGCATGGAGAATTGTCTCTGGAAAGAAAGAATGGTGGAAGGAAGTAATCAGGAGAAAATACTCCAGAAGTTCAAGACTAAGATGTCTGGAAAGGCCTAGCAACAAAAAGGGAACTGCAATATGGGGACTCATCTCCTCATCAACGGCTTTAATTACTGAAGATCTTTATTGGATCCCTAGTAACGGGAAAAGAATAAATATCTGGACGGACAGAATCAATGGAGACAAGCCCCTGGAAAAAATGAGATGTCTAGATCCTATTCGCAATTGGCTGCAAAATATGGGCATCGCTAAGTTAAAAGACCTAGTAGATTGGAAGGACAATGGAGATTGGAAGGGATGGAAGCAATTGAGTCCTCCTGCTAATCTCAATAATACCTTCCAAATTTTCCTCAACTCCCTACATGGGAAAGCTCCGGTAAATATAAAAGAAAAAGACCGACGGGGTTGGGGGAAAGGAGGTACATATTCTGTCAAGGCAGGCTATGATAAACTTACACACTCAAACTCTCCGGTTCACAAAAATTGGGGTAAAGCCTAGAATCCGGATGGCATTCCCAAAATTAGTGTCTTTTTCTGGCTTCTGGTTCACAATAAATTACTAACGGCAGAAAATATTCGAGTCAGAGGGATAGCAGGACCTTCAAGGTGCACTTTGTGCAAGCAAGAAGAGGAATCTTCATTACATATCTTTCTGGAATGTTCCTTTGCTAAGCACGTTTGGGCTCAAGTTTTGGGGAATCAATGGAGGCCATCCATTCTTCCAAAAACTCTTGAAGACCTCAGCGATCACTGGGGGCGCTCCTTTTCCGGCAGAACTAAGAAGACAATGCAAAGGATTTGGAATCTAGTCCCAATGAATATCTGCTGGCAGATTTGGTTAAATCGAAATAAAAGTCTTTTTGAGGGTAGGAATCCCAACAGTTACAGAGCAGCCATCAAAGCCACCACAATGATAGCCGAGTCTCTATCCTCGAAAGGAGTCACCATCCCAGCTCAGGAGCCTCTCTCTCTATCTGAATTCCAATGGAGCAGTGTCTTTGTGAGAGCAAGCTCCCTTTAGTCCAAAAAGGAACATTCCTACTCGGATTGGGAAATCCGGAAGGGTCCTGATTCTTTCTCTAGGTGGTGGAAAGAGAAAAATGCTCACAACATATTCTTCGACGAGGCTTCTAAAGGGAACCCTGGGGTGGCAGGTGCGGGTGGGGTCTTATTTGATCTCGGAGGAAATAAAATTGAAACCTTCTCGTGGGGATTAGGTAGCAAGACTAACAATGAGGCTGAATGGCTTGCACTCGTCTTCTCACTCAGTATGGTCTCCTCCTTCAGCATTGACAACCTCAGAGTTTACGGGGACTCTAGACATGTCATTCAAATAATGATAAGGGGTGCATCTCCTCAAGGCTCGAAAGCTTATAGATACTTGCAAAGAATAAAAACTAATCCTCATTTCTCCAAGGCCTCATTCTTCCACATCTATCGAGAGAATAACAAGCTAGCGGATGCAGCAGCCAATAAAGGAACTTTGCTTGACATTGGGCATGTTGAGGGCCTCAATGGTGCCATGGGGTTTTATTTCATACCATAACCAAAATGTTAAGGGTTAATAATGTCATGGTTAAGGATAAGGATGGGTCCGTAGGCACCAAGAGGGTCCCCCCCATCCCCGTCGGTGATGTGCCTCGCTCCTTCCCCGTTGCACCTGCCACACGCCACCATTTTCCTCGCATTTGGCACATGGATCCCAGTGGTGATGTTAGCTCCCACGAGCCGCTATTTACTTCACCACCTGCTTCTTCCTCGCCGTGCTTCGAAATGGCTCGTCCTCCCCTTTCCAGTGCGTTGAACCGGCTCTCTCTCGGCGATTTGGGCACTCCTCCCTCCCGTCCAGGTCTGTTGATTCCTTTCAGTTCTGGCAATATGCAAAATATAATGGCGGCCATAGCCGCACTGAACCGCACCATGGTTGATATCAAGCTCTCAGTGTGCAACACGTACAATGCAGTCTGTACCAGTGTGGACCAGCACGAGGAGATGGCTAAGGATTTAAGCTACGATGTTAGCCAGCTTTCCTGTCAGGACTCCAGGATTGACAACCTGGAGAAGAATTTGTTTGAGCTGATGGGAAAGGTAGATAATCTGGAGGAAGACATCGCTGTTCTCACCGGAAAAACTCAGGGAAGCTGTGTCCAGGATAATCTGATGGTCAATCAGGAGATTAAGCAGGAAAAGAAGGATGCAGCCTCTGCTCATTTCAAAAATTATGGTTAATTTCAGTCTTAGTCCAGGTTCCACATTTTTGATGTTTTAGCTCATATGTTTTTTTGTATAATCCTCAACAATCAGTTTATCAGGGTTTACCCCTGCTCTATTTTGAACAGATTTAGAAAGACAATGTTTAGAACTTATACAGTCATGTTGTTAGAAACTTTAGCTCCAATCTTTCAGGAATTTGCTACTCTGTCACTTATTTTTGAAAGCTTGTAATGAATGGCTGTGCACAGCCTTTATAAATATATCTACTTTCCCTGTTCTTGTTAAAAAAAAACAAGATCCCCCCCATACTGGGTTGTAGAGTGCCTCTCGGCGCAATTAGAAACAAGTGAGCGAGAATAAGCAATCTGGAACAAGCAAGCCTAAAACGACATGTTTGATTGATCTCTAGAGTTAGTGGTCAGACTTAAACCACCCATTTAGTAGAATATTTCATCTTCTTCTAGACATCATATAGTGGTCCCCAAATCACCACTTTCTAGAGAACCTTTGAGCCTTCGAGCCAAGTTCTAGATAGAACCTCTAAGCCTTCATACCAAGTTATAGACATAACCTCTAATCCTTCGTTCCAAGTTTGAGGTTTGGTGGTTAGCCTTAAACCACCCACGTAGTAGAGGACTTCAGCTTCTGCTATCTCCCTTTAGTTGGTGGTCATCCAAAACCATCTCTTCAGAGAGCACTTGTATTTAGCAGGAGAAGTCAACTTCTACTAACTTGCTTGGAAATTCAGATTGTCAAGTTGGAAATGTTTAGTAATGGTAGTTGTCCACTTCCAGTTATTCATCTCTCTTTTCTTGGACTCATATACACCCCTTCGGATTAAAGGGGGGGTTGTTGGAATATAATCCATCAAGGCTAGTGAATGGACATTGGGAAGTCCAAGATACATCTTGGAAAACGAAACGAAGAGGAATTCTCATTATATAAATAAACATTTAATTAATGATGATGGTGTGCTTAATGCTTATCTCTTTTTGTCTTTGTGTGTGTATTTGGATTGTGTTCAACCAATCATTTATTTTCCCATTTGGGGCACCTAACAATTCCAAAGAAGGATTCAACTCCTAATGTTTTAAAACAAAGTAAGATTAAGAAAGTAAAAGAAAGATATCAACATAAATGTAAACTTCTAATAAATCTGTATACATTACTAGGAGCAAGTTTGGTGACATTGCATAGAACTTGGAAATACTACAAATGATATCCCCATCTAGGATTTTGATTTCCTATGTAACCATGTATATAACCTTTTTATGGCATAAGCACCAAGGTCAAAATTATTTCCCATTAGAGAAACATTATGATTGCATACTAAACTGCATATGGCCACTAGATCATGACACTCAAACAAATTCACTTTCACTACCCTTCCATCTGCTATTAGGATCCCATCCCATGATAGCCTATTTAATTGTTTCATTAAGTTCTCCTCATTTAGAGGATTATCAACATGTGTTAAAACCTGCTTATATTCTTCTTTTCCATCACATTTTCCAAGGCTTACACAAGACATCAAGCCACTATATTCTAGTAACTCAAATAATATCTCACATACATGCCCACCTCAATCATAATGTACATGAGAATCAATACCAACTTTGAAAGAAACTTTAATGACTCTACTTCTAGTCCTATTTTCATATGGCTCAACCATAAAGGAAGCATATGACTTTACTTGCTTCACTTTAACTCCATATGTGAAGCTATCGGTTCGCTCCCAACCCATATCAATATCCTCAACTTCTTTGCTCCACTTTTCATTTCCTTGGAAAATTAAGTTGGATTAAAACCCTTCAATGCACCATGACTGCCAATCCACTTCATGCACTGCAAATCCTTATGGCTCATGCTTGATTCAATAAATATTGAGGCCATGTTCCTAGGAATAAAATCATTATGGATCTCTTGCATAACAAGTGATTGAAGTTTATTAAGCACTCCATCTAGGTGTTCAAGAACATCCTCAATTTTAGACTCTTCACTATAGTTTTTGCTTAGGAAGTACCAAATTCCAGCAATAATGTCATTTGCATCTACATCTTGAAGTGACTTCCTAGAGAACCATCTACCAATTTCCTTAATTATTTTATTCCCTCATTTAGTTTACGGTTATACCATTCTGACCACTTCTTAAGAACCCATAAGGATGTCCTTAGGCGGTTTCCTACTAACCTTCTTGAAGCATGCATAGTTGTATCTAAGGAACACCCTTCAAGCATTTCTACCGAAGCTTGTACATATGTATAATTTTGATTTTTTGTAGGTGCATTTCTATCCATTTGTTTGTCAAATGCAGTTCTTTCAATTGTTTTGTGATTTCCAATTGCATTTGAATCTATATCCATTTGTTCCTGGAAGATAGTTATTTCAATTGTTTCATGTCTTCTAGTTGCATCCAATTTCTCAAGGGATGCATATTCAAATTTTTTTCCACTAGGTAGGACTACATTTTCGTTCCCTTCAACTGTAATTGGAGACAAAATCTGATTAGGTTGTTGAGCAGCCCAACCTTGTAAGCTTTGAGTAGAGTTATTTGTAATGAAAACATCATCAACGATTGATCTTTGAGGGACATTCGGGACCACATTTGAAATAGAGTTGTTTTTTTGGTAAGGAGTCCTATGTTGATCATTACCATTCACTTCAATTGAAATTGGAGAAAAAGGATGCCTAGGTTGTTGAGTAACACAACTTACATTGATAAAAACTACCTATAATGGAAGTAGCATCAATAGTTGATATTTGAGGGACATATGGGACAACATTTTGTGAAATAGAGTTGAATTTTTGGTAAGGATTCCTATGTTGAACTTTACGATTCACTTCAACTAAAATTAGAGAAAAAGGATGCCTAGGATGTTGAGCAACACAACTTTCTATACATTGATAACAATTACTTGTAATGGAAACAACATCAAAAGATGATCTTTGATGGACATTTGGGACCACATTCTATGAAATAGAGTTAATTTTGTGGTAAAGAGTCCTATCTTGTACATTACCATTCCCTTCAACCGTAATTGGAGACAAAGGATTCCTATGTTGTTGAGAAACATTGTTGTTTTTCACACATTACTTACATATCAAACATTGATTTTCAACAAATGTTGCATGATTGCTTGTTGTTTGATGGAAACCCACAATATCATTTTGTGGTATGTAGTTATGATCTGAAAATCCTTGGTGTTGTTGACGAGCAACATGGATAATATCTCTTTTACCTCTAATGGGCATGAATTGAATGACAATGTTATGTGGTTCCAAAATTGGAATATTACACAGATCTACTTCTTTCCATCAACCTCTTTCTCAATGAATATTTTCTTGAGATGGCTGGTTTGAGCAATCCATTGATGAGTTAATGTGCAAAATCAACAAAAAAATCAACATTGGCATTAGAAGAGAGATTACATTTCTTTGCCATAACTGTGTATATAAAAACTTAAGAATTGTCTTCCATCCACTGTAAATGCATGCCTAAAAGGTTCTAATCTATGTCTGTTATGTCATCTAACATTAAGCATCCTCATATGTGCTTAGGTCTCTCATTCAATCTTTATAATGTTTTGTTAATATCTAACTCACAAATTGTCTTCTGGAGGTTAATTATGAAAAACTAACGCTTGGAGTTTACTTCCCAAAATATATAGCTATCATAGTACCAAATTAATTTACAATCATCCTTTAATAAGAGTAATTTGCATGCATTTTTTAAAGGTTTTCTCAACCTTTATTTAGAGTAAACATTAATACTAAGTACAACCCTTTTGTATAAAAATTATTTTATGACTCAATAAGAAAATCTATACTTGTATAAGAATATGGGAGGAAGAAAAATATCTTCTCCAATTTAAACCAGTTAAAATACCCGAGGATATAACTTAGGCCTGAATTTTAATGAACTAAGTGGGCATTTCACATTTATAAGGAATCCTTGTAGTGTTTATGCACAACATGAATTATTTTAAGCCAAATTGAAAAATAAAAGTACATGAGGGTGTAAAATAATACAAAACATCATATCAAACTAATCTCACAAAAAAATAGTAAAAAATGAGGGTTGTGCATGCATTTTACTGAACTAGGCAAATTAAGTTCAAAACATTAAAAAAATGTAATTTTGAAAAATTTACTACAAAAAAAAAACATAATTTCATAATTATGAAGGAGGATTTTGTCAAAACTATATATATATATATATATCCAGGTAGATGGTATTAATTCAATAACTTATCTATAATATGACTATGGCATGAATTTTCCTAAGGCCATTTTTACAGTGAGATTTACATCGTATTTACATAACAAACTTATGATTTTAGCCATTAATTTCAAATATGAACATGAAACTTTCAAATTATGCATAATTATATGTATAATATATATATTATTATAATTATATGTCTTTTTCAACATGAATCACTAAAAATGTCTCAAGTATGTAGCATGTACTTCTAACTTGTGTAATTTTATGTAAAAATATTAAAATTGCTAGATTTGTAGGTTTATTGTAGACATCATACATTGAATTACATAAAACTGAGAGATATTTTTATCAAAAATATATATACCTTCATGTATCTAATATTAATTTCATAAAATTTCATGTGTATGGAACACAACGTGCATTTCCTACACCTTGACTATTTTATATTGCAGACTTAACTTTATAGCGACTCTAACTACAAGTATTCTTGAAAAAAACCAATTTACTGACACGAGATAAAAATATGGAAGTGTATAATGGTAGAGGATGAATACATAATCTTCTTCAACTTAAACCACTCAATTTCACCTCATTATGAAGCATGTGCTTGCATTTTCAAAAATCTAGGCAACTTAGAAACATTTGCAGACGATGATATTTTTAGACTCAAAATTAAAATATTATAATGCAAAATGATGTAAAATGAGGAAATACATCATTTCCAACTAGAATCACTAAAAATGACTCAAATAGGAAGCATGTGTGCGCATTTTCTAAGTTGAGAAATTTTATGTAAAAATACTAAAATTGCCAACTTTGCATGTTTAATTCAGACATTATACATTGATTCCTAGAAACCTAAGAAAGGTTTTTGTCAAACATAAATATAAATTCAATCATGTAATTTTAATTTCATAAAATTATGTGTGTATGGAGTTTGACGTGCATTTTACTATGCCTAACTTTAATAAAAAAATGAATCTGTTTTATATTGCATTCTTAATGCAAATATATCATTCTTGTTGAAAAAACACTCTTATGATAGAAGATGAAAATGTGGAATTGTATAGGAGTATAGGAAGAATACATAAAACTTGAACCACTGAATTTGACTTCATTATGAGGCATGTGCATGCATTTTTATAAGATGAGCAATTTTATGTAAAAATACTTGTAATGCCCCGATGGTAAGCCTTGGACATATGTGATGATGTTAGTTGTTATTATTGAGGCACTAGGTACCTAGACATTAATAATTGGACATTATTATTATTATTTGTTTTTAATTAAATAACTAGCTCAACATGGACAACTAACATGGTTGGGGATCATGGATTCCACATGTGAGGGGATTGGGGATTATGAGTTGTTGATCTCCCTAACATTTCTCTTTGATTCCTAATTTTTATTATTTTTTACTATGGAGACTCTATTACACCTTAATTGATGCTAGTGGGACCCACTCTCTCATCTCTCTTACCTTATGCACCCCCTCTTTGACTATTTTTAGCCATGCACTTGATTTTTTGGTAACCCCAGACTAATTCGAGTTAACCTACCAGTGATTTGGAGTCACCTTTCCAGTTAATTCGAGTTATTCTTAGTTGATTAGAGTAATTTTGGGTTAATTCAAGTTATTCTTAGTTAATTAGAGTAATTTTGGGTTAATTCAAGTTATTCTCAATTAATTAGAGTAATTTTGGGTCAATTCGAGTTATTCTCAATTAATTAGGGTGATTTTGGGTTAATTCAAGTTATTCCCAGTTAATTAGAGTAATTTTGGGCCAAATTTGAGTTATTCTCAATTAGTTAGAGTAATTTTGGGTCAATTCGAGTTGTCATCAATCAATTAGAGTAATTTATGACTGAATTCGAGTACCTCTTCTAGAATTCGAGTTTCTCTCACAGTCTCCAATGATTTGGAGTATTTTTTCCAATGAATTCGAGTCAGTCTAAGTGGATTCGATTTGCTCTCATGAGAACTCTAATGGTCATCTAGTGAAGTAGAGAAGCTCTCAGTGAATTGGAGTCACTTCTCTGTGAACATGACTCCGTCTCTTTGAGGCAATTAGAATTGGTTTAAAGGGATTCGAATTGGTCTCTAGTCATTATTCTTGGCTTTAGGGTAGTTGTTATGTCATGCATTCGAATTCTTGTGGATGGATTCAAATTGCTTGAAGAAGTATTGGAGGCATTGTAATGAGGTATGAAGACTGATCTATGCCATATTATTGTTTGGATAGATTGAACACCGAAGTACCTCAAGGACCATTACTTGTCTCTACTTTGGACTTGCATGTGAATCCTGAAAGTGGATGGTGATATAATGAGGGACTGTGGTGAAGGTAATCCCATTGCACCAGGTAGTGAAGTTGTAGAGAAAATTAGTGGTGAGGGAACATCTTGAGGTTTCTTAGGTTGTAGCTTTGGTTTTCTGTGAAGGGCGCAACCATATGTTTTGGTTTGCCTATTTTTGACCATTTTTGGGTCATGAGACCTGTTCCATTGCATCTGGAGCAATGTTTCTAGTATTGAACACTTTTTATTTCATGAAAAGGTTTTTGTATGATTGAGATACAATTGTTTTTGTGTGGCAGTTTTTTCCGAATTGAGGTTGAGCACACCCTGTTATTTTGAGAGACCCTTATCCTATGGATACATGGCCTCATCTCGGGGGCCACTACCATGTTGAGATATTGATGAGCACGGCATGTCTAATGCTGGGTGGAACGTTGTCTTGTTGAACCTAGTTGCGCCTCTCAGAGATAAGTATTTTATTATGCATTTAGTTATTGTTTTATGGATGCATGTGTGCCTGTGGAGGATGATTTTATCTTTGTTATGTTATGTTTCCAATTCAATTATGTTCTTGTGTTAAATGGCTGATTTAGTAGTGTTAAAATGGCAGCTCGTAGATCATATTTGGTTTGTGTTACTACAACACGTGGATGCTATTTTGATTAGGTTTTGTGGAAGCTAGTAGATCTAGTTTTTAGGTTTCTTTTATGGCTGTAGATGGAAGCTTTGGATCTAATATTATATATGTTGAAATTGTTTTGGTTTGGTGTCTTAAGTTTGATCTATTTGGTGTCATGAAATTGATTTGTTTTAGTGTTGTGAAACTATTCTTGTTAGCATATGTAAATCTAATTTTACTTAATGAGTATATGGCTACAATATATATGATGTTGATATTTAATTGCATGTGAAATTGCTATTTAGATATGGTTGCATTCATGCTATAAATACCTTGCATCACATGTGTATTGGGGAAAATATTTTCATTAGTAGTGTTGCCTCTCTGTTAAAAGGATGAAATGTTTTATTATACTAGCTTATTAGCATGTTGGCCTAGCCTTAGTAGACCTTATTCCATTGTGCATTACCATGAATCATCCCTTCCCCTATTAGGATCCTAGTGTATCCGACCCAGGTGGTGTGATTTGGGGTTTCGTTCACTACAGAGTGGTACTAGAGCTTAGGTTCAACTCTGTAGTTGTTGGGCCTTCTACAGATTGTAACTCTGGATATATGCACTTGGAATGTTTTGTGCTATGATTGTATCTTTAAGGGATTTAAATCTTAGTTATTGGAATTATGTGGATAAGCATAGTATCTTCTCTGCTCCATGAAATATAGAGAGAGAATATTTTGGATGATTAATGAATGTTATATTTAGCTTATGTAATTGGATAGAATGTCAGCCTCAAGAGTTATGCATTTTAAGTGTTATATATATGATCTATGTTATTGTATCTACACACCCAAATGCATTGGTTTGTTCATATATTAGTGTATATGCAAAGCCTTGGATAATGATTCATATATTTTAATGATTTGGATTGCCAGTTTAGAAAGGGCGTCTCCCTGGAGAGAACACAACCCCCCATGCAATTGTTTTAATATATATAATTATTTGGTTTGGTGTTTGAAAAGGGCATCTCCATGGAGAGAATGAAACCCCCATTCAATTGTTTTATTATATATTAATTAGTTGGTATGGTGTCTGTAAAGGGTGTATCCATAAAGAGAACGCAACCCCAACCTCACAATTGTTTTAATTCTTTCATTTGTTTAATTGTTTATGTAATGTATTCATTATCCAATGATTGGATCTCTTTGCTGGTTTGTATTCATTATTCAATGCGTGGATCCCTTTGTTGGTTTTTATTATTTATTTTATTCATTACATAATGTGTGGAACTCTTATAAATATATTCTTAAATTCATTTTAATGCCTTTGTCTGTTTGAAGAAATATATTTTTAAATGGATATTAATGATGTTGCTTAGAAATAGAATTCTTAAATGCATTTAATGATGATAGCCTGTGTGAAACAATAGATTCTTAATTGCATTTTAATGGTGTTCCCTGTGTGGAGAAATACATTTTTTATATGCATTTTATTGTTGTTTTCTAGCTATCAGGGACGACGTCTCCCAGAAGGATCACATCATTTCCTTTATAAGTATCATGATTTGTATGTTGTGTGGGAAGGGTGTCTCCCCAAGAAGAGAACACAACTCCTTCTCCCAAGCGTTGGCTTGAAACGCTTTGGTTTACATTATTATTAACTGCTATTTGTTTGTTTATTTAATATTGAATTATTACTGCATGGAGTTATTGTATTATGCATTATTTCATTACGTATTATTAGTATTATAGCATGGAGTTATTGCATTATTCATTATGTGTGGTGTTATTGCATGGTGTGCAGTTGATGGAGTCTTCCCTCAATCATTTGTCTTTTGATTGATATTGTATGTGGAATATATGTTGACTGGTATTGTGTATGCATACCATAATGCTTGCTGAGTAAATGTTTATTTATTGTACATTGCAATTTTCTATGTAGTGATTTGATGGATTGATATTTGTATACCAATACCTTGTGCTCAAAACTCAGTGGTATTGGCACATAAATCGTTTGCTTTAGAATTAATTTAATATTGCATATTGATTGTGCATGGAAAATATATAATGCTTTGGTGATTACATATTCAACGTGTTACCGTGATTAAGGATTTCTTAATGATTGAATATTACATTCATTTGTGGGTAAATTATATAAATATTATGCACAGGTAATTGGATAATGATTGGGATTGCATAATGATTGAATACTATATACATTGGAATGAACTCGTAAATGCATTATTATTAGGCATCAGTTGTTGTATGGTAAGTTGCATTGGAAATTGGTAATTACATAAATAATGTGGGAAGGAATGTACTATGCATTTCCTATTTCATTGTTCAGCAAATTGATTGGTAAACGCTTATTTACTGAGAATTGGATATTTACGGGGAAATGTCATGATTGTTAATTGCAAGGAATATGCCTATATACTATGTGTTGGTTATGTGCTGCATCAATATGCATTAGGTGTGAATGCATGAATAGTGCATGCATAGTGTGTGTATTAAGTAATATGGGAAGTGAGGGGCAAGGCCCTAATCCCTTTTACATAGGTTGCATTGTGAAAGGTTTTGTGTTATTGAGTAATCCGGGAAATGAGGGGTAGAGCCCTAATCCCTCTACATAGATTGCATTCATATGTTTAGGGTATTTCCTGAAAGGATTTGCTTTAGTATGCATTGAATTAATTAATGTTGGAATGCATTTACTATGTGATAATATTGTAATTGCACATTTACTATGCGTTGCATTGGTTTAATATTGAATGATTTTAATATTGTGATTTGCCTATTTGATTTGCATTACATTGATTTAGTATTGGAAGGAATTTTATAATATTATGCATTCCATAATATCATGCATTTTATAACAGCTGGGAGTTAGAATGTATTGTGCATTGGGTAATTGATTTAATATTGCATATTTATCGCATATTTATCGCATGCTACATTGCAGGGTGAATTACATACATAATATGCATTGGATTTGATATACCATGTGTTGGGAAATGAGGGGTGTAGCCTTTACATGGTTTACATGGTTGGTAATTGTGAATAGTTACTATGCATTGATATTTGCATATAGATATCACGGACTGGGAATTTAGTTGTAATTGCATTCCATGTGTTGTTGATTGATAATTGCAGGCATATATTTTATGTGTTGGATTGATTTGGTATTGCAATGCATAGACCTTGAAGTGGATTAATTGGTAATTAAAGTAAATACATATATTATGCATATGTTTTGGGAAAGGAAGGGGGGTATCCCTATCCCTCTTGGGTTAAATATTTGGAAATATAAATATGTATTCTAATATGGCTTAGTATGAGCATATTGTATGCAAATATGTATTCTAATATGGCTTAGTATGAGCATATTGTATGCATTCGGTTAAATAGCGAATGCAATGGAAATGCATTGAATTAAATAGTGAATGTATTGGATATGTGTTGCATTGATTCAAATATGCATTGCGCTTAATAGTGGGTGCATATTTGATGCAAGGCACCTTATTGTGCTAAGGTTCTTGCTTAACAATACACACCACACACACGTTCACATAGACAAGATGTAAACAACATGCCAGAAGCTGGCTTATATTACTTCTTTGAATCGGTTACAATGCAAACTGCAAGGGAATGAAATAACTAACTAACCATCGGCCTTGGACATTACAACATAGAAGTAACTATATGATCTATCAGTGTGTCGACCTCACCCTCTCTTGGTTCACTACGGAACTCTGAGCTATGGATCGATCTTCTCTACGTTCAGAAGTTGTGTGACTGTTCTCTCCAATCTACAGAACTTATCCCCGAACTCTGCTCTGCAATTCCAACACAATGGAACTGTTGCTCGCTCTGCGCCTACGCACAAGCCTTCTACTCTACTGCTGTTGTTCCCAAGACCACTGCGATCCCTGAGATATGCATCCTCTGTCAGCCGATCCTTTTATGATCCTGCAGACCTGCAACTGTCAGCGCCCCAACCGTGCTGCACAGCCTCTGCCTGTGACGACATCTGTCATGTCTTCACCCACCTGCAATAACTACTATTAACTTCCTTAGCAACCCCAAACTGTTTCCAAGTACTCCCATTGACTTCTACGCGTCCTTCTGACAAGCTACAATAAACCATCACATCGGCCATACTATCTGTCAGCTTCGACTCACCTGTCGGCTTCATCCACAACCCAAGGCTTCTCCAGTCCGCCCCTTCCTCCTCGCTTGCCTCATGCCCAACCTGTCGATGTCGCGATACTATAACATGTCGACCTAACTACGACTATGCGGAAACTTGTCGTCAGTCGACATGAACATATTGACTCTCAACATTTGCACTCATGTCACTGCTTGGACAGTTCTCAGCTCGACTTGTTGACTTTGACAAGTCAATCTGCTTCACGCACCAGTGGTCGTCGGCACTCCCTCTGGTCAGCTCCCTCATGTTGACTAACTTCGACTGATCTGCCTAGGCCCCAATGCTCCTACATCAGACTCCCTAGGTGAAAAAGAACTCGACTGATCCGTCAGTCTCCTAAACTCTTCTTCGAAAATCCATGTCACCTCCTGGAACTCATCACCCTTCCATCGCACCAAGTATTCCTTCCTTCGTGAACTATGCGTACGCCCGAATTCACGTTCCTCTATCACTTCTGCGATTTCCTCCTTGTGTCGATCTGGAATCTGCTCTGTCCAGTCGATGTTCGACACTTCTGCGCTTCCACTGCTTGAACCTTCCTCGAACTTGTACATATTTGAGACATTGAACGTTGATGAAATGCTCAAGTCATTCGACAGCTCCAACACATAAGCGTTGTCCAAAATCTTCTTCAAAATCTTACATGGTCCAATCTTCTTCAGCTTTAGTTTGTTATATGTCCCTGTCGGAAATCTCTCTTAACGAAAATGTGCATAGACCAAGTCTCCTTTGTTGAACGATTGTAGTCTCTTCTTCCTGTCAACTCTCAACTTGTATGCCGCATTGCTCTTTTCTATGCACTTTTGCAAATCTTCATGAACTTCTTTCATGTGCTCTGTGAATGATTCTGCAGCCGCGCTTTTCCTGATTTCTATCGGTAACTCGACCAAATCCACCACTCCATGTGGGCTTCTTCCTTGAATAATCTAGAATGGGCTCAAACTTGTTGACCGATTCACAGAATTGTTGTATGCAAACTCTGCTTGCGCCAACACGTTCTCCCACTGCTTGGGTCTGTCGGCCGTCAAACATCTCAGAAGGTTTCCCAAAATTCTGCTCACCACCTTGGTCTATCCGTCTATTTACGGATGATATGCTGAGATAAACTACAGCCTCGTGTCCAGTTTCTTTCATAGGGTTCTCCATATATGTCCCATAAACTTGGTATCTCTATCCGATGTGATACTCTTCAGCAACCCATGCAATCTGACTACTTCCTTGAAGAATAGTACAACAATGCTTGTGACGTCACTTGTCTTTCGACATGGAATAAAGTGTGCCATTTTCAAAAATCTATCGACTACAACAAATATTGAGTCGCTTCCTTGCTGCGTCTTCGGCAATCCTAGCAAAAAATCCATGCTCAGGTGCTCCCATGGGGTATTCGGTACCGACAACAGTGTATACAAACCCATTTTCTGACTTCTTCCTTTTTCCAACTGGAAAAATCTACAATGTCAAACCCAGTTTCCGACATCTCCTGTCATTCGTGGCCAATAATAATTTTCTTCGACCAATGTCCTGGTCTTGTCGATGCCAAAATGACCCGTTAATCCACAGCTATGCAACTCTCAGATTAGGTTCTCTCGCACGGATCCTCTGGGAATACACAACTATCATCCCTTGAATAGGTATCCTTCTTGGATAAAATAATCCAAGTATGGAGTTCTTTCGACACTCCAAGGTTCACGACAAGATTCCCATGCTTTCACAAAATCCTCGTCGGTAGCGTACTCTGTCTTCACCGACTCTATTCCTGTTTCCTGAACTGTCATCGTGTTCAGCAATGCAACTCTTCTATTCAGTGCATCGACAACCTTTCTCAACTTTCCCGACCTGTGTCGCAACATGAATGTATATCCCTCTAGGAATTCGACCCATTTCATGTGTCGCTTATTCAACTTTAACTGAGTATTCAGATACCTCAGCGCTTGGTGATCTGTGTACAACACAAATTCCTTGGGAAAAAAATAATGCCTCCACTTCTTCAATGCTTGGACAATAGCATAAAATTGTTGGTCATAAACCAAATATTTCTGCTTCGCATCATCCAACTTTTCATTGAAGAGCGCAATTGGTCGGCCCTCTTGGCTCAACACTGCTCCAATTTCTATTCCACTTGCGTCGCAATTTCTATTCCACTTGCGTCGCAATCGACCTGGAAAACTTTGTCGAAATTTGGGAGCACCAACACTGGGCTCTCAGTGACCTTTTCCTTCAACTTGTCGAAAGCTCGTTGGGCAGCTTCCATCCACTTGAACTCCCCTTTCTTCATGCACTCTGTCAATGGTGCGCAAATCCGATTGAATCCCCTTATGAACTTCCTGTAGAAAGTGGCAAGTCCATGGAAACACCTCACTCCAGTCGCGCTTGTCGGTTCCGGCCAATCCAACATTGCCTTCACCTTTTCTGGGTCCATCACTAACCCTTTACCCAAGATTATGAATCCCAAGTACACCAATTCTTCCTTCATGAAGAAACACTTTTGCAGGTTCACCATTAGCTTCTCTTCCTGCAACTTCTGCAATACCTGTCGAATGTGCCCCAAGTGTTTTGTCTTGGTTCGACTGAAAATCAGAATGTCATCTAAGTATACTACGAAAAACTTTCCCAAGAATGGTTTCAGTACTTCATTCATCAATCGCATGAATGTATTGGGTGCATTAGTCAATCCGAATGGCATGACTAACCACTCATACATCCCTTCCTTTGTCTTGAAAGTTGTTTTCCATTCATCTCCTTCTCTAACCTGAATCTGGTGATAACCACTCTTCAGGTCTATCTTCATGAAGTACTTCGCTCCACTCAAACAATCCATCAAGTCGTCCATTCTCGGCAATGGAAACCGATACTTGATCATGATTTTGTTGATAGCTCTGGAGTCTGTACACATCCTCCATTCTCCACCTTTCTTTAGTGCTAATACTGCTAGTACAACTCATGGGCTCAGACTCTCTCTGATCAACCCTTTGTCCAACAACTCTTGGACCTGTCGATTGAGTTCCTGACCTTCTATTGGACTCATCCTATGCGGTGCCTTGTTTGGCACACTCGACCCTAGAATTAAGTCGATCTGATGGGATATGCTCCTTCTCGGCGGCAATCCCGTCGGTGCCTCATTGACTATTATGCTTCGAAACTCTTTGAGCATCTTTCCGACTTCGACCAGAATTTTGTCCTCCATTGTCACCTTCTCGACACATGGTCCCTTAGGAATGATAGCATAACACCTCGACTGCTTTTCCTCCTTTTCAAGGAACTCTTTCCCTGAACACATCAGCACTTGTTTCTCCCAAAAGTTGCTCTCGCCTTGCTTACCATCGGTTGGCTCCTCCGGTTTCGGCTTAAGAGTCCTCTGCACGCCATTCTTCCACACTGTGACTGTGTTGGTTCGACCATCATAGATCATTTTCCGATCATATTTCCATGGTCTCCCTAACAACAGATGGCACGCGTCCATTGGGATTACGTCACACAGTACGTTGTCCTCTAACTTCCCAACCTTGAAGTTAATCAGGCACTGTCTGGTCACCTTCACATGGTGTCCTTTCTACAACCATGAGATCTTGTATGGGTGTGGATGTTCTCGACATTTAAACTTTTCCTTCTCGATCACCTCTATTGACACAAGATTCTGAGTGCTTCCAACATCAATTATGGTCTTGCAACACCATTCGCTGATTCGCACCTTGGTTCAAAAGATCGCCTTCCTCTGTGTCGACTCTTGCTCGTCGCGTCTGTCATCCAGAACCAGTGTCTTGCTGGCTGTCATGGCCCAAATTTTCTTCTTGCCATCCTCACTGCTGTCGGATGTCGGTTCTTCCCTCTTGTCGACTTGCTCATCTCTTCAACGTCTGGGTTTCGACTCCTCTGCAGTATGTAGGTTCTATGGGAATTCATATGCCTTGTGTCCCTCTCCACGGCACTTGTAATAGATTATGGCTGGTATGTTAGCTCCTTTTCTGTTGGATGGACCACCTCGACCATATGCACCTCGACTACCATTCTCACTACCATCGTGTTGGTTTTCTTGCGCTTTCTCCCTTGTTGATGTCCCTTCCGCACATCGACTATCTTCGACAAATTCCTTTTTGTAGCCACTACTTTGGCCTTTCGCGGAAATAGTCCTCGCACTCCGACCAGTCATCTTGCCTCTGCTCGCTGCAGATTTCCTCGACAGTTTCTCTTATGCCTTTAGAGATAACTGGTAGGCTTCACCCACTGCTCTGAATCTTGACATGTTCAATTCATCCTGAATGGCATATTTCAAGCCGTTCACATACCTAGCGACAGCTTCTTCTCCTTCATAGATTTTCCCCAACCGAATCGACAATCGGTAGAACTCTTCCGTGTACTCATTCACAGTCATCTCTTTTTGTCGAAAGTTTTGCAACTCCCGGAACAAGGAAATCACATAGTCACCTGGCAAGAACTTCCCTTTCAACTTGGCGACCATCCTGTCCCAAGACTTGATTTTCTTCTTGCCCTTCTTGACTATGTTAGCCTATACATTGTCCCACCACAATGAGGCATGACCCTTCAACCTTAGACATGCATTCTTTACCCTTTTAGGATCCTCGATCTGCTCTATGTCGAATTATTTCTCCATTTCTCTGAACCAGTCGATCAAATATTCTGGATCCAGACTTCCTAATTGTAGGTATGAATTTCTATCTTTGCCCGACCTCTCATATCCTTCAGAAGTTTGATCAGTTTTTCTTCTGGTTCATCTTCCACTGCTTCCTGTGGTTCCACTTCTTTGACTTCCTCGTCGCCGTGGTCTAACGCATCAGGAATACAACCACTCCTTTAAATTTCTTTGATCGCTGCGACTTCATTTGTCAAAGTTCTCATTGTTCGGACACACTCGTCGAACATCTCATGGTCAACTGTGACTACTGCGCCACACGCTCTTCGTCCTCAGACATTAACGCCTTTGTGAGCCATTTTCAACCTCTGTTGAAACTCCCACTCATCCAATCGCAACCAGACTTCAACAAGTCGTGTACAACTCTACCCAACCTCAGCTGGAGCTGTTCAATGCACTTGCAGGCTTAACACCACTGAAGTTATCCTTCAACTCTTGGGATTTTCTCCACTCTGATACCAACTGACACAAGGAACCTTATTGTGCTAAGTTTCTTGCTTAACAATACATACCACACACATGTTCACATAGACAAGATGTAAACAACATGCCAGAAGCTGGCTTATATTACTTCTCTGAATCGGTTACAATGCAAACTGCAAGGAAATGAAATAACTAACTAACTGTCGACCTTGGCCATTACAACATAGAAGTAACTGTGTGCTCTCTCAGTGTGTCGACCTCACCCTCTCTTGGTTCACCGCGGAACTCTGAGCTATGGCTCGATCTTCTCTACGTTCGGAAGTTGTGTGACTATTCTCTCCAATCTACAAAACTTCTCCCCGAACTCTGCTCTCCAATTCCAACACAATGGAACTGTCCCTCGCTTTATGCCTACGCAAAAGCCTTCTACTTTGTTGCTGCTATTCCTGAGACAACTACGATCCCCGAGACACGCATCCTCTGTCAGCTGATCCTTCCATGATCCTGCAGACCTGCAACTTTTATCGCCCCAACCGTGTTGCATAACCTCTTCCTGTGATGACATCTGTCATGTCTTCACCCACCTACAATAACTGCCATTAACTTCCTTATCAACCCCAAACTATTTCCAAGTACTCCCCTTGACTTCTACGTGTCCTTATGACAAGCTACAGTAAACCATCACATCAGCCATACTATTTGTCAGCTTCAACTCACCTGTCGGCTTCGTCCACAACCCAAGGCTTCACTAGTTTGGTGCCCCTTCCTCCTCGCTTGGCTCATGCCCAACCTATCAATGTCGCCATCCGACAACATGTCGACCTAACTGCGACTCTGCAGCAACTTGTCGTTAGTCAACATGAACATATCGACTCTCGACCTTTGCACTCTTGTCGCTACTTCAACAGTTCTTTGATCGACTTATTGACTTTGACAAGTCAATCTGCTTCATGCACCAGTGGTCATCGGCACTCCCTCTACTCAACTCCCTCACATCCACTAACTTCGATTGATCTGCCTAGGCCCTGATGCTCCTGCATCAATATTGTGTGTATTTTAATGTGCATTGGAATTGGATGGTATCTAATTAGATATGTGTATCTTAATGTTGTTGATATGTGCTTAATAGACTAGTTATTCCTTTGGGAATGCTCTGGGTAAATAATAGCTTGTTTATATTGCTTGGTAACAGGTTTGATGATAAGTATGGATAAATAGGATCATTGGTATAATACGATGATTCTATGTGACTAAGTAGGATTTAGTTCTCTACCCGTGAAACAAATAATAATAGGTAGATCCTTGAGTCTCATCGCTTGGGATGGATGTGGACTTGATATCCAATTGTTAAGAAGAAATCCTGGAAGGATTTTTGACTCTCCCTTTCCCTAGTGACACCATTTCCCATCTCGAGGTGGCCTCACGACATAAGAGTATATGTTAGATGAGTGCCTATGGTTGGGTGGATCATGGAACTTACACATCTAGTTTCCCTTAATAAGTCAAGTACTCTTATGTGTGTCCTTGAGATGTGGTAAAGGTCTTGTTGAGATGTAGTTCCTGTAATTGATGTTAATGTGTAAGCTATTGGTCTGGTTAAGTTGGTAGCTGAAATACATAATGTGTTTGTACAATAGTCAATGTTGCATACATTAGCATTTGTTTATATTGTTGTGATGTACCTAGAGTCAATATGTTGTTACATGCAGGTTAGGGGTATGCATGTTGATAAGTGATTATGTGCTTATGTGATTAAACGGTTGTGTGTTATGGTGTTACATGCATACACTCAACACCTAAATTGTGATTATGATATTGTGTGACTTTAGAATATAAGTGGCATCATTCTAAATGAACAATAAGTCATGGTATGGTTTTAAAGTAAATGTGCATCCTATATGTGTATATGTAATGGTAAGTGATGATGTCCTAAAGATTAAAGAGCATGATGAATAGAGATGTATGATGAAAGTGTAGCACAACTAGTATAGCCATGATAATTGTAATTCGAGTTATTCTCAGTTAATTAGAGTAATTTTCGGTTAATTCAAGTTATTCTCAGTTAATTAGAGTAATTTTTGGTCAATTTGAGTTATTCTCAGTTAATTAGGGTGATTTTGGGATAATTCGAGTTATTCTCAGTTAATTAGGGTTATTTTGGGTCAATTCAAGTTATCCTTAGTTAGTTAGAGTAATTTTGGGTCAATTCAAGTTGTCATCAATCAGTTAGAGTAATTTATGGGTGAATTTGAGTACCACTTCTAGAATTCGAGTTTCTCTCATGTTCTCTAGTGATTTGGAGTATTTTTCCAATGAATTCGAGTCAATCTAGGTGGATTCAAGTTTCTCTCATGAGAACTTGAATGTTCATCCAGTGAACTAGAGAATCTCTCAATGAATTGGAGTCACCTCTTAGTGAACATAAGTTCATCTCTTGGAGGCAATTCAAATTGGTTTAAAGGGATTCCCATTGGCCTCTAGTCATTATTCTTGGATTTTGGGTTGTTGTCCTGCCATGCATTCGAATGCATGTGGATGGATTCAAATTTAATGAAGAAGTATTGAAGGCCTTGTAATGAGGTATGAAGACTAATTTATTCCAGATTGTTGTCTGGATAGATTGAACACTGAAGTACCTCAAGGACCATTACTTGTCTCTACTTTGGTCTTGCACGTGAAGACCGACGGTGGATGGTGATATCCTAAGGGACTATAGTGAATGGAATCCCATTGCACCAAGTAGTGAAGATGCAGAGAAAGTAAGTGGTGAGGGGAGGTGTTGATATTTCTCAGGTTGTATCCTTGGTTTTCTGTGAAGGGTGCAACCATACGCTTTTTTTCACCTATTTTTGAAAATTTATGGGTCATTAGACCTCTTCCATTACATCCGGAGTGACGGTTCCAGTAAGGAACACTTTTTATTTCATGGAAAAAGGTTTCCGTATGACTGAGATACAATGGTTTTTGTGTGGCGGTGTTTATCGGATTGAGGTTGAGCGCACCCTATTATTTTGAGAGACCCTTATCCTGTGGATCCATGGCCTCATCTCAGGGGTGAATTCCATACTGAGACATTGATGAGCATGGCATGTCTAAGGCTGAGTGGAGCGTTGTCCTGTTGAATCTTGTTGTGCCTGTCAAAGATAAGTATTTTATTATGCATTTAGTTATTATTTTATAGATACATGTGTGCTTGTGGAGGCTGATTTTATCTATGTTCTATTATGCTATAGATTCGATTATGTTCTTGTGTTAAATGGTTGATTTAGTAGTGTTAAATGGCAGCTCGTAGATCATATTTGGTTTATGTGTTATTGCAACATGGGGATGTTATTTTGCTTAGGTTTTGTGGTAGCTAGTAGATCTAGATTTTATGTTTCTTTTGTGGATGGAGATGGAAGCTCCGTATTTGATATTATATATGTTGAATTGGATGTGGTTTGGTTTCTTACGTCTAATATGTTTGGTGTCATGAAGCTGATTTGTTTTAGTGCTGTGAAACTATTCTTGTTAGCATATGTAGATCTGATTTTACTTGATAAGTATATGGTTGCAATAGATATGACATTGATATTTAATTGCATGTGAAATTGTTACTTAGATCTGGTTTCCTTCATGATATAACTACCTTGCATCGCACGTGTATTGGGGAAAATATTTGCATTGGCAGTGTCGCTTCTCTTTTAAAAGGATGAGAGATTTTACTATACTGGATTATTGGCATGACTGCCTAGCCTTAGTAAACCTTATTCCTCTATGCATTACCTTGAATCAGCCCTTCCCCTATTAGGATCCTAGTGTATCCAACATCGGTAGTTTGATTTGGGGTTTGGTACACTACAATACTAAACTTGACAACTTTGTAGGTTTAATTCAGACATTAGACATTGATTCCTGGAAATCTAAGAGAGGTTTTTGTCAAACATATATCTAAAATAATGCATGTAACATTAATTTTATAAAATGCCAGGTGTACGGAGTTTGGCGTGCGTTTTACTAAGCCTAACGTTAATAAAAAAAATGGTTGTTTTATACTGCATACTTAATGCAAATATATCATTCTTGCTAAAAAACCACTCTTGTGATAGAATATGAAAGTGTGGAAGTGTATAGGGATATAGGAAGAAGATTTTTTTTTTATCCAACTTGAAACACCCAATTTGACTTCATTATGAGGCATGTGTGTTCATTTTATTGTTCATGTCCGTGCATTATAAAAAATATGGGAAACTTAGAAATATTTGTAGATTAGGATATTTTAAGGCTCGAATTTAAAATATTATAACCTATGATGATGTAAAATGATGAAATACACAATTTACAACTAGAATCACTAAAAATGACCCAAATAAGATTACCAACTTTGTAGGTTTAATTCAGACATTATACATTGATTCCCAGAAATCTGAGAGAGGTTTTTGTCAAACATATATCTAAATTCAAGTATGTAATATTAATTTCATAAAAGGCCATGTGTACAAAGTTTGGTGTGCATTTTACTAAGCCTAAATTTGGTAAAAATTGACTATGTTTTATACTTCATACTAGTTTTACAGCTAATAACTACAAGTATGATTAAGCTAAATAAGAGTATTTCAATGATTAATCCATCAAAGATAAGAGTGATATTTTCAATGATTTACATATTTCAAAGGAACAATTCTTTGGAAGATGCTTTATCTAAGGAAGTTATACTTTCACTTGTGGAGCAGGTTGTCATTGAATAAATATTGCATGGACATGTCATTGTCAATAACTGGGATTTGAGCTCTTAGATGAAAAAACTGTTTTGGTTTGATCACAAACTAATAAATGATTTCAATGATTTACATATTTCGAGAGCATAATTCCTTGGGATATTATTTATAAAAGGAAGGCCTACTTTCCCCTATCGGACATGTTGTCAATAAAGAAATGTTGGATGGATAGGTCATTGTCAACAACTTGGGTCCGAGCTCTTAGCTAGATGAAATATTTGATTTGGTTTAATAATAGTTAGTTTTGATATGCTTTTTGTTTCAAAGTTTCTTTTTGGAAAGATTACAACTTCTATTACATGACTATGTAATATTTATTTTGTAGGCCATATGCATATTGATGAGCCTATTAAAGGCGTTCCTTCTATATAAAAGTTTTTAATGACTATCAAGAGCTCTAGTTCTCTTTATTAGTGTTATAGTGCATGTAACACCTTTAGAATGTATTTTTTGTTCTTTAATGGAGTAGAAAATTTGTTTTTATTTTCTTTCAAAAAAATGTATACCATCAATAGTTATATTGTATTGATAACATTGAAATCAACATGTAGTACAAAATTCTAGCTTCTCCATGAGCCAGAGTGGGTCACAGAATAGAGCAGTACAAAAATAAAGGAACGCCCTAATGTATTTAGTTGCAAATTTGAGTATCTTATAACCACTTACAAAATAAAAATAAAAACAAGACATCTAATGTCCATACAAACTAGAAATAGAATTGATAGCACTAGCAACCAATACAACAAAGTTGAGGTGGTTATTGTGAAATACCTTCAATGCAACAATATGAACTAAATTTTCTGAGTTCGATGAACATAGAACCCACGACTAAATCAAATAGCATTGGTAAAAAATAGCTCAATCAACTACCAACTTGCCAAAGGATGCATCTTACCTAGAGGGAAAAAAAATAAAGAAACATTTCATCAATGAAATTTTGGAAGTTACCCACCAGATTGATTGGTCACTAGATCAATTTCATTCATCCATGCAGATCTAATGCCACCATTATCATAACTACACCACCCTAATATTAACTGCGTGGACATTAAAAAAATAATTTAACTACAGGTTTCACTTTTGAAGGAGGTTAGTATTTAATGAAATTAATCCAAATAGATCTAATGCCACCATTATCATAGCTACACCATCCTGATCTTAACTACGTAGACATTAAAAAAATATTTAATTGCATATTTCACTTTTGAAACCGATTGGTATTTAATAAAAATTAGAATCTATAGATAGTTAAATTTTGATAAACGCACCATCGGTTAAAAAATTTTACTGGCTAACTCATGTTTAACCAAAAACACGGTTAGTTTACCCATCTCTTTGCCCATAAATTGTCTTAATTTTCAACTATCCAGATAAATTATATTCCGTTCGTTGACCCACAAACCCTACTTACAATAAAAAATATATTTCCAAAAGCATATGGCCAATTCTAGCCAATAAAGAAAAAACATCTTTTGACAAAGAAAAGAATCTATTAGCGCACCTTGATTAATTTTCTTAATGATATAGGATACAACGTAGAAGTGGGTAAAACATTATTCTACACCACATGCTAGGTCTCTAGGTTTGATGTATCTCATCAACCTCAGACATATCCTTATCATGTTGGGGAGGCGTCTCCCCAACATACGTGCCAATATCTAAAAATAGTAGACAACATTAGTTGGACAATTCGATAAAAAAATTAGACAATTTAAAGAAAATGTTACAATAAATTATGTGTGCATTAAATAAGACAAAAAATCCAACTAGATTAATCAAAACATAACACTAATATTACCTCTATCATTTAGTGTCTCATCCTAAGTGAAGAGGATCTTCGCACATCCTCACCAGTCTAGCCTTGCATATGAGTACTCCATGAGATCCATGGTGTGATCATCCTCATCGGAAAGCATCTCTAGTACATCTAGACCGATCCTACTAGGGAACTCTAGTTGCCCCCTCTTTTGCATCATTTGTCCCGACATATGCATGCATGCATCAATCCTAGGCCTAATAGGGAGGTGGTTGAATGAAAATCTAATGACCATAAACCTCTCAAAAAATAAACAAAACAACTTCAAAACAAATGGGAAGTCCATCCTCCAAAAAAACAGAATGACAACGATCCAGAGCTAAAAAAACTGTCACAAAAAATGGTAGACCACCTAATTAATCTTGGACTCTATAGTAAAGAATCTAGATAATGAAATAGACGGAAACTAATGCATTTCCCATTCGAGGTGTAGTGATCCACTATTGTTACCATAAGAGAGAGGCACCTAACCTCCTCTGCACCGAATGAAGAAATACACAATTGGCAACTAATATCTTGGAAGTCACTAGGTGCAATCATGTCCTCATTGACATATCTCCAAACATATGCCAACTGGATTTCTTGTACAACACTAGGTGGGATATCATGGAAATGGGAAGAATCCTCCCCTCTTGGATAGACTAGTAATGAAATAGATATCCTCCTCTATGGGATAGAACCATATTGAGACCAACTATGAATTCCTTCCTTGCATGATCCCAATGACGGATGAACTTCTTTTAGTAAGGGTGTGTGCCCCTTAAGGGATGTTTGTTTCTCATAAAACTTGAGGAGACCAACATTCCTTAAGAGGGGACGAGTGTTTGTTGTAATGGGTGGAGGGTGCAAATCCCTCTCCCTCTCTCAGGCCTCCCATTCTTGTACAAATTTGTACAAGTTGGTCCATTGTTATTGGTTCTCCTTTTGTTGTTGCCACCTCTCTCTCTCTCTCTCTCTCTCTCTCTCTCTCTCTCTCTCACACACACACACACACACACACAGTTATAGCTCAAATCGACGCTTCTCCATCCATGATGACAATTCAAAAAGACGACACTCAAAGTTTCACTGTATATCCACAAAAATTAAATGTATGGATGGAAGAGCCTATGATTTGACTCTTATTGGTGGCCCTAAGAACTAGAAGTGAAACCACAACTCTTTCCCATTCATTCTAAAGAGTTCCAACCTCATAAAGAGAAAATATGCACCCTATGAACCAATAGGAAACAAACCATTCGCTCATTACCCTTGAACAAGGTGCAAATTTGCATGTTTCCCTTAGATTTAGGTGCAAATTTCCTCAAAATATAAAAAAATCGAAAATGAGGGAGTTTAGGAAGTTCCACAAACTAACTTGCTCAGTTGAAACCCCTTGAACTCCTTGGTAACCATTCTCGAAGGAACGGAATGGACCAATGGGTGGACCAACACCCATCATATCAAAGTAACATTGGAGGATTCACTTGCTATCACACCTATGCTTCCCTTTCATCAAAGACCATTGTTGTTGAACCCTTATATCCCTACATATTGAAATTGTTGCCCTCAAGTAGTTTCTCCCTTTTATATATTCAGTGGATTGGAGTGGGATCATTGGAATGCATGAGAAGGAGGACCCCAATTTGAGCTATAACACATACACACATATATTTAAAACATAAAAAAATCTATTAATCGCATACCACTATTAAGCTATGAATAAAAAATATGAAATAATCACTTGATATCATAAAACACCATCCTCAAATAAAAGAAATATGAATATAATGCTAAACATTTTGAATATGCATCATTGCATTTTTTACCAAGCTATACATGAAACGGTCTCATATTTTCCACTCTAAACCACATTTGTCTCATTTGACTCTTTTATTAATAATTCAAATAATTTATTTTGCAAAAAATGTTTAACACTACCATCGCACCATAAAAAAATAAAAAGCACCACTTCTAGTGCTTACAAACATACAGCGCATCATCTACAACATGACATAAAAAAATATATTCCATTGTTAATGCTATGTGGAATTTTAATATTGGATATTGACGCTCTCTCAAATAGGTTCACCGGTATCATGCGTTTAATATTGTTTTGCAATGGGGCTTACGATGCGTTTAATATTGTTATGCAATGGGGTTTCTTATATTCCAACACGCCAATGTATGTGTTTCATTTAATATCATTGTGCTCTACATGAACTATTGGGCACTTATATGTTTTTATATATATAACACACGGTTTAGATATATAATTTTTTATAAAGGTGTTTTTTTTCAAAAATATTTGATAAGAGTCAATGTGTTTCATGTCGTAATCCCGTAGTGCATTATGTTAGCTTAAATGCACCAAAAATTCTATGCGGATATATAAATAATCATGCTTTTTTTTATTTAATGGAAAAATATTTCAACATCAGTGCAAATATGGTTATGCATCAATGCTTATTTTTTAGTAGTGCATTGGTGCATGTGTTTCATTTAAGAGCAATGATAATAAAACATCCACTAAATCCTCTACTCACCCATCTCTACCAACAACCTCCACAATAAACGAACAAAGGGGAGCCTTTTGGGGGAGTTCCCACAAAAACCTCCACTAAAAGGTGTCTTCCTTGTAGTGAATTAATCCCATAGTTAGTTAACCTCAAACAATCCATGGTAATGACAAATTTTGACAAGGTGTCAAGGGAAGCATGCGATGCCAAGTGGAAGCGAGCATTTATGAGCATATGTGTGAAACTAATAGTACTGAGTGCCAAAGGATACTCGCACATACACAATGTAAGGGAATTGATGTCTCATACAAACTCTAGAGTAAATATGTTAGAAGCAGGTGGGATTTTGAATGAGGGAAATTACATAAGTAAATTGTTTGTTTAGTGGGGAACTATAGGGGTAATAATATCATTCTAGTTTTTTTAGATATTTTGAGTATTCTATATGTGTGGAAATTATGGAGAAATGGCATGAAACCTCAAAATTGGAGTCAACTCCATTTCCAACTCCTAGTATTCTTTGGGATAATTTTATAGTATGATATTGAGAAAAAACCCAAATAAGACTTAATACATAGAATCGAGATAGAAGCATAGGAATGGAAATTCCATCAAGTCTTGCATTGAAGGAACATCAAGTCCAGACTCTTGCATTAGGTATAAATTTTAATTACAATTTGATTAAGGCAAATGGAGGAACAAAAACACCCTAGATTCTATGCTCTTTGTGGTGTAATGGAAATTAGGAGATCTCTAAGAAGACATGAAGGCTATATAGAAAAAAAATAGGGTTTCCCACACTAAGCTATTGAAACTTTTGAATCAACAGAGAGGTAAATAATTCTTTAGGTAGAGGAAGAATGTGCCAAGTTAAGACAATTGATGATAAAGTTAGGAAGAAATGTAGTCTGAAAATGCTTTGAAAACATCAGTAGGCTCGACATTGAAGGAACAAAAAGAGGAATAATCAATTTAGCAAAGAAATGAAAATGCAGAGATAAAACCAACAAAGTATAAAGTCTATAGTGAGCATGTTTTCAATCAATGTCAAGTTCTTCAATGCATTGTAAATCCATTGTTCTTTTAGAATAGTTTATAAGTATATATACCTATAAGTGTTGATGTAACTACATAAGAAAGAGAAACACTTAGCTAATGTAGCTAGAATAATTTTGTTTTAGATATCTTCAAAGCTAATAGAATAAAAAACGACACTTTATATTACTAAGCTAGATAGTTTGACTACAACACCATTTTAATATCAAAATATTCATTGCAATCATTCAAAAAATTATTATCAATTTTTAAACTTAAATAAAAATTTCTTTATTTTTAATAAACTAAATTATTTTACTTTATCTTATTAATATTATATTTTAACCTATTTACTCTAATCTTAAACTTTAATCCATAATTCTATTTAAATTTCAGTTTAAATTCTCATTTTTATCTATTCTTAATGTACACTTTAATTCACTATTTATATTTTTATTAATTAATTTGTTTCTATGTTCATATTCGTTAATTTCATTTTCATTTCCAATCTCATTAGTGATGTGTTTATTTCTATCTTTTCCATTAACATCACTGGTTTAATTAATTTAAATTTTCATCAGCACTCTCATTTTCAATTTATTTAATGTAAAGAAATATTTTTATATTTTTCCTTTTATCTTAATTGATTTTGAAATAATTTTTTTATTAATATTAATAAATTATTATTAATATTAATAAATTATTTACAAATAAGTTGTAATGACCAATTGTTTTGTTTCCTATTTATCCAGTTTAGAGGTTTACTCTTTTTATTTTTAAAAATATTTAGTTGGAGTTATTCATAATAGATGAAGTGTCCATTCAAAGAAGGCTTATAAATTCCAGTAGAAAAAATTATTTTGTTTCCTATTTATCTAATTTAGAGGTTTACTCTTGTTATTTTTAAAAATATTTAGTTGGATTTCTTCATAATAGATGAAGTGTCCACTCAAAGAAGACTTATAAATTGTAGTAGAAAAAATTATTATAAAAATAATTAATATAATTAGTTTTAGTGGTTGATTTATTTTGAAATATCAAATTAATAGTTTAACTATAAGTTATTTGGAAATTGATTTTGTAATTTGTTCACATTAAAATGAACAACATCGTAATATTAAAAAAAAAAAAATTTCCATTGTTATAATGAAAAATAAAAAAATAAAATTACCTTGTGATGGGTGGTCGAAGTAAGATTGGGGGATCCTTTGATGCTTGGTCATATCACACTTGCGACATGGAAAACTGGCACAGGGCATGGGACAAATGGCACTGAGAGATATATAAGTGGCGGGGAAGAGGACCTGCCCTAACACCTGGGTTTGCAGATGTCCGAAGTGAGATTATGGCGAAGCATGGAAGCACCTATAGGAGAGTTCTAATAGACCTACTTGGTGGTAACAACATGATGTTGATTACACCACCAGTTGTGAACATCATGGCTTGGCTTCATACTAGTTCCTGTATTATAAAAATGGAAGATGATGTAGTCCTCGCACAAACCCTCATGTCATTGATTCGAGAAGGTTCCACTTCAAAGAAGATAACCTTGATAAATTTTATTTTGAAAGTGTTTAGATCCCCTTCTTTTCTACATTATGGACAGGGAAATTGTAGGATTCAAGTCACAATTGAACAATCTTGGCACTACCATTTTTGGATCTCGATGCTTGAACTAGGACAGGGGGCTCTTGAGGGACGCCCAACTCAATGGCTTGGTCAAGGAAGGATGGGAAAAAGTAAGCAGACTAAGCACAAGTAGGTTAGCAAAGGCCACTGCACACATATGCCAAGAGTCTTAGGAGAAAATAAAGCAACCAAAGCAACCTACAACATCATGGTTTTAGTCTCTGCTCAATAGAAGATCAAGGATTTGGAGAATTGGGTCTTGCAGAAGCAAGAAGAATTGGACTCAAGTGACATTCAGTCCAACTTTGGGCAGATGGTTGAGGATGCTAGGTCATTTAGAACCCGTGAAACAAATCCCATGAAGACTCTTAGTAGTTAATGGCAGTTCAAAACCCTTCTGGGTAATGCTCTAATGAATCAAGCTGAAGAGAAGCAGGTTGCACAACTTAAGATCAGGATACTCAAGTTAGGATCAAAGGCATAGAAGCCATACTTTAATTGGTTTCCAAGGCTCAAATTGACTTGGGGACCAAAATGAATGTGCTTGCAAAGGCTACCACTAGCATGGTATTTAAAGAATGAGTCCCATCTAGGAAAACCAGTGTAGTGAAGGAGAAATTTGAGGTTCCCCTTGTGATAATTTATGATGACTCTAAGAATTAGAACTTTGTTTCATGTTTGGTTCTCTTCCAGGACTATTAACAATGTTTTTTTTATTCATAAGTATGATAGTTAGTATAGGCTTATAGCTATTAGGACTATTAGTCCCAGACTTTCTAGATTTTGGTCTCTCTTTTAGGGATATTATTACAGTACTTTTGATAATGATTCCATATGGAAAAAGTAGTCAAACTTTAGTTTTATAGCTGGTCTAATTTCCCAAATAACAGGCTAGCCACATCGGACTATGTAGTTTTTGATAGTTAAGTAATACAATATGTGTTGAGCTTAAATAAAAAAATAAAACATAAAATAAATTAAAATGTTGGAATTTTTTTTTTATAAAATAAAAATTGCATTAGCCTATTGCAATTAGTAAATACTTAAAGTATAAAGAAAGAGGAAGTAATAGATACTTACGGATTGAGTATAAGCAAAGAGGAAGTAATAGATACTTACGATTGAGATTTGAAAAAAATCATTTTTTTATAAGAATAGTTGTTTCCTTATCACTCATAGTAATGTAATCATTCCTCCCATTTGATGGCAAAGGTGGTGTAAGGGAGCATTTTCCTCCCATTTGATGGCAAAGGTGGTGTAAGGGAGCATTTTTAAGGATGGATGGAATTATATATATACATAAAGAGATTTTTTTCTATGTAATTTGGTATTAATAATTTTTAAAAAGGTAAAAATTGAATAGAGATACTTATTTATGAATCCATGATATCATGTGTCACTTTAATATGGACAAAAGACATGAGTTAAACACTTTAATATGGACAAAAGACATGAGTTAAACACTGCAAGGAGAATGGTAGCTCAAGCTATAATGTTGTCCGTGTTTAGAGTTAATATCTATGTCATATGAAATTAGAAATCACGTGTAGTTTTATATAACGGAGCAGAGTTCTTGATGGTCTTAGGCTCTAAGCCTTTGGTCAATTGTAATTATTCAATAATTCATAATAGACATTCAAGGGTTTGGAGGCACTTAGTTTGTGGCATTGTTCATTGTTAGAAAAAGCAATGTTTTATGTGATGGTAATAGGAGTTGTGGGGAAAGAAGAGACGTAGTAACAACCATGTTTTCTACTAACATTGGAGTTTCCATGGCTAGTTGTCATTGCAAGTCTAGTCACTCTATCTGATGTGAGATATTTGATATAAAGAGAGGACTTTGGGTGACGTGAACACAAACTTTTAGAAACTTGGTATGAATTATCTAATTCTACTTGAAAATAAGTTTATTGGGAAGAAGAATGGGAATATGGGACAAGGATGGAAACCAAAGTTTGGAATAGGCACATGATATAAATTACTCTTTAGTTGTCTATAATTAGAGGGATGGAGCAAGAGTTTGAAGCTTTCATGAATAGTCACAAGCATAAATATGAGGATTTAGAGGTGAGGTTGGGTTTTCTATGTGCATTGGTCTCCAAGTTTGCAAAATTCCTTCATCTTCTAGTATATTTTAGGTAACCACTTCGAACTTTTACTTGGATTTCCTATAAACTTGGCTTGAATTACATAAAGGGAAGAAGTTTTAGGTTTGAAGTGCCCATGCATGTCATTCAAGGAACTCATTATAGAAGAGGCTATTTTTTTAAGTTGATGTGGATATGAGCCCAATATATAATGCTATGGAGTATCGAATTGGTTCTTAAGAAGAATCCTCTAAAGAAAAATTATATTTAATTTTCAATAATAATTATTTTTATAGGGTTTTTATATTTTATATTTTTTGTTAAACCAATATTTTATGAAATATACATCCCAAATATGTTAGAATAAGGTAAAGATAAAATGGAAATAACAAATTATGAGTTAAACATTGACAATTTTGAAAATTTTGCATTATAGGCTACAACATTATTTTTCTACTATATATTATCTAGCTATTCAATTTGGTCACAATCCTTTTTTAATAAAATAAAATAAAAACCCGTATTTGTTAAAAACAAAAACAAAAAAAACAAACTTTGTAAATATTCTAAATATATCTATCACACTTTAATTTAGATTCAAAGTTAAGGGTAGTTATCAATCATAGGCCAAAGGTTATGGGAGATGAGAAATTGGTATGCATGTTCATTTTAGAAGGTAATTTTGTTTTCAATAATATTTATGTATTATAAGAGATAATTTTGTTTTCAATAATATTTATATATTATAAGGAAAATAATGTAATGTATAGGGGATTTGTTTTCATATATATATAGTAATGTTAAGTTTTTAGATATTAAAATATATATTTTTATTATTATATTAATGTTGTTGTTATTGATTGAATAGTACCTTAATTGTAAATAAAATTCTTTTTAATATATGAAAGAGACCTAATCTTAAATATTATGTCATCTTGTGATTATTATATTGCAAAAAGAGATTGACTCATTAAAGATTTTGATGAATGCCAATGATGCTTTTGATCCATCTTTAAAATACAAAGTTACTTTAAATATTTAATACATAATGTATAAATATAAAGTTCCATTCAACATAAATTAAAATTAAAATCGTTATAAAACTTTTTAATTCTGTATGAAAAAGTATAATAGTTTTTTTCATATATATTTTTTAATTGGAAGAATACTGACACCTAATTAGTGTCAGGATGATACAACAATATGTCCTAAAAGTATATTAGAACCTGGATAGGAAAGATCACAACCTAATCTCCCAACCACCCAATTTACACTTACTTAACTAATTTCCTTCATACACTACCTATACCAATTACCCACACTCACCTCCATTCTCTCCTTTACCATCTCCACTTTATTAATGCCTAAAAAGTAAAGAACTTTTTTTCTTAATATTCAACAATTCCATCTATGCTCCAATACACCACCTTTCGCCAAATGGAGGAATTATTATGTTATCTTGAAACGTTTGGAAACAATCATTCATTCATCATTCTCTTTGAAATGAAAATATTTTCCACTTGTCTTTCTCTAAGAATATTTTGTAACATTCTTTGCATTCCTCTTTATTGGTAAATTTTGTCACTCTTTTTTCATGCGGAAAAACCACCTTCCTTCTATTCCGAAGGAATCAAGGAAAGCTAAGCTCACACGCACGGGAAATCTCAACAAACTTCCCCACATATCATGGATGGTAGGTCGAGCAAACCGTCATCCCGTCATCCAAGCCAGAAGATGTCTCAACGGAATTGAACCCGGGTGGATGGAATTAAATCCATCTATCCCCACCAACAAACCACCGTATTTTGTAACACTCTTTGTATTCCTCTTTAATCATATTTACTAGGATAATGTATTTTTTATTTCATAAATTAATTTTTATGAAATTTAATCAATTTTTTTAATATATTGAATTATTGTCTTAATAAAATTATGATATCATGTATTTTATAAATAATTAAATTTTAAAATTGGTTTCTTCAAAAATAACATCGTTATCAATTTGAATACTTAAAATTTCAAACTATCTCATTTTACATTCACTAACATTCAAATAACAATTATTTGATTATTGTATTTATTTTTTTAATATACATTTATTTTCAATTTATTAATATATGACGATGATGATGACAGTTAATTTCCTCTTAGTAAGAAAAGTAAGGAATTACTTGGTTTGCTTTAAGAAGAAAAATAAGGAACTACCTAATTAGCTTTAAAGTTTTATTTATATGTTCAAAAATCTTGGAGAGGAGCGTTCCTAAATTACTATAATTTTGATAAGATAGAAGGTTGGGAAGGTTTGTATTGTAACAAAATATTGAAATTGAGATCTTATGTGGGTGTATGCAGGGTAATCTAAGAGGAAGTGTTTTTCATCTGCAACACTCATAGTCTCACAAAGATGATAGATCAGTTTAGCCCACAAATTTTTAGGAAAGATCCAACTCCATGTTTCACTATGTAACTCATGAGAGTTCATTCTTATTTTAGCTATGTGTATCTTCTTCTTTATGCTACGTAAAACAAAGAAATAATTTTGATATTCAAGATTAAGTTTAATGATCTCCTTGTAATATCTTAATTTTATTTTATCCTCTAAAGTTTCATCACATCACAACTTCTCTTTGAACTTATAAGTAATAATATTTTTAATGTCATCTATATTTTGCAAAGTGACATTTTCATCAATCCCCGAAATCTTTAACCAAGACATGGCATCTTTATTCCATCCTCACTTGAGCCTTAGGTGGTTTTGGTTGGAATTTAAAGCAATTTTATGAAGTCTTTAATCTCTCAAGTTATTTAGTGTATCTTGTACATTAGGTACCTAGTCATAACTATGCTCTCAATGGGGGAAATACCCACTTCAATCAGGAGAATATGATATGGCATATTACTTTTAATTTTATGATTGTAAGTTATAAAATGTTTTTGGATTTGCTTAATCTTTCTCAATATTCTCTACAAAGGTTGCAACCCCAAACTTCACATCCATACAGAAAAACAGGAGTGATGAAAGTTTCAAAAAGGAATTTTTTTTATCCCACATTACAAAGTTTGTTGAATTACAATTGTTTTCAAAACCAAAATAAACTTTCCACCTTCCATATGTTTCATATTTAATTTATTAAAATACTTTAAAAAAATACAAATTTTTCATCACACAATAAATTTTGAAAATAAAACTTATATCAATACAATATATAATAAAATATTATAAAAGCCATTATCTTTTCAAATAATAAATTTCCCACTTATTAAAGTATATAAAATAAAATAATAAAGAATAAACACTACATCAATCCAAAATGACAATTTAACAACATAAAATGTAACTAATATATTATGATACTCTTGCTCCATGATGATAATATTTAATAGGAAGAAAATAATAATAAATGTGACTATGTATTACAACACAAAGGATTAAATAAACGTGGCTGAGTATTATAGCACATACATGGATTGATTTATGATAAGATTTTACTTATTATATTATTTAATTTAAGGTTTTTATGATAAGATTTTATATTATTATTATTATAATATTTAATTTAAAGTTGATATAAAAAGTTTTTTTTATAAAATAAGAGACTTCTCTACATAATAATTGTTTAATAATAATAATATATAAATATTATAATAATAATTATGGAGAAGTCTTTTACATGTGATATTAAATTTTAATAATTTAATTATAAATTAATAGTGTATATCTATTCACACTCATATAAGAAATATATGGAGGGACTTTTTTCAATTTTTGATGTTGAAACATCTTCATATATCGGATATTGGAATTTAGAGTTATCTCCTTTTTAATAATTCGCAAGATGAAGCATCACATGGAAGGGGGGTGCTTTGCAAATTTTCTGGTCTACGTTTTCGCCATTAATTAGGGTTTGTGATTATGGTGGAAGGTTGAAATTATTTAAGCGTTTTGGAGGTTATTTTTAGTATGCTCATGGTTTCGTTTCTCTAAATGTAGATGACTAGTGTTTTTTTTTAGTTTCACATTCAGCGGCAAAACTTACGGTATTCGAGGTCAAAGTTTTGGTTAGGCCGAAAGTTTAAGGTTTGAGTATATTTTATGGTGTAAGATAATTCGACGGTGGTCGATCAAGTCTACTCTTAAGATTATTTATCTTGTCACAAGGTAAAGATGGGACCTACCTCGGGTGGGGAGAGGCAGAACCATTTCTTTCGGGAGGAGAGAGTTAGCATGGTTCCAAATATTTTGTTCAGCATTAATGATGGAAACCCCGGGAACGTTTACCGCCTAAATACCCTTCCTCGAGACCATTTTGAAGGTTTAGCTCTTAGTTAGAACAAAGGTGAGGGTTATCAAGATTTCTCAAAGCTATCTTGTTTTTCTAAGGGTTCTGGATCAGGTCTGGTTGACAGAGGAGCTCATTATAGGAACAAAATTAAGCATAAATCTTCCCTAGCACGTCTAGCCGTGGGGGAAGATGTACCTATGTTGGAGATGACTGCACTAGTTAACCATGCTTTGTTCGGGCATTTCTTAGGGAGCCGCATGGGGATGGAAACATATAGAAAATCGGTTCTAGAGCATTAGGTCCCCGTGCTTGGTTAACGTTGCAGTGTTATACACTGGTTCGTGGCTGGCTAGGTGTTCTTTTTAGGAAATCCGAGGATAGCTTCAAGATTATGAAGGGTGTTTGGAAGCAGGAGCACTCGTCATTGAAGCTACAAATATGGTCCTCTTTTTTCGATGCTAGGAAGATGCATCCCCATAAACGCATTGTATGGGTGAATTTTTTGGGGCTCCCCCTCGAAATCTAGACTCTGGAAGTCTTCAAAAGGATAGGGGAATTGTTGTGGGTTTTCATCATGGTGGAATTCAGTTTTCATGATATTGGGATTATGTCAGTGGCCAAAATAATGGTGGAGCTTGACCTCAAGGAGGGGTTATTAGAAGAAGTGGAAATATTGGTGGGAAATCTCCAGTTCACTCAGCAATTGGATTACGTTGGACTGTTGTTCAGATGTAATCAGTTCCATTCCTTAGAGCACCTGGTTAAAGAGTATAAGTATCCTTTACAATGCACCAAATGGAAAATGAAGAATGTTGTTTCTCCAACTCGAGGTTACAAGCTGAATGAGAAATCAATGGTTGGTAGTGAGTTATCTCTCTCTCTACCAGATATTTCAAAGATTTCATTGGAAGCTAAACTTTTAGAAGTGGCATAGGCAAGGATTTTATGGAAAGACTCTCCTCTTTCCCATAAGACTCATATGGATGAAGGGTATTCTGAGATTATGGCACCATCAAGGAAGAAGACTAACTTACCCTTCCAGGGTTCTAAGCTATTATGTACAGGTAAGACTAATCTCATGAATCTCATATGTTCAAAGGAATCTAGCTTTCTTCATGATAGTCCTAGTGTGCTTCGTAAATGTAAATATTATTAGTCTTATTCTCGTTCTAGTGTTTTTTTGGGGAATTCCTTGTTTGTACAGAGGTGGAATGAGGGTTTATCCCTGTTTTCAACCTTAGGAGAAGGTTTCCTTACTAGCAAATAGTCTGGTTAGATAAACGTAAATCCTAGGTTCTCTCGACCTTTTAGGGTTTATTTTGATTTGATTATTCCTTCTTTGGATGATTATCCTTCTCCTATCTGTGAGATGGCTATTGAGAATAAGGTCTCTCCCCCACAGTCCTCGCTTCCAAGCCCTCCATTCTTGGAGGGTCTACCCCTTCACGTGTGTTTACAGGATTCCATCTAGGATTTTTTTAAATGTTACCTTGCATTGGGGTGTAAGCCCTCATTACATTTTAGGGTCTGGTTCTTTATCTAATGATTTTGGAAGCAAGGGGGATGATGTCTTCATTCCTTTCCTTCGGAAGGGTATTAATTCTTTGGGAGACCCTTCATACCTTCTCAAGGGTAATGGTACAAGGTAATTTTGGGTGAAGGAAGGATTCTATGCGACTTTCTCTTCTGGATATTTTAATCATAGTTTACCAAATCATATCCCCATGAGCTTTAATTATTTTATGAGTATTAAGGAATACTCTAGTTGTATTCTCTTAGTTTCAGACTTCGGTGGTTCTAGCTTGAAGGATGTAACCATTTATAATAGTCTAAGTCTTGAAGGTGATAGGGTTCACCCTTTAGACTCAAGTAAGCCTATTTCAACCATATCCACTCCAGTTGGTTCCAAATATTTCTTGAGGACAAGGATTGGGATTAATATTCCTCTGGGATATAGAAAGAGCGGGGGCATCAATAAGGACCCTATCATGGTTTCTTAAAGTTTAAGAGGTAGGAGGTATGTAATGGCTAATGCAGGGGATCAAGCAGCTCGTGATGTCAGAGCTAGTCATCAAAGAACAATTAATGGGACTCTTAGAGCAATTAATCCTTGTACCAAGGTTACTTAATGCTCTTAATGACCCTTGATTTTAGAGGGTTAGGGATTCCCTCAAAAAAGACATCTTTGAAGAGATTGATTGTTTCCAAAATCCTTATGTTATTCAGTTACAAGAGACAATAGCTTATGGTGATGGTATTGTGAGATATTTGAAGTGTTTACTCCCTAGGTGTGATTTTTCCAACGTAGATGCCCGGGGAAACTATGGGGGGTTAATAATAGGCTAGAACTCCGGGTTTCTCTTGTGTACTAACATCTAGGTTGTTTTATCTGGCATAGGTACTATGCTTTTTTCTAGAGAGATTGGTCAGGCCTTCACCATCATCAATATCTATGGTCCATATCAACATAGGGTCTCTTATTGGGAAATCCTTTTCAATTCTGGTATGTTGGCTGGTGAAATAGTTATACTTGGTGGTGACCTTAACTTTTCTCTCGGCAAAGGGGAAATATGGGGCCGAAATTCCCAAATGGATATCTTGACAGACTACTTCCTCAGGATATTTGATGCACATTCATTGTATGATATACAACCTGTCAATATCAATCCTACATGTCACAACAAAAGGGTCGATCTCAATAGAATTGCTAAACTATTAGACAGGTTCCTTGTAAATGAGGGGCTAATTCAACCTTCATTAAATTTGAGGTAGTGGGTGAGTGAGGGAGGTGACTCATACCACTTTTGTGGTTTTTTTTTTTTTTTGGAAATCAATATGGACACAGGAAAACCTCCCAGCTCCTTTAAAATCAACTCTTACTTGTTGGATGAAGAGGATTACTTAAATTTGGTCAAAAATTCATGGATTTGTTATGATGGAAGTAGAAGGGATTATGTTGGCTCTTAGTTCCTCAAAAAACTAAAAATAATTAAGGCCAAAACACAAGAATGGGCTACAGAGAGAAATATTAGTCTTGAGCAAGACCTGGAGAATATTCAATACTCTTTAGACAACTTCCATGATAAAAACGAGGAAGGATTTCTTACCTTGGGTCAAAAAAGGCAGGTGATAGAGCTGGAGGTTAGAAGAACTAATATTTTGGATGAAAAAGAAGCAACCTAGCATCTGAAGAGTAGGGCCATATGGATTCCAAAAGGAGACAACAATACAAAGTATTTTCATAATTATGTAAAACGTAGACATCACACCAATTCCATTTGGAGATTGACTGATGACGATGGTTCTCAAGTACAAGGCTTTAGGAATCTGGCTAGATCTAGTGTTGATAATTTCAATAGTTTTTTTAAAGAAGATGAAGGAACAGTTTTTTATCAAATGATGACGTTGACTGCCACTTATCTGAATTTTGTCAATGATGACTAGAACATGATGATTATAGAAGAGGTCTCTATGGAGGAGTTAAAGCAGGCCATATTAACTATGCAACAAGACAAAAGTCCAAGTCCAGATGGATGGCCTTTGGAATTTTTCAAAGGATTTATGGACCTATTTGAAAATGATATTCTTGCTATTGTTGAGAAGTCAAGGAGAAATTGTGAGATAATGGAAGCCTTCAATGCCACCTTTATTACCATGATTCTAGAGATGGAAAATGTTAGCAATTGGCAGGACTACATACCCATATATCTCTACAACTGCATATATAAAATGAATTGCAAAATCCGTTGCCCAAAGAAATTATTGGACATCCCTTGATTTTGTTCCTGTTGGGATTTTGGATAACATAAAAAAGACAAGTCTCCAATTCTTGTGGAAGATTCATTCTGATGATAAGTCCTTTGCTTGGTTAGATTGGGACAAAATCTCCCTGCACAAGGAAATTAGTGGTTGGGGGTTCAAACAACCTCACTGCTTTGCACGGGATTTGATTTCCAAAGGTATATGAAGAATCATTAAAGGAAAGGTTCTTTGGGATTATTTCATATACCATAAGTATATTTTCCCTCTCACAATTGAAGAATGGATCAGACTACCTGTGAAAGTTTTCAGAAATGCGTCCTCTACTTGGAGGGATTTGATTAAATATTTTGAATTTATAGGATCTAACCTTGAATGGAGAGTGGATAATGAAAAGAATGTCCAACTGGGCCAAGACCATTGGGTTGGATGCACGATGAATTTTAAGCTACCTATTCAAGTTATTGAAATGTTTCTCACTCAAGGGAAAACATTCCTATGTCAAATTGGTGTTTGTTTAGATGCTCAATCAAGTTCACATATTTGGATGAAAGTAGAGGACCTACAGCTAAATGGAGGTAACATAAAAATTTGGGAAAGATTCATCAAATATTTAAAGAATTCGCATGTGACCTTGCAAGACAAGGATGATGAAATTGTTTAGTCCAAGAATACAGAAGGTGGCACTTACAATCCAAAGGATGGTTATAGAGTGATCAGAGCTGAAGAGGATCATCCTCAGTCCCCATGGTGGAACATGATAGTTTGGGATACGAATTTCCCTCTTAAGATTAAATTGATGATGTTATTGGTCTTAAACAAGAAGGTTCTAGTTTGGGACATTATGATCAATATATTCTGGATCAGAAACATCTGGTGTCCACTGTGCCAAAAAAGTAATGAATCTCTTGAGAACTTATTTATTCAGTTCCCTTATTCATCTAAACTGTGGAATCATGTTTCTGCCATTAAAAGTGTAAATATTATATGGCATGTTCTACCAATAGAGGAATCTCTACAAGTTTGGATTGATAATAAGGAATTTGATGATTACATGGCTCTTCCTTTTCTGAATATTTTGCATATTTGGATTTCCAGAAACAAGCCTAATCTTTGAGGATATTATTCTGGCTCCTGAAGTTTCCACAAATAGAATTTTTTCAACTCTCAATTTATTCCCCCAAATTAAAAGAGTCCCTCATATCATAAGAATAGTTGAAGAGTCAATTGATAAAAGTGGTCATTGGGCCTACTTTGATGGTGCCTCACAAGGTCATACGATGAAGGGAGGAGCAAGGGGGATAGTTTACTTTGTTGATCATCAATGCATAAAATTTGCAGCATGTCTTGGTCACTATTCCAATAGTAAAGTAGAAATGATGGCCCTTAATATGACAATGATGACAACTCTCAACAAAAGGAACTCAAAAGCTTCAAGTATTTGGGGATTCACTCCTAATAGTGGAATGGACGAGGAATAAATTCCCTCCTAAGAATATTATGCTCCAAGCATTATATGAGGAACTTAACAGGATTGCAGCCAAGTTTCAACAAATTAGATTTTATCATATATACAGAGAGAGGAATGTCTTTGTTGATTTACTTTCAAAGATTGGGATGAATGTGCAGGAAGGTAGTTGGAATCAATGGAATTAATATAATGACAACCTGATGGAACATGACCTTGGTCCATTTCCCATATGATGGATGGATTTCACCTAGCCAATAAGAGACTTTTTTATCTCAAATTTTATCAAATTGTATATATTTTTTCAAGAACAACTTTGCACAATTCTGTTTCTTTTTAATGCAACAATAGGTTATTGTTCAACATTATGTATACAATCGCTCTAGTGAATTGTCCTTTTGATGTTTTGTAATATTTCAGATGTCTTGAATCTGCAAAGAAGGTTGCAATGTACAGAATTAAATTTGTAGCTCAACATGACCTCACAACTATGAAGGTATGAAGGAAAGACTCCATGTCTCTGCACAATATGTTTCGTTCAAGTTAATGAAATATGAGATATTTTCCAAGGAAAAAAATAATTCCCAAGATGAATGTAATGTTTCTAGAATTTCAAGGTAATATGTAATCATTTTGTTATTATAGAAAAAGTATAATTTTTATTAGTCCCTGCTAATATTGATGTTTCCAAGTTTTTTCATTATTAACGCAATACATAAAAGAAGCAAACTTTAGTTTCCTCAATGTTTTAATATAAAAAAATTAATTGATATATTTAAACAAAATTATCTTATTCATGAAATGTGTATTTTTATTATTGAGAAAGAATTAAAAATCAAAATAAATATGATGTCACTAGTTGAATGCATATGATGTCACAATTACATAATGTGTGGTTGAATTTGGTTAGCATCATCGACTGTGTATCATATTGGCTTAAGTGATTCAAGAGGTTTCTTCGGCTCAAAATTGGGACCTTTATCGCTGCATCCACGATTCATCTGTACTTCTCGAGTTTGATTACTAATGAGTTTGTTTTATTAATTTTGTTTCTCTATTTAAAATTTTGCTAGTACTTGGGTCGAAGGATTGTTATGGGAGATTCACAATTGTTCAATAGGGTTGGAATCAATATTTTTGTGGTTTTTTCGATGGTGTAGTTTGTTTAATGGAATTTTATATTTATATTTAATTCATCTCTTCTCAGGCCCTCGATTCGAGTGGATGACAGTGTGCTAAAGGGAATCCACAAGACAAGGTAGGTGGCCAAAGATCGAGATACCATATGTACTCTCCATGCAAATCAATAATGAATACAAGTGTGGGAGGAGGATGAAAACTCCCTCCAATCACTCGCATGATGTGATGGCAAGGATGATCGTAGCAAAGATAGTCGAGCTCATGAAAGGTGAACTCGTCATCCTTGAAATGGACAAACATGGTGGAGCCTAAAGAAATCATGAAGGCAACGATATTTGGATTATTACTTTCATAGGAACATTTATGCTCCAAATATAGATAGATTATTCTCAGTCACACTCTACAAATTTAAGCCTTTGGACCAGAGAAACCTCACCATCTTAATCTTTGAGAATACTACAGAGATAAAAATGGTAGATGGGTCGACCAGACGGTGAGATGAAGGTTGACATTCTATGAATTTAGAAGAGGCAAAGTTGATAAGAAAACAAGGAATTCGAAGCCCAAACCACCCTTCTAGCAGTAAAAAACATAGAGCTTGTGGGTGGTTGTAGTGTTTAGAGGATAAACAAAGCTCTTGTGAGTGGTCGTAGAGCTCTTGGGGTTGGTTGCAAAGCTCGGGAGACAACACAATTATCAAAGGCGGAGACAGAATTTTTGTGGGTTGTGGAAGAATTTTTGTGGGTGGTGGCAGAGTTCCTAGAAGTGTTTGTAGAGTGCTTGCGGGGGGCTACAAATTTCATATGAGTAACTACAAAGATCCTATGGGTGGTGACAAAAAAAATTTGGGTGGAAAACTCTAGTGGGTGGTGGAAGATTTCATGGGGGTGAAAGTAGAGTATTTGAGGGTGGTTGCAAAATTCCGAGAGGAGGAAACCGCATTGAAAATAGAAGCATGGAAGTGATAAAGGATTGGATTCAGTGTCCAAAGAATAATCAAGGAGCATAGGTACCTCTTGAACTAACACTCTTAGGTCACAATCTAGTTGTTTTACTACAAAATATGGTATGTAGCAGAAAGCAGAGGGTCACCCGCACCAAAAGAAATAGTATCTATGAGCAATATGTGCCTAGGGTTGAGCATGGGATAGAGGAGGAAAAGGACAAAAACGACCTCTGCATCCCTAAAAATATATAAGATAAACTCCAGGAGGAAAAAGATTGGGTTAACAGTGAGAAGGACTCTCTAACAGCTAAAACAAAGCAGCAATATTTTCCAACCCTAGATTCAATATGCAAGTACCTCTCGAACAAGGGATACCAAACATGAAAAAATAGTTTTAATTTACTAGCAAACCAGAAAATTTCTAAGAAAGGTTCTAATGGACAACCAATTAGAACAAGATAGAAGGGAGGAGTAAATTCAGACTCTTCTTCAAAACATCAATGACAGGATTGATGCCCTCAAAAATAGGTTCAATATCTTAATAAAGGCCCTCACGAGCCTTATACAAAGATGAACATCCTTGCTAGGAAAACAACAGGCATTGTCTTCAATATGAGGCATGTTCCCCAACAAAAGCAAGGCCTTGATCCGAGCAATGAAGTGCCAGATATCTCTATTATAGATGATGAATAGGATAGACTATTTTATTGTTGTTACTCAGTTGCATTTCGGTTAGATAGAAGTCATGTAGTTTTTTAGTATAGCAGTACATCCAAACTCCTTAATGATTATGTTATTATAAATAAATATATATGGATAAAAACTAAGACAATTATGCAATGTGACTGATATGGTTTCCTCGGTGATAAACCAGCCCAGGTACATCCACATTTATATATTTTTATATGATATAAAATAGACTAGTTTATAATAAATAAATAAAAAAACCAACTCTTCTCATTGAAATTGACCTCAATAAACAAGGTAGACAATGATACATGTTATGTGAAAACTATGGGGCCAAAGAAAATACTATTTTTGTACATTGGTTGTGGTGGGATGTCAATTGGCATATGCTTTGGTGCTAATCTTTCTAGTGTAAGCCTTGTTATTGTAAGTTTGATTCACATTAGATTTACTTTTTTACTATGATAAAATATGTTCTTTGAAATATTTGAAGAACCGTATTCTATTAAAAATTTTAATTCGTGCATTTTTAGATTAGAGGAGGGTTAAAATTGTGCAGAAATGGGTAGTGGACCTAAATGAATTTTCCTTTAAGAGATTGAAGAAAAATCATCTAGAAACATAGGTTTTTTTATTCAATTATTTTTTAAATATAAATTATTAACCATGTTTCTATTAAAAAGGCTAAGGAAATCCCTAAGCAACCTAGGAATTAGTACATTTCAATCCATGACAAAATTCCTTGTCTTGAGAAATCAGGGTTTTCAAAAAAACCTCAACCATATGTATCCAAACAAAATTATGAGAGTTCCATAGTGACTTACAACTATATTTTCTAAAAAACCTAGCCTAATAACATAACATAATGACTATGCATAAGAAATACTAAGAGATAGCAGGTCATATTGTGACCTCAAACAAATAGGTTTTCTTCCCCTCCTTCCAGCAATGGCGTTTTGGAGTCCTCAAATCGAACCAGTGTTGTTTGTTGCAATGCTTCCATATCTAATTTCCATGAATTGGAGTTTTCCCCTATGCAAGAGTGACACTCATGAGTGAGGTCCTAAAGAAGAGAGTGATGCATTTCATTATCTAGGGACACCTTTTCCAGTTTCCCTCCCTGCATATGAACCTTAACCTCCAAGCGACCATGATGTTGTTCCACCAACTCGAGTATGCATCCGAGGTACTCCATCGCCTACTTAATGCCATCCATTTGCACCTTAACTCGATGGATAAGTTTCCTAATACCAATAATTTCAAGCATGATGCGACCAACATCGAATCTACATTCTTGATTTTCTCCATAGTCCCCTGAGTGGATGCAAAGTAGAGATTTCTATGCCCTAACTAAATTAAACTGAAACCAATTTCCTACAACCGAGATCTAACCTCCTTAATTCACTCACCCAACGACCACTAAGATTATTGAATATTATCCCACCCACATTGTGTGTAACCACCATAATCCCCATAATAGACTGAATACAAACAGTGTCAAGCAAACTACGAGGGGGAGGCATGATATGGTGTGATGGTTTGCTTGCACAAATTAAATGGGTTGTAATATGCCTGCACTCAAAATATTTTGGGGCCACATGCTAGGTGATACTCATGCAAATAACAAATCCCCCCCCCAATATTATTTATTTTAATAGTTTTAAATACCCCCATTTCATGAGGCTCGAGGTATGGTTCTTCATATTTGTCTCTTGCATTATTGTCTCATGGAATCCACCTTCTCACTAGGGGATCAACATCCTTCACCAAAACACCCTTATCTAGTTGAACGACATTATTAGCGATATTGTTAGAAAGAATGTTATTGTACCTTCATATGTGCAAAACATTGTACTCTAAGAATTTTTGGAGACTGCTAGCAATCCTATCAAAAATGCAATTGTGTATATTATTATTCCTATTGACACAATTGTGAATATGCTTCATAACATGAAGATAATCACCAAAAATCATAATCTAGTAAATTCCTAAAGACTTTATGATTTTCGATCCAAGATATAAATCATATGTTTCTACATAATTGTTTCTTGTGGTTCCTAGGCCCCATGAGTACCGAGTCACTTCCTTTTCACTGGGGTCAATGAGGAGCCATCCTACTCCTTCCACCCCTATCATTTATTCAATTATTGATAAGTGATCAATATTTCTATTTTAGAGTTCATTATATTACTCTTTTTTTCATTTTTTTACTTTTAGTTTTTCGAGCCATTGTTTTTTCCTTCCAAAATATGCAAGTAAATGCAAATTCATAATCAATTAGCTGATGATTTATTGGAATTGCTCAAGAAATGGGTGAAGCTCTGCCAAAAATTATGTGTACCAACAGATGAAAAAATTAATCTTAAGGAAACGGAGAAAGAAGATGATGATTATGGTATTTCAGAAGATGAATTTGAAGTGGAAATTTTGAATGGAAATCACTATAAGCAGCCAACAAATAGCAATGAATCCGGAGTGGAATTTTAGGTATCTTGGAAAATTTCTAATGGATGAGCTTCAAGTTTTTAGCCTATGATTTCTTGGAATTGCTCAAGAAATGGGTGGATCTCTACAAAATATATGTTTACCAATAGACACATAAATTAATCCTAAGGGAAAAAATACAAAAATCAAGAGAAGAAGATGAAAATTTTGGTATTTCAGAAGATGAATTTGAAGTGGAAAGCTTCATTTGAATTTTCTATATGCATCCAACAACAAAAAAATGAACTTGGACTGCAATTTAAGGTGTCTTGGAAAATTGCTAATGGGTGAGCTTTAGGTTTTTAAGACGTTTATCTTTAAGCTTTACTTGGTTGAATTGGCACCATCAATTTGTTTTGTTCAACTAATTTATCTTTATGCAAACCGCTTTTTAGGTTAAAAAATCAAAGAAGAGTTGCAAGGCTTGATTTGTTGTAGATTAATATTTCCATATAAAAGGATTGGCGTCATTAAAATATACTGAATATATTAAATAATATTCAAAGTTGGTCAAAAAAAGATGTGATGGTTCTCATTATGTGTGTTCTGTTATCAACTTAATATTTTGATGTACATGCATGTTGTTTGGTGATGTCATATATGTAGAATTTACAAATTAAAGTTTCATTGTTTTTTGGGTACATTATTCATTACTTGTTCTTATATGATGAACCCATGTTCAAGAGGTGGGGTTTATAGTGTTCAACTGAGGAAAAACACTCTTCCAAATTTAAAACAACAGTTTAAGAATAAAAAATAAATATATCATTGTGTGTTTTATTTATATTTCGAATTGCTAAAAATTATATCCATACAAGGTATATTTATTATTTTTCCTTGTATATATATTTTTAGTTTCCTACTTGATCATGTGATCCTCATTTAGGTACGTGTGAAGGTTATGGTGAGAATGATGATAGTTGGGAACCCAATGAAGGTCTCGGGTAAGTGTTCCAAATAATTTTGGGCCTTTAATTTTCTAAATTTGGGTATGTTGTCTGATGTGACAGGGATTCTAAGGAAAATCTTAAATAAATTGTGATCACGGGTGCAAAAGTAATTATTTTTCCTCTACTTGTAAGTTCTTGCTCTACTTCAATCATTTGGGGTTTTGGCTCTCCCTATTTCTTTAGTTATCCCTATATTCCATGTATTTTATTGTGTTAGACAAGTTTCGAGTTTTTATTTCCATTCCCTTGTTATCAACGCATCTCTTTGCTTGTTCATTATCCTACTTATTTGAATTTTTTGTAGCAGGGTGAGATGGATGTTATTTGTGGTGGTCCCCATTGCCAAGGAGCTAGCAGGTTCAACATATTAAAAAATATTGTAGCTCCTTTAGACGATCATAAGAACCATTTGATAGTTGTATACATGAACATTGTCAACTTCTTAAGGCCTATATATGTTTTGATGGAGAATGTACACTAGTACATATGGCTCAAAAGTTCCATGAAATATTGCCACAAATAAGTTAAAATCAAAATTTTCGTGGATAAACAAATAACATTTTTGAAAAGAAAATGTTCTAGCCCTCGATAATCGTCGCTATAGAGACAGAATTAACATTTTGTCGCTATAGCGACGAATATTCATTGCTATAGCAACGAATATGAGTGATTTGTCACTATAGCAACGAAAAGACAAAGTTTGTCGCTATAGCGATAGTAAACTTAACACGTGCAACATCAACGGTTATCACAGTAACGGTCATTGACTTTTTGTTATTATTGAAATTTGATCGTTGTGCATTTTCGTCGAAACCGCCATGCTCATTTATCTATAAATACATGTTATTAAGACATATTTCCACAAATTATTTTCTATAGTTGCAACAATTTTCCTGTTGATTGTTCAATCTGTGATTTCAAGAGTCTGGTACTGGTTTAACACATCAAATTTTTTATCTCCTTCGGTTTCCAGGTTAGTATTTTTAAATTATTTGTCTCCTTTAATGTGTAGGGTCGTACATAAAGTGAGTCAACTATTCATTTTCTCCTCAATACTAATGCTTATATAAATTTGTCGCTTAGAATTTGAAAGATACATGATCTATTTTTAAAGACCATATATATGGAGGGACATTTACTAATTAGATTTTTCACTTTCCATGTCACGTCCTTTAATTTGATGTATCCTTTAATATATATATATATATATACTCTATTCAATTTGCTTATATATTGATTGAGTTTTTTTTGTTCTTATAGGCTATTAGAATGTCAAATAAATATACTTGGGAAGAAAATAATAAGAGGTATGATGAGTTTAAGGCAGCATTGGAGGTGAAGGGTGATGGAAATTATTATTTCCCTTGCAATGATTGCAGGGGTTTGCGAACGAGAAGAATTTTAAGAACAACAACTGAAAAACATTGTAAGGAGAAGGGGCATGCTGAAGGGGGGTATGAATATCATCCCTTGGTAAGACGTTATTCATTACATAATGTACTTCTTGTAATAGTACCGATCATGTATTCACAAAATGTTTTATCATTTTAAATATATGTGTTGTAAATTATACACTAATGTTATTACATTGTTTGTAAATATAAAGAGAATTCCCCCTAAATGTCGACCGCCAGAGAGCTATTTGCCACATAATAGTATAAATACTACTTTACAAGGTCAGGAACATGGAGATCAGAATATTGAAGATCGAGTTCTTAATGATCCTATGGACGAAGATGACGTTATTGATACAAATGGCGAAGATGAGATAAATAGATTGATCCAAGACACATTTTCTCCATTGGATGAGGGAAAACTCCATGATATTCATGATGTTCCTCTACTCGAGAAGTCCCAAGAAACTCTTTATGAAGGCTCAACAACAAATCTTCTATCTACTATATTGTTGTTGGTGAACTTGGAGGTTTTGAATGGTTTATCAAACACTTGTTTCACACAGCTCCTAAGGTATGTAAAGTTGACTATTTTCCTCTATTTTTAGTTTCAATTTATTTGTAAATTAGGGATATGAAATATTTATGACTTATATTGTTTACATTTCATTTTTTTTTCAATGTTGCAGATTGTTGGGTGAATTTATATTACCACCATCAAATAATTTACCACGCACATGTCGAGAAGTATTCTTGATTATGAAAGAAATTGGAATGGAGTATCAAGCTATTGATGCATGTCTTAATGATCATATTATATATTATGGAAAGTATGCATAAAACAAATGCCCACAATGTGAAATTAGTAGATATCGAACTGATCAAGTACCAAAAAAGGTGCCTCGCAAATTTTTTCATTATATTCCCATAATTCCATGTTTCCAACGAGTATTCGGTTTCCAAAGTATAGCACAGTTTATGGATTACCATGCAAAGAACAGAAGTGAAGATGGTGCTCTTCAAATGCCTGCAGATGGTTCTGCATTGAAGAACATCGAAGAAAAATGGCCAATTTTTAAAGATGAACCTCGTAATGTTATACTTTCATTGGCAATTGATGGTTTCAATCCATTTGGAGAGCTTCGTTCTACTTACTCAGTGTGGCCTGTTTTCGTCATAAACAATAACCTTCCTCCTTGGATGTCGATAAAGGGAGAGCACATAATGTTGGCAATGATTATTCCAAGTGTTTTTTTGAAAGTAATTATATTATTTCATTTCTTTGTTTAATTGTTGCATGAGAACACCTTTTATATATTGGGACACATAACTAAATAGCATTGTATGTTGAATGATAAATTAGGTAAGTACCAATTTAAAGATATGAATGTATATATTGAGCCTCTTATCGATGAGATATTGAAGTTATGGGTTGGCATCACTATGTATGACATCTCCAGACCAATAGGGCAAAAAAAATTTTAGTTCCATGGAATACTTGCATGGACAATTCATGATGCTCCTGGGTTAAGACATTTTTGTGGTATGTAACTTTCCGTTGCACGTCGTTAAAATTATATGTTTTTAAGGTAAATATCATACATTTGTTATTTAAATTAATAATCTTTTGATGCTATAACATTAATACATATATCTTGCGGGTCTTCAAACAAAGGGAAAATTTGCATGTCAAGTCTATGGTCCTAGGATAAAATCTCGTCGTTCAAGAAGTTTAGCAAAGGATGTGTTTGATGAGTACAAGCACTTCCTCCCTAAGAACCATAGTTATCGAACTACTGAGAAAACAAAATTCAATGGTAAATAAGAGAATGGAAAGAAACCACGAAGAATGACACCTCACCTATGGAAGTTGGAATATAATAGAAATCGTCGAGGTATGCAAATTGTATATGTAGCATATATAAACATGTAATATTATGAATTTTATATTTTTACTGAATTTTCTCTACCATGGGTGTCATGAATTATTGTTAATGTGGTTTCATTTATGTTTAATGAATGTAATTAAGGCATGAATGGGATTCCATGAGAATTGAAGAGTTATCCCATACAATTCAATAGTTCTCCTTACTACGAGCACCTACAAATAGCTCATTTGTTCGATACAATGCATATCGGGAAGAATGTAACAGAAATGATATGGGGAAT